>WNWU01000089.1:919539-961306 GCA_012654045.1 Ptyas mucosa
GCCATCCGGACTGCCACACCACAGAACAAGAAACTAACAGATAGTGTATGAATGGGAGCACTGACTTTCTCTCAGCCTGTCGTCCCGCCCGAGCTTGATGTGAAAAAACGACTCCACACTTTAAGGAGTAGCCAGAACTCTTTACTGGAACACAGCCAAAAGCAGCAAGGCAAAGTAACGAACAAGCCGGAAAAATTAATAAAGTCAGCGCTACCGGAGGCAGCCAGGTGGCGCTATATATCTGAACTTGGCATAAAGCAAACCTAACATCCGGCAAATAAAAGAACCTCGGGACATTCCCCTCCCTCCACAGCTGTTTGGCAGTACCGCGCCTCTGTTCACGTCACAGAAGCGCATTTAGGAAAACGTTAACAGCCACGCCTCCCTGCCGTTGTCTCCGCTGCTCCTGGCTTTGTTTGTAGCTGCCTCCTGCTGTGAAGTGCCGTTGTGAGTGTCGCTGTAACTCTGTAAGTCCGACAGCTCTGACTGCGTTCTGCCTTTTCTAATCTCCGTCCCCCCCCATAAGTGATGGCGAGCCTGTTCACGGCTCGACAGAGTTGTCAAATGTCTGAATTTTGATCACATGACCATGGGGATGGTGCAATGGTTGTAAGTGTGAAAAATGTTCATGCTGTTGTAACCTCGAATGGATACAAAATTAACTGTTTTAAGTCTAGGACTATCTGTACAATGTAATTGTTAATTGTTACATTGTTTATTATATGTTATTTACTTAATAAATTATAACTTGTTAAATAAAATTAATAAATAAAATAATTGTTTTATAAGCAGATGTTTTTCTCTAAATGAGTGATTCAAAGAAATCTGTAAGATAGTCCTTGGAAATGACAATTGATCATTGCCAAGGTTTTTCATTTATAAAAAGGAATAATAATGATCTGTTCACAGAGCTGCTGACAGTATGAAATAAATATGTTGTACAATGAACTTGTTTTGGGATGACAGGATACTGTTTCTTGATTCCTTTTATGCTTTCAAATGCTCTAATTCTAGCATTTGTACCTAAACATGTACAATGATCCACTCCAATTATTTCTATGCCTTCATCCTTCTGTCTGAGTTGAAGGAGATCACAACTTTTGAGTTGGTGATAATATATAAAAAGTGGTGGAATAAAATTTCAGTTTGAAGTACTGGTCTTAAATCCTTAAACCAATCATTCAATCAATCAATCAATCAATCAATCAATCAGAATAGAGCTGGAAGGGACTTTGGAGGTCTTCTATTTCAAGGGTCCCCAACTTGTGGGCCATGTCCCATTACCAGCCACTACCGTGTGAGTGGCTGGCCAGTGTGCATGCACATGCATGGACACCCCCATACATGCTAGCATCACTGTCACTGTGACTGCCGCACAGGCGTGATTGTTGCACACACACACACATCTACTCGTGCTAGCGTCACCACAAGTGCCATGCAGGTCACCACCCTGTTTGTATTGTGCGTATACTTGTGCACGTAAAGTGTGCCTGGCACTCTCCCCCATCTGGGCTGCCAACCCAGAAAGGTTGGGGAACTCTGTTCTAGTCCAACCCCCTGCTCAAGAAAGAGACCCTATGCCATTTCAAATGTCCAGTCTCTTCTTAAAAACTTCCAGTGATGAAGCACCCACAACTTCTGATGTCAAGCTGTTCCACTGATTAATTGTCCTCACTGTTAGGAAGTTCCTCCTTAATTCCAGGTTGCTTCTCTCCTTGATTAGTTTCCATCCATTGTTTCTTGTCCTGCCCTCTGGTGTTTTAGAAAATAAGTTGACTCCCTCCTCTTTGTGGCAAACTCTCAAATACTGCAATGCTGCTATTATGTCACCCCTAGTCAGGAGTGCATTTTACTTACCTTTACCACTGGTTTGCCCATGTGCGCTGTCCACGCATATGCTTTGCTTGCTTGCGCGCCTTCTGTGCATGCACCTGGCCTTGAAAATGTGCCTAAATAGCACAACTTGGAGCCAGGGCAGGTGGGTGGGTGGGCGCTACCAGTTTCTCCAAACCAGTGAGAACTGGCTGAATACCACCTTTGCCCCTAGTCCTTCTTTTCTCTAGACTAGCTGAAACCAAATCCTGCAACCGTTCCTCATATGTTTTAGTCTCAACATCTTTTTTGTAATTTGATGACCAAAACTGGATGCAGTATTCCAGGTGAGGCCTTACTAAGGCTTTAGAAATACTAATACTTCGCATGATTTTGATTCTATGCCTCTGTTTATACAACCCAGGATTATATTAGCTTTTTTGGCTGCTGCCTCACACTGCTGCCTCATGTTTAAATGATCGTCCAGTAGGACTTTATTGTTTTTGGGCCAGGTTTTGCCTAATTTGTAATTGTACCTTTAGTTTTTCCTGCCAGGTGTAAAACCTTGCTTTTCTCCACATCAAATTTCATTTTGTTGGATAGGGCCCATTGTTCAAATCTGTCAAGATCTTTTTGGATTCTGAGCTTGTCTTCTGGGTGTTGACTAGTTTGCCAGCTTAGTGACATCTGCAAATCTGATGTGTTCTGCTTCTATTCCCTCATCTAAGTCATTGATGAAGTTATTGAAGAGTACTGGACCTAAGATAGAACCTTGTGGTAGCCCACTGCTTCCTTCCTTCCATGTTGATGTAGTACCATTAAGAACTAGTAGTTGAGTTATGGTTTGTCAGCCAGTTACAAATCCATCTGGTGGTGATTCTGTCTATCCCACATTTTTCTAGCTTACCAAGAAGTAGATTGTGGTCTACTTTGTCAAATGCCTTGCTGAAGTCTAAGTATATTATGTCCACAGTATTTTGCTGGTCTACTAATTTAGTCACTATGTTGAAGAATGAAATAAGATTGGTTTGGCATGATCTGTTTTTAACAAATCCATGCTGACTTCTAGTTATTACTTTACTCATTTCTAGTTGTTGGCAGATCTGTTTTTTTATTATCTTTTCCAGTATCTTCCCAGATATTGATGTTAGGCTGCCTCCTGGGTCTGTTCCCCCCCCCCTTTTTTTTTTGAAGATGGGAACCACACCAGCCCTTTTCCAATCCTCAGATGTTTCCCTGGTGCTCCAGGATTTTTGAAAGATATGGTACAATGTTTCTGAGATAACATCTGCCAGCCCCTTCAGAACTCTGGGATGTAATCTGTCAGGTCCCAGTGATTTAATTAACTAGAGAATAGCAATATGAGGAACCACAGATCTCCATTTTAAAGATAATGTTTGCAGAGGTGTTTGCTAATCAGGCCCAGATCAGCTTAGGCGCCTTCCTCTCCTATAAATCCAAGTCTGAAGTTTCAAACTAAGCTTCAACAAACACTACAATTTGTTTCAAAAAGTCTTTCTGATAATATGAAGTAATTAATTTCCAAATAAAATCAAAATATATCAACTTGCTTTGGCTTCTCTTCATTTCAACTTTTTTTTAGGAAGAAAACAATTGTTCCTATTGTTATATTTTCAAAGGTTAGATCTCTTTCCTTCTTTGTCTACATTCTAGCATGTTCTCAGTGATTTGAATCCCAGGGGAAAAAAACTCTTTGTTCAAGGATTTAATGAAATTTTCAGAAGTTTATAATTCAAATGAAATATGAGAGACTGAAAGAAAATACATTAACCTCAGAATGCTTTGCTGCTTTTCTCACATTCCAATATGCCATGGTACTAATTTGTCTTGCTGGCCATTAACTACAGAAAGTTAAAATCCCCATAATGCTCTGCCCTTTAGTAAAAGATTCCTCTGCCAGTTGTTAGGATCTATACCAGTGGTGGGTTGCTTCCGGTTCGCAAGAACCGGTAGTAAAATTTTTTAGTAGTTTGGAGAACTGGTAATAACATTGGCTGGCCACGCCCCCAAACCGATCGTTGCTTGCTTACCCCGCCCACCTCATCAGAAGTTTTTTTGGGTTTTTTTACTTTTAAGAGCATTTTTTCTACAACCTCTTCAGCTGAAAAAAATGCTTTTAAAAGTTAAAAAGAAAGCCTCTGATGATCGCGCAGCTCAGCTGGGATCTCAGAGGCTTTTAAAAGCATTTTTTCTACAACCTCTTCAGCCGAAGAGGTTGTAGGGGAAAAATGCCTTTAAAAGCCTCTGGCGATCCCAGCTGACTTGCCTGATTGTCAGAGGTTTCTAAAAGCATTTTTTTCTGCAACCTCCTAAGGTTGCAGAAAAAATGCTTTTAAAAGTAAAAAAAAAAAAAGTTGGATTTACCTGCCTCTTAAAGACCTGTCAGCAACTAAATTTTTTCACAAAATTAAATAATAAAACAAAAATCATAATGATTGTTAATATAAAAGCAGAATACCCTATAATTAATTTTCTAAAATCTCAGATATGAATTATTTTCACTAATTAATCCTATTTCTAATTCATATTATTAGGGCTCAATAAATATCAATAAACCTTTTTTTCTGTATGATAGAGGTAGGTGGTATCTGCAAAATAACAAAGAACTTATTGGGATGGAATGAAAATTGTCCAATTTTAGAGAAATAGATATAGAAGTCTTACATTTATTGTGTCAAATAAATGATTTGACATTTGATGTATAGTTGAAGTTTAAAGAGGTTTCAAATTTGGAGGAGCCAGCTTTGATATTGCCTAAGGCAATCCTTCTAATGAATTTTGATTTTGTCCTTAATTACTACATGTATAGATTCAACAAAGACTCCTAAAACATTTTTTTCTGTTGCCAATAGTACATTTTACTGAGTTGACATGGATGTGGAAGTAGCAAAACCAATTCTAATGTTTTCATGCGCAAATAGCATAGTTAAAAGTTCCCCTTTTCCCTGCCCCTCCCATTGTCATTTATTTTTTCCAAGTTTGTTTTGGGAACAGATTCTTTGACTAGTGGATTTTCTGAACAGGTGACCTTGGGATGCTGGTATATCTCAGCTCCAAGTTGGTTTCATTCCATTATCCCCTCCCTGGCACTCCAACCCATTCTCTACCCCCACCCCCATTGCTTATTGTCTGGCTGTGAGCGGGGTTTGTAAAGAGAGCCAAGCGTCAGCCATGATAGATACTTTATTTCCATTCCCCTTAAATAAATTTAAAAAACTTAGTTATAGTATGGACCTTTGCATTTATTATTGTGTTCTGCTTTGGTATAACTATTTTACTTTGCTGCCATCCATTGCTCTATATTTCAAAGTTTAAAGCCTGTTGGAATTCCCAGATTCCTAGGAGGAGGATATCTTTGTAACTTTAAATCTCCCTGTGGAATAGAAGGTATAGTCTGTAGGCTGGGTGGGGGAGAGTCTGGATGGGGAACAACAGGCTTCAGCTGACCCTTGCTAAAATGGAGTGGCTCTGAGTGGGGGCCTTCTTGGAATCCGGGGGTTTGCCATCTTTGGTCTGGATGCGGTTGCAGTGTCCCAGACAGACCTGGTGCATAATCTGGGAGTTCTCAATTCACAACTTCTGCTCAAGGAGCAGGTGGCAGACATGGCTAAGAAAATCATTGTTCAACTTCTTTTCTTCCCCGCTGCCTGGAATGGAGAAGGCCAAAAATGGGGCACACAGAGATCAAAAACGGGACATGCAGAGGCCAAAAATGGGGCGTACAGAGGCGGCAGCGGTGGCTACGATCCATGTAGCTTGGAACAGCTAATAGGCAGTATTCCAGGAGGAGATCCAACCTCCAATCAGCTGCTCATGCTAAATCAGGCTGTGCTGAAGCTGACCAGGCTGTTTTCTCTTTGCTGCAAGGAGGCAAATTGCTGGGAGGCAGAGGTCGAAGGGTGGGGGCCGGCGAGTGGGTGGGGCTTTGGTAACATTTGCTCTATAAAACACACAGACATTTCCACCCATTTTGGGGGGGAGTGCATTTTACACACTAAAAAATACGGTACTCACCTTTCTGTCTTCCACCAACATGCAAATGCCTTCAATATTTTTATTTTATCTCCCAGAGTAACAGGTATAGTTCTTTGCTTTCCTTTTTTTTCTTTCTGTTTTTTTTTAATCAAGTTTTATTAATCCCCCCCCCATTTACCCGCATCTTTTTTTGAACTGAGTATTGGCCATTTCTTATCTTATACAATTTTTCAAGTTCAAATACATGTTACTCAATTACAATTTTTGCCAAAATCTTCCTCTTCCCCCTATTTTTCTTTAAATCATATCTCAATATTTCTATATTTATTTATATAAACAATATCTTCATTCACTCTCAAATTCTAATTTTCCTGTTTGTTCACATTTATTCTCTTTTATTTTTTAACAATTTCTTCTTTATCTTCATATATTCATATGTGTGTTCAGGGTTGCCTTTCTTCCATTTCTCTTTTTTGTTATACAGCAATCTTTCTTCTCAGTCTCTTCCCTCTCCCTCTCTTCCTTCCTTCCTTCTTACTTTCTTTCCCTCTTCTCCTGCTCCTTACTACTTCCCCTTCCTTTCTCCTTCTCCACCTTTCTTCCTCCCTGACTAACCCTCTCTCCTACTCTGATTTCCCCTCCCTTCCTTCCTCCCCTCTCTTTTATCCCTCTCTCTCCTTCCCTTCTCTTCCATCTCTCTACTTCTTCTTCCATCTCTCTCCATCTCTCTCTATTGCCATTTTATTCTTTCTGGGTTGATATTGTTCCAATTTAAATCCACATTATAATCCTCCTTTTTTAATCATCAAAGTCTAACTGCTTGCAGACACACAAATCCTCCTTCGTTCTCATAGCTTATCATTTTAAAAGTTCAAGGTTTTATTTATTTTTTTCTTACGGCTTCAAAGTTTTCCCTCAAAACAGAAAGTTTAATGTCATACTCTCATTTCTCCTGGAGATGTCGCTCTACAATCCACAATTCCACTCAGCCAGTTAAAAAATATCCATTTTTTTTTGTAATTCAAAAAGGAGAAAAGGAAAGTTTTCCCACTTCTTCTTTAACTTTTATATCTAACCAATCTGTTCATAATCCAATCCAAATCTGAAAAGTCCAAATTCCAATTTAACATTTTCATTCATATTCAACTTTAAATCTTTAGTCAGGCTCTCCTATAGAGTGCTTGTCACTTCCGTATTTTTTCTCTATCAGTTGTCTCCCCCCGTCACTATTTAGCCGCTATTTTCACGCCAGGGTAATTCTAAAATTTTCCAATTTTTCTTTTATTACCTGTGAGTTGGCCAATCACTCACCCGGTACCAGTACTCTGTCCAAATCTTCACTCCTGCACAATGCTTATTCCAGATGCTCTGGCTTCATGGTGATTCGCACTGATCCCCACCCCCAATCGCTGGATCGAAGAGTTTTCTCGGGCTTTCTGAGGAACTTGTCTATTTCTCTGTAGCTACCAAGATGCCTCTCCTTCTTCACTGTCCCTACAGGACAGATCCAGTCCGAAGACCCCTCAGCGACGGTTAGTCTGGCTGGGTTTCAACAGGCTCATCGGAGCCTGGTATTTTCCCAACCAGTCATGCCGCTCATTTCCGGAAACTGCTGGTCCTTTGCTTTCTTAAAGTGCCAGGCAACAATCCATATGGTAGAAAAAAGCAGCTTTGAGTCTTTCCTTTTACAGTGCCAGACTTAACTGCTGAGGTATATTTGAACAACCCTATATAACATCATATTACATGGGTACAATTATGGTTTAGATACTAATATACCTAAGAGCATTTGCCATGTACAAAACTAAAATGATATCCCCAGTCCAAATTGGAATAAATGCTCTCTCTCCTCTCAGACAGAGTGAGAATCATTAAATATGAGAATCTGAGAGGCTTTTACCATTCTAAAGTGGAAACAGGGACTCTGATTGAGGAACAGAATCAATGATTTTATCTTTGTTCATCAGAGCTAGCTGAGATGTTAAATGTAAAACAAAGGAGATGGGAAAATGGCTGCAGGACCAGCAAAATGGAGGCCATTTATCCCCTAGTTAGTTACAGCATCTTCTAGCCTTCTGTGGCCATCACTGGTATGACATAAATCCTGTTCTCATTACAGTTGTATCAGTGCAAGAAATTATTGTATAATGCTTGAAGTGACTCCTTGGGAAATGCCAGAGAAAGAAACTCCTAAGACTGACTGCTATTGCAAGCATTTTTAACCCAGTGGGTGTATTGGACAGATGGCAACATTTGCCATCACAGAATGGCTATTATGTGGGGTGCCTGTTCAAAAATGATTGATGTGATGAAAGTTGTGAGTCACAAAAAATGTTTTCACAGAAAAGCAAACACATATGGCTAAAAGACAAGTAGCTGTCCAAGAATATAATTACATGGAAGCAAAGCAGTTTGACTCTCAGAATTTTCTAAATCCACAAATAAAAAGTCAGAAGTACTTCCCACATCTTTCCCTGCAATTGGTGCAAAGAAAATAATTAACCCATGTTCCCAACATAGAGATCCACTCAGTTGTTTCTGCAAGAAATATCTTTGGATATAGGGATGCTCGCAACCACCAATATGCAGGTGTTTTGAAACAGAAACAAAATAACAAAATATTTTTATTAATAAAAATGTAGAGGTATATACAAAACCATATTTGTTAAGAACATGCTCAGAGTATTTTACTGCCTAAATCTGTTCATGCCGAAATTATCTTGAACTCTATAGCAATTGCAACTTCCTTTTAAATTTGAGATGGCTCCTTCCTTCCTTCCTTCCTTCCTTCCTTCCTTCCTTCCTTCCTTCCTTCCTTCTTTCCTTCCACTCCAGACAGACCCACTTAGGACAGAATGCCTCTGAGAAGAGCCATATATCAAGGCAACCTAGTATCATTCCTTGGGGCATTCTTTGGAGAAATATATAGCTGTTCCATTCCAAAAGCATTATGTTCTAGGAAAGTGAATGAGCTTTTTCAACTTGCTGCAAGACTTCCCTTAGGTGAAGTAAATTTTTTGCTTCATATAAATAAAAAAAAGAGAGAGCCAGAAAATTCACCCTGTAAACTTAAGGCATAGAAACAGTGAAGTAGAAACAGTGATCTCATTACATTTTAAATGTGCATCTTAATTGTAGGAAGAAAATATCCATCTGAGTTCAGTTCCAAGTGGGGAGAAAGACACTGGAAACGTGGAAGCTGCTTGGAAGGATGGTTTTAATGGTGAAAAGGACCACATGGGTCTAAAGTCCTGGAAAGTGAACACATGGAGTGGAAAGAGGGATATATTTATATCTTCTCTTGGGCTCTGCCCTAGACCTTCCTGTTCCTGTGCAAGGGCAGGTATCCCCTTGGTTGCTGTAGGGGTCATATGCAAATCCTAGGAGATTGTCTGAGATAGATTTGATTGAATTGTGGGCTGATGTAATGTCCCTAGGTGATTCTGCAATGCAGTGAGCCCTGCTTTTAGATGGGTAGAGAGCTAATCCTATCATGTCCTGAGGGCCATGTCTTAATCTCATCATCCTGGAGCTGAAGTGGGGGGGGGGGGGCAGGGAGCTTCAGGGAGTTGCTTTGTCTTTAAAAACATGTTTCTCCTTTTCTCATCCAGGAAAATATAATATTCTGCCTTTTTAATATTTCCTAAAATATTTCATTCTTCTAGGAGTGGGGTGGCTGCTAACTTTCTTCATTATGGAATCAAGACCTGGAAGAATAATGACTGTTGGAATTATTTCTTTGTTATGGTACTGCAGAATATTTTTAGAAGTATGTTGATTTATTCAGTGCAGCTCAGTCTGCAAGTCAAAACAGAAGTTCCCCTGGCCCATCTGCCTTCTTACTTACAACCAGTTCACATGGTTGGCTGTCACATTCTACCTGAGTCTTTCAGCCTCTGTAAAACTCAGCAACAGCGTTCCTCCTCACAAAGACTTAATCTTTTCCCCTTGCCCTTAAAAATATTGAAGGGGGAAGAGTTAATGTCTGTTCATGAAAAACCAATGAAGAAACAGGGAGGAAGGAAGAGGTGATGACGAACCCAATAGATTATTGAATAAACTGCCCAAAAGGTGGCTAACAAGGTACTTGCCTACCGAGTCCACTGAGGAAATTCAAATAAATCCATAATAAATCTTGTTTCTAAGTGAACAACGTGCATTTCACTAACATGAGAGCTTGAAAAGGGAACAAAAATAAAAGCCTTTTCTTAGCAGCACTTTAAGAAACAGAAAAGAAGAAGATGAACAAACTTAATTCTGTATTCATGACTTGCAAGGTTTATAGCAGATTCATGTTACTTCTGAAAATAACTGGGAATATATTTCCAGCAAGAATGTAGCAATTTTGAAGAAAAGAGTGGCCCCAGTTCAGCTCCTAAGAGAAGAGAGAAAGAGGATCAAACAAAAGTGCAAATTCATTGAACTAGAGGGACACAGTAAACAAGAAACCTAGAAGACAATATTTACTGTTGGGACTGAGTAGGAGTTTTTAATCCTCCTTGTCTCGAATGCAGGAATGCAGGAACTAGAAAGGGGGAAATTATTAATTTAAATTTTAAAAGATTAAAAACTGTAATAAAAAATTAATTTATATAATCTAGCCCTGGATCCCACAGACTGAGTTGAATGTCACTTGTGAGCTTACCACTTTTGCAGAGCAAAATAGATACAACTGTTCCTGAAGAGGCTGAAAAAGAGGTTGTAGTATTTATGACTCTGCTATGAGCAACAGAAACTAGTGGTGACTCTCTAATAACCAAGCAAGTTAAAATAAGCAGATGATATCTTTTAAAATGAGTCCATAGCTAGCCTGAAAACTCTATTCAGCACTGATCAATGGTTTCTCATCAAGCAGGACAAAGTATCAGGTGATATTCTACAGCGTTTGGTTCTGGACCCAATCCTGAAACTAAGTTTATTAAACATCCTTCTTTTACTAACCCACATGATTTCTTTCCATTAGGTACTGCTCTTCCACATTCAGCAACCAAGTTTCAATTCCACATTTTTGCAAAAATGCTAGAATTCAAGTACAGTATATTCACTTTATTATAGACTTTCCCTAAATCAACAAATAATTTGTTTCTCATATTCCTAAATTTTTCAGAAATCTGCTGAAGAACAAAACTTTAATTTGCATATATCCTGCTTGTCATAAACCCCACTGCATTTTCTAAATGTCCTTCTCTAATGTCCAATGAGAACAATTCTCATTGTCCTTCTCATACCGTTTTAATCAGAATTCTACTGTTATGACTTCACAGGCAGATTTAATAAACAAGCTTGCTTGTTTTTATTCATGTTACTTTTTCTTTGTACAATCCATTCATCTGCAGACTTCTCACCCATGAAAAGTAAGTCACGCAGCCATTCCATTTGCCAATCATTTATATAAGTTATCTGCCTATTCAAAAGCTGAGGATGAAAACCTATCAGAAATGCCTGGAAAAATCAATAAAACAATAAAACTGATGTTTTAATAACAATAAAATAAGGAGGAAGCTCAGAAAAAAAATAAAGAAAACATCCTAGTGGGACCCAAACCAACATTATCTGGATTATGAGGCAAGAACTTAATTGGCTGCCCCCAACGATTTGGGTCCTCATTTTACGCACCTCGGAAGGATGGAAGGCTGAGTCAACCTTGAGCCTGGTGAGATTTGAACTGTCAAATTGCAGTCAGCCAGGAGGATACAGAAGTAGCCTACAGTAGATGAAGGTGGATCAAAAATTCTTTAGGAAAATATATAGAAGATGTGGCCTTTTAAAATATTTTTTTTGTGTGTCTGCATTTTGATGCTTTAACTGTCAGGGTTCCAAGTAACACCCCCAACGAAAGAAGACTCCAAGGCCTGAAGTTCTTCAAAATTCCATTTTATTAGAGATGTCATATTGGCACATCTGGGAAAACCCGAATCTGAAAGCTTCCAGGTTTTCCCCACCCAAAAGAAAGTCCAAGTCCCTGCCCAGCACCCACATGTCCATCACATGGTCCAATCAAAGCACCATCCCAACTGGAGATGTCTCCTAGTCATACCCTCTAGGTCCAGGGCAAGGTGTCCTTGACTCTCTGAGAAAGGAATGTTATGACTATATATCACCCCTACTCCATACAATCCCCCCTCCCAGTTTCCCACAGCAGCAAATGTGGCAGGCCTGAAGGCCCAATGCAAAAGATGGCTTCCAGGCCTGACAGCCCCCCCGCCCCCGCACACAACAGAAGATTGTGTCCTGCAACAAGAGTAAAACAAGGAGTTAATTCAAAAGACTAACCACCTCCCTACCCCCAGGGGGACCCTTTGTCTTATCAGGGTATTTATCATGGAATTGGTTTAACCCAAGTAGCTTCAGACAAAGTACCCCTTCCAGTGTACTAAATATTGCAATCGACCTCTATATTTATTGATTCTGAATCAAAGAGTTTGATTCTGTTACCCCAGAGGAAGTGGACAGGATCATGGGAAAGCTGAGTGCGGCCACCTGTGTGTTGGACCCATGCCCCTCCTGGCTGGTTTATTCAGCCAGGGAGGTGACACGAGGCTGGATTCAGGCGGTGATAACGGCTTCTTTGAGGGAGGGGAACTTCCCAACCACCTT
This sequence comes from Ptyas mucosa, assembly GCA_012654045.1. NCBI lineage: Eukaryota > Metazoa > Chordata > Lepidosauria > Squamata > Colubridae > Ptyas > Ptyas mucosa. The sequence goes on from WNWU01000089.1 coordinate 931,945, forward strand.
GAAGGAGGCGGTGGTGAGGCCCCTCCTCAAGAAGCCGGCCTTGGATCCAGCTGTATTAAATCATTTTCGTCCAGTCTCCAACCTTCGCTTTTTAGCGAAGGTTGTTGAGAATGTGGTGGCACATCAGCTCCCGCTGGTCCTGGATGAAGCGGATTACCTCGACCCGTACCAATCGGGTTTCAGGCCTGGGTACAGCATGGAGACGGCATTGGTCGCTCTGGTGGATGATCTCTGGAGGGCCCGGGACAGAGGTTATTCCTCTGTTCTGGTCCTATTAGATCTTTCGGCGGCATTCGATACCATCGACCACGGTATCCTGCTGCGTCGCCTCGAGGGGTTGGGAGTGGGAGGCACTGTTTTACGGTGGTTCTCCTCCTACCTCTCGGGTCGAACGCAAGCGGTGTTGGCAGGGGGGCAGAGATCGACCTTGAGGCCACTCACTGTTGGGGTGCCTCAGGGGTCGGTTCTCTCGCCCCTTTTGTTCAACATCTATATGAAACCGCTAGGGGAGATCATCTGTGGTTTTGGGGTGAGGTATCATCAGTATGCGGATGATACTCAGCTTTTTATTTCCACCCCGAACCAACCCAGTGATGCCCTTGACATGATGGCCCGGTGCCTGGAAGCGGTACGGGTCTGGATGGGTAGAAACAGATTGCAACTCAACCCGGCCAAGACTGAGTGGCTGTGGGTACCGGCATCTCGGTTCAGTGGAGAGATGCCATCGCTGACTATAGGGGGTGAAGTTTTGCCCCCTGTAGATAGGGTACGAAACTTGGGCATCTTTCTGGACTCACGGCTGAGCTTGGAAGACCAGATAACGGCCGTGACCAGGGGGGCATTTGCCCAGATACGTCTGGTGCGCCAGTTGCGCCCCTACTTGGACCGAGATGCCCTACACACAGTTACTCACGCGCTGGTCACCTCACGGATTGACTACTGCAACGCTCTCTACATGGGGCTGCTCTTGAGGACCACTCGGAGGCTTCAGGTGGTACAAAATGCAGCCGCGCGGGTTGTGATGGGAGAATCCCGATACTCCCATGTTACACCTCTCCTGCGTGGTTTGCATTGGTTGCCAGTTGCCCTCCGGGTGAGATTCAAGCTGCTGGTGATGACCTACAAAGCCCTACATGGCCTAGGACCAGGATATTTGGTGGACCACTTACAGCCAGCAACGATATCCCATCGCCCGGTTCGCGCCCATAGAGAGGGCCTACTCAGGGTGCCGTCAGCTAGAGAGTGGTGGCTGGTGACCCCCAGGGGTAGACCCTTCTCAGTGGGTGCCCCCACCCTCTGGTATCAACTTCCCTTGGAACTCCGATTAGCGCCTGACCTTCGCACCTTCCGCCATGAATTAAAAACTTGGTTGTTTAATTCCCTAGACCTGGACTGATAATGGGGTTTTAAGGGTTAATTTTAAATCTTTTAAATTTTAGACTTTATTTTATATTGTGGATTGTTTTTATTATTGTGAGCTGCCCTGAGTCCATTGTGAGATAGGGCGGCATATAAGCCGAATAAATAAATAAATAAATAAATAAATAAAATCTAGAATCTAAAATCTTTTTAACTTCGTAATGGGTTTCCCCTTGCACCACCATAGTCTTGGGGGGTGGTTGAGCCTCCAGTCTTAATCTGGACCGTATGGCTGGTTTCATCAGACTGCAGTGAAAAATGGGATGCACTTTCCCTAGAATGTGGGGGAGGTTAAGATGAACTGTTACTGGGTTAATTACTTTCATTATTGGGAACAGACCTAAAAACATAGGTCCCAGCTTCTTACTAGGCAGCTTTAATCTTATGTATTTGGTTGATAGATAAACCTGATCTCCCAAATGGAAAGGAGGTTGAAGAGATAGGTGTTTGTCCGCTTGCTTTTTATATGCCTCAGTGGCCGCTTCTAGCACTTTCTTAGTGTTCTCCCAGCCCTTCCTCAGCAACTCCATCCAGTCAGTCAGGGTCATGGAGGACGGGTGTTCTCTGGGCAGTTCAGGTATGGGTACAAAGTCCAATCCCGAACAGGCTGTGAAGTGGGCTTGCTTTGAAAATAAGTCGATTACAGTCCAAATGATTGTATTTCCCCCACTTTCTGGGAGCTTGATTATAAAGTCCATTGCAATTTCCTCCCAAGGCCTAGTTACTTGCTGGAGGAGCCCAGGAGGTTTTCCTGGTCTCATCTTCATGGCAGCACAGGTGACACAGATTTTCACATAGTCTTATACATCAGCTTTCATTTTTGGCCACCAAAATTTCCTCCTGGCCAGATATAGGGTCTTCAAGAATCCAAAATGGCTGGCCAGTCAGGAGTCGTGGCTGCGCTGTAGCACTTCCAGTCTCAAGCTGGCAGGGACATATAGTTTTGATCCCTTCCAAGCCAGTCCATCTCTCATGGTCAGGATATCTCTATTAGCTATCAACCATGGGTCAGTTGGAAGCACTGTTGTCAGTGCCACTGCCAGTGTGTCCTCCCCGGGATTGGGTTGTCGCCTGGCTTGGCCTCTGGTGGTGACTTGTGCAGCTGATTGTGAGGGGGAAATGAGTCTGTGGCTATCGAATTGGGATTGATAGGGCATCAGCTAACAATTTTTTCCCTGCCGGGATGTACTTCAGCTCAAATTTGAACCGTCTGAAATATTGTGCCCAGCGGATTTGTTTGGGAGATAGTTTTCTGGGGTTTTTTAGAGATTCGAGATTTTTGTGATCAGTCCAGACCTCGAAGGGCACTTTCCCTCCTTCCAGGAAATGCCTCCAGGAGAGGAGAGCCCAGCAGACTGCGTAGGCTTCTTTCTTCCAAATGGCCACCTCCTTTTGATGTCAGTGAGCTTCTTGGACATGTAGGCACAGAGTAGGAGCTATCCTTGTGTAGGAGCATGGCTGCCATGGCTACATTGCTGGCATCTGCTTGGATGATGAACTGTCACTCTGGGTCCGGGTGTTGGAGGATTGGCTCCTCGGCAAAGAGCCATTTTAACTTCTTCCATTGACCAGGCAAGTGGTTGGCTCAGCCGTGGTGTCCAATCAAAGCACCATCCCAACTGGAGATGTCTCCTAGTCATACCCCTCCAGCTGCAGGGCAAGAGGTCCTTGACTCTCTGAGAAAGAAATGTTATTATGACTATATATCACTCCTGCTCCATACAATCCCCCTCCCAGGTTCCCACAGCAGTAAATGTGGCAGGCTTGAAGGCCCAATGCAAAAGATGGCTTCCAGGCCTGGCATTAACTTTGTAAATCTAAATTTAACTGAACAGGTTCCAAGTCAAAGTCCACCGCGTGCTTCAGATATGGAAAGGAGGGGCACCAAGTGGCTGAGTGTTTCTCTAAGCCTGGACCCAAGGCAACCCCTAGTGAGGGAAGAGAGCCGACAAACCGCCCGCAAAACCCCGTGAGACCGCCCTAAAAGGGGTGGAAGTCATTGAGTTCACTCCCCTGAAACAGGGTGAATTGGGAACTCCAACCTCCGCCTATGACAGCAAAACTGAAACTGATTCTGACGAGGTCCTCCTGGTAAGGCAGAGTGGGGGACCCATGACCATCCCAGTGGAACTAAAGGTACCATCCACGGGGGCCCACGGGAAGATGCTAGCCCTTCTAGATTCAGGATGCACAAGGTGTGTCATCAGCCCTGAGATTGTAGAAAAGATGGGTCTAAGACTAAAAATGATGAAAAGGCCCATCACATTCTGTCAGCTAGACGGGTCTGTAGCTGGGGAGGCCAGCCCATTTTATAACCAAACCGAATGAGATGAGGATGGGGGATCACCAAGAAACTCTGAGCTTTATTGTGGCCCCTGGCATGGAACAACCCCTCCTACTTGGGCTGCCCTGGCTCCAAAAATGGAACCTGCATGTAAATTGGAGGACGGGCGTGTTGCACATCTGCTCTAACCAGCAAGGGAAGAGAGGGGGGAACCCCTATTGCGTGGCCAAAGTGGCGAGTGAGTTGGCAGCGCCACAATGGAATACATTGTGGGGGACAAAAAGATACTGAAAGAGTACCGGGACCTCCGGGAGGTGTTTAGTGAGAAGGCGTCAGATGTGCTGCCCCTCACTGGCCTACAGATTGTAGTATAGAAATCCTTCCTATACTACTCCTGGGGTAAAACTCCCTAAACCAAAGATCTACCCCATGATCCCCCAGGAGTTGTGGGAACTACGAGACTTTATTGATAAAAACCTCAAACGCGGCTTCATCCAACCGGCTAGGCTGCGTATAGCCGCCCTGGTGCTATTCTGGGAGAAGAAGGATGGGTCTTTTCATCTGGTGGTTGATTATAAGAATTTAAATGCTATTTGTGTGGAAAATATCTACCCACTGCCCCCATGAAGGACATGCTAGCCCACCTGGCCAAAGGGAAGATTTTTACTAACGTGGACTTGCGGGAGGCATATTATAGAGTTCGGATTAAGGAAGGTGATGAATGGAAAACTGTTTTCAACTGCCTCCTAGGATGTTTCCAGTTTAGGGTGCTCCCTTTTGGACTACAAGAAGCCCCCACAGTATTCATGCAACTGATCAATGAAGTACTGCACAAGAACCTTTAGAAGGGGGTCCTGGTCTACCTTGATGACATTCTTATTTACACTGAGACCATGGACGACCACGTAAAACTGGTGAGAGTGGTCCTTAAAAAACTTAAGAGCTGCTGAGCTGTATGCTAAGTTGTCAAAATGTGAATTCCACCAGACTAAAATTGACTACCTGGGGTACCGCATTTCGCATGAGGGGATAGAAATGGGCCTGGAAAAGGTCTGGGCAGTATTGGAATGGGCTCCCCCATGTACCTGCAAACAACTACAAAGCTTCTTGGGTTTTGCTAACTTCTGTTAACAGTTCATCCCCTTGTTCACAAAAATTGCCTTACCAATTACTAACCTCCTGAAAACAAAAGAAGAGGTAACGCCAAAACTCTCCCGGCCTCTCGAGTGGACTATGGAATGTCAGACGGCTTTTGAAAAATTGAAATGGCTGTTTGCCGCTGAACCGGTCCTTAAACATCCTGACATGGAGGCCCCGTTTGTCATTCAGGCCAAAGCCAGCGATGTGGCCATCGGACCGGTGTTACTTCAAGCCAATGCGAAGGGGAATTTGCAATCCTGTGCCTATACCTCTCGGAAATTATCTGAGACTGAGAGGAGATGGGCCATCTGGGAGAAGGAGGCTTTTGCTGTTCGTTGAATGCTGTTAACATGGAGGCATTTCCTGGAAGGGGTGAAACACCCTTTTGAGGTGTGGACTGATCACAAAAACCTTAGAGGTCTTAAAAACACCCCGAAAATTGTCACCTAAGCAAGTCCACTGGACCCAACACTTTAACCGATTTAATTTCTCTCTGCGCTACCTTCCTGGAGGGAAGAACTTTATGGCAGATGCCCTCTCGAGACTACCTCAATACAATAGTGTTCGAGCGGAAGTGATTCGTCCGGTTAGCCCCTCAAAACAGCTGGCGGCTCCAGTGGTTACCAGAGCCCAGGCGAAAGGAGACCTAATCTTGTCCGGCGACTTGAGCAAGCAATTAAAAGAAGCATTAAAAACTGATGAGTGGTTTTTAGCCCACTCCAATGAGTGTACACTTCATGAGGGTCTCACCTGGGTGGGAGAGAAGCTGTATGTCCCCGCCAGCCTGAGGGGGGCAGTATTACAATACACCCATGATGCTAAAATCGCTGGGCATTTTGGATTCGTGAAGACATTGCATTTAGTTAAAAGACAATTCTGGTGGCCGGCACTGAAGAAAGACACAGAAGCCTACATGGCGAGCTGCCCTATATGTGCGTCAGCAAAGAAGCCTCCTGGGAAACCCCCTGGGTTACTTCAGGGTGTAGCCAGACCGGAAGCCCCATGGAAGGAGATATTCATGGATTTTTTTTTTATTTTTTAATCAAGTTTTATTGATTTTTTCTTTAATTCATATCCCAATATTTCTATATTTATTTATATAAAAACATCTTCATTTGCTCTCAAATTCTAATTTTCCTGTTTGTTCACATTTATTCTCTTTTATTGTTAAACAATTTCTTCTTTATCTTCATATATTCATATGTGTGTTCGGGGTTGCCTTTCTTCTATTTCCTCTTTTTTGTTATACAGCAATCTTTCTTCTCAGTCTCTTCCCTCTCCCTCTCTTCCTTCCTTCTTACTTTCTTTCCCTCTTCTCCTGCTCCTTACTACTTCCCCTTCCTTTCTCCTTCTCCTCCTTTCTTCCTCCCTGACTAACCCTCTCTCCTACTCTGATTTCCCCTCCCTCCCTCCCCTCTCTTCTATCCCTCTCTCTCCTTCCCTTCTCTTCCATCTCTCTTCTTCTTCCATCTCTCTCTATTGCTGTATAGATTTTCAATTTAATATTTTCACTATGGTGTCCAGACAACCCCAACCTTTCTTTCATTTATTAAATATATTTCTCAAAATTCTTCTTATCTTTTTAATTGTTAACAATATATATTTATAATTCACATCTGAATAATTTCTAATTGCCCCCAATCTAATTAGTTCTATATTATTTTAAATATAAATATGGATTTTATTGTTGAGTTGCCCGAAAGTGGAGGAAATATGGTCATTTGGGTGGTCACTGATTTGTTTTCTAAGCAAGTGCATTTTATCCCATGTCCCAAGATCCCTTCAGCTAAAACTCTGGCTAAACTATTTGTCCAGCATGTGTATAGATTACACGGGGCTCCAGAGTGAATAATCTCGAACAGAGGTATTCAGTTCACTTCCCACTTCTGGAAGGAGTTCCTGAGGTTGTGAGGCTCTGCCCAGGGGTTAAGCTCTGCCCACCACCCTCAGACCAATGGGGTTTGTGAAAGAACTAACTCAGTGTTGGAACAATATCTTAGATGTTACATAAATTATCTGCAAGATAACTGGGTGGACTTGTTCCTGTTTGCGGAGGTTGCCTATAATAACTCTATACACAGCAGTACTGGTTTTACCCCATTTAAGGTAGCCTCAGGCCAAGACTTTGTGCCCATCCCAGAGTTGCCTCAAGAAAACCCACAGATACCTTCCTTGGCTGACTAGATTGAACAGCTACGTGGTACCTGGACTGTAACACGTAAAGCCCTGGACGAGGCTCACTGAGCCCATAAAAACCAAGCTGAGAAGAAAAGAATTCAGGGTAAGTATTACAAAATAGGAGATAGGGTTTTCCTTTCCACCAAGTACTTGCAAACTACCCAAAAATTGAAAAAACTTGGGCCCAAATATGTGGGTCCTTTCCCTATTGTATGCATAGTTAACCCAATTATGGTGCAATTAGAGCTGCCTAAAACCTTGCTGAGGATTCATCCTGTGTTTCATATTAGTTTGCTGAAACCCGGGTGTATGTCCCCCTTACGCCCGACTAAGAACCTCCTCCTGTCCCCATACTTGTTGAAAGGGAACAGCATTTTGAGGTCAAAGAGATATTGGATTCTAGGAAACATCGAGGTAAGGTGCGGTACTTGGTGGCTTGGAAACACTTCCAATTAGCTCAGTCTGAATGGGTAAATGAGCGAGATGTTAGGGCTCCAAAGCAGCTGCAATTGTTTTATTCCAAATATCCTGATAATCCTTAGTTATGGAGCTGTACGTATGTTACCTGTTTATGTGATTTTCTATTTTACCTTATTCTATTCTTTTTCTAGGACTAACGTCTCTTCTGCAGGAGGGCCGAATGTCAGCCTCCGCTTTTATATTGCTTACTTGCTATGGCTGCCATTGAAACGGGGGGAGGGGGGAGCTGTCTGGATAGTTGGGAGGGGGGAAGTGAGCTGGTGGAATGAATTGGAGAAAGCTTTCCTCAGCATTTCTCTGCATCTGGGAGGTGCGCTGATAACCAGTCAAGGTCAACCGTCCTGGCATACCAGAAGGATGGAGCCATCGGAAGCTGCACCCCACCCCCCTTGGGGGGGATGTGGATTGGATAATCCTGACTGGACCATGGGGGTGGGAAGGGATTTCAGGATGCTTTCTGTATGTGATTTTCGTGCCTATTGCCTCAGACCTTGCTTTTCTTTGGTTGCATTCAGTTCATACTCAGTAAAAGTATCTTTCTCTATAAAAATGGAGTCGGGAATTTTCTTTCTTGAGTACTGAAGGGAGGCATATCTGACACTGTGGGCCACAAGTTTCACAGCCCTGCACTAGAATAATATTGCTTGACCTTGGGAACTTTCAAATGTTTGGACTTCAGCTCCCAGATTCTCTACGAATTCTGGGAGTTGACGTCCATGCATCTTAAAGCTGCCAAGATTGAGAAACACTGCCATAGAGCCATAACAAAGCTGATAATCAAAACACATATTCCAATAATTGAGGAGTAGCAGCAAGATAGAAAACATCTGAATGGCTGTATTTACATTTCCCATCAGTTGTAAATTAGGTCTTGATATAAGTGGGTCAAACCAATGCATATCTACACAATTACATAACCAATGGGATAAGAGAATGAGGGGGGAGAAAAAAAACCCCATAAATAATGTGCTTTTGAACAGATATTCATGTTGATGCTGCTTGTACAAGCAAAATACTAGCAGATTGCATCCGAAAGGAGACAGAACTGGAGATCCACCTCATCCCTCTCATGGCATTTAGAATAAATTTTCCCTTTTTTGTTTCCACATCATTCTCCTTTAGCCAGTTTCCAGTAACCTTAGCTTAATAACTTGTCTGTAATTAAATGTGATTGCTAAGGCTATTTTTACCTAGCTGGCATTCCTCAGCATGCTGGCTAGCTGTGTGTGAGGCCCAGGGCAATTCCCTGCCTCTGCTCTACCCACTGCCTCCTTCCCCATTGGCACTGCTCTGATCAGAACTGACAACAGAAAAACAGGCATGTTTCCTGGAGAATTTACCATGTTAACGGATGAAGCTCTGGGGATCAAGAGCAATCGAATCAGAGGCTTAAAAAATGGTTCCCAAGCTTATCGTTTTCAAATGTTAGTTGGACTCTCTGGGCAGGGAGGGGAAGATAGCTCCAGAGCCATCCTCTTTGGGTTTATATGCAGAGACATATTTGAAAGCAGCCTGAGATTTGGTCAAAATAGATTGTTCACTGGGGAGGCTGAGTGTTCTGAATCTCTGAAGGTTTTGTCCAGTCTCATTTAGAAGAAATTATCCTGTGTAGAAAAAATCTCCATTCCAGTGTTTTGTCTTGCTGAGAAATATTCCTTTGGCAAGCAATTTCCTCTTCTACATTGCTATGCTGTTATTCTCATTGGTGGAGGCTTCCTTGATCTATTTTAAAATAAATTTAGCAAACCTGTTTTGGCCCTGCATTGCACTGTTCAAAGGCTGCTACCCTTTCTATAGGCCTTTCTGATCTGAAATATCTTGGGGTAGTTTTTAACTGTTTCTGTGATATTTGAAATATTTGTGTTTTGATTTTTATTGTAGTAACGATCTTAGGTTTGCAAAAAAAAAAGTCAAAGGGTAGGATATAAATCATAGACATATAGCCACAAAGAATTATTGATATTTCTGGTATACTGTATTCATTAGATAGCCCTTGGGTTACTATTATCTTAATGTAGTCTGCTGTCATTTAAGGCAGTAAAGATCTGTGTAGCTCCCTGACTATAGTTGATGCTGTGCTGGCATCCTTCAAACAGAGCAGTTATAAGGAATCCCCACCCTGTGGGGATTTATGCAAAGACTATTTCTTCTCAGGCTGACTGCCATTTGCAGATGGCTCCACTCCAATCCACTTTTTTCCCATTGGCTCTTCTCAATCTTCAATAATTTCTGTCAGAACTTTACTCCATTTCTGGAAAGTCTTCACTGAGATCTTCTCAGACCAAAATGCTTCTTCAGATTCCTCTTTCCTTTTCTCAGTCTCCTTGATGAAGTATTTTCTACTGTTCAACTGTTCAGTTATTTTACTGCTCTATTTGGATGGATTTGGCTTGATGATTATGGGAAAATGCAGAGAACCTTGAGGCTTCACAGGGGAGGAGGGAAGAGCAAAATCCTGTGGACCTCCCTAGTCTTTAAGGTCTATCATGGAACTGATGCTGAAAGGCAGATTCTACCCCACTGAAACAATGACTGACTTTACTGATCGCAGAATGCTGTAATCATCCAAGAAAGCTGTATGCTTTTCAGCAGGTTACCTTAGACAGCTGTGAGCTCACAAGCTGATTGAAACAAGACTGTTCCCTTGCTCAAGGCTGAGGCACAGGGAAATCAGAGGCCTCTGTAATTCATGCTACTTAGTCATAGCTCCCCTCACCCCCCTGTCCTTTCTCTCTCTCTTTCTCAGCCCAAGTCTCAAGTTGCTTGATCACCTGCCAGCCAGTATTGATTTTTGCTTCCCAATCCCCAAGCTGGATGGAAGGAAAAGATTAAAAACAGTTTGTCAGTTCGAAGTTGAATAAGAATTCAGCACAAGGGACATCTTAGAAGTAAGAGATTGGAAGGAGGGGGAGCTGTGAGGGTCCAAGGGCAGCTTCCATATTCTGCAAATAATGTTAACCACTTCCTTTCCCACATACTGTGTGCAGAGATCTCATGTGGCAGGCAATTTATAAGAACCTCCCTTTCAATTTGTTTTCATGGCCTCCAATGCTTAGAACTAGCTTCATGCTAAACTAGCCAGCAGGCAATGTTCTTAAAGCTGCTTGCTTTGGCATGCAACATGTCACAAAGAGACATCCCAACGTTTGTGTGCATCAGTAGATGGTATATAGACAATGGCTGGCAGTCGAACAGCATGCCTTGCTTGCTGAAGAATTCTAGAGTCCACACAATCCACGGTCAAAGACACTACTAGTTACCAGTTTTGAATAAATGGTTCCACGCAAAAATCAAAACAAGGAATCAAGCAGCAAGACAAATGTACACAGAAAAACAAGCACATACTTTATTATACTTATTCAATTTAAGGGATGTCAGGAAGCAGTACTAAATGACTACTGTATTTCAACATAGCTACTGCTTCTATGTCAAATGCTTTTACGCAAATAGCTCATTAACAAAAATGCCTCTGAGTAAATGCAGTGTGCTATCACTTTACTTTGCAAACTCTCCATTCACGGTAGATGAGTTAGATTAGCTTTGCACAATATATGGAGGGCTTGATTCCAAAAATAGACAGGGCATTTGTGGAAGAGATTCAAGATTGCAAAATAGAGAATGGAATGGAAGAAACAATTGCAAGGCATAAGGTACCCACTTAGAATCCTAGAAACATAGAATTCTAGGCATCTTCAAGGTTAGCTAGTCCAATCCACTGCCCAAAGCAGGAATCATTATATCATCCTAGACAAATGACTATGCAACTTTTCCTGGAAACCTTCTATGGTAGCGCACCCACAGTTCAGAAGTCAGGCTGTTCCACAGCTTAACAGCTCTCACAGTCAGGAAATTCTTCCTTATTTCAAGTTTAGATCTTTATAAAGCCTCTACTCACTGGCTCAGGTGCTCTGGGAAATAAATTCACACCTTCTTCCCCATGACATCTTCAAGTATTGGAAAACTATCCCAAAGGTGTTTTTTTAAGAGGCAACTGGACTTTGTGGTTTTTCTTTGAATACATTTCATTTCTCATCCAAGAAGCTTCTTCAGCTCTGACTAGATCAGGAGTTGGCAACCCGTGGCTCTGGAGCCACATGTGGCTCTTTCATCCCTCTGCTGCAGCTCCTTGTCACTGGTTGGCTCCACAATTGATAGAGCTTTCAGTTAGGACAGGTAGGGGAAAAAGGATGCTGCGCTAGGAGGAAACGCTATGGTGGGAGGAACTGGACTTCCAGTCAGCATAGGAAAAAGGACACCACACTAGGAGGAGACTCTATGGTGGGGGAACCGGACTTCCGGTCAGTTCCAGAATTGAATGGGGGGCTTCCAGTTAGGACCTTTGTAGCTCTTTGAATGTTTAAGGTTCCCGTCCCCTGGATTAGATGATGGGGAATGGAAGGATTTATACTCCTTGCAGACAGCTTGTCATTTGCATTCTTTTAGAGAGTCATTAAGGCCACTTGGAGGTTTATCTGTGTCATCAGGGTAAGAGTGGTGTAAATGGGTGTGGAGCCTTCTTGGAACAGTTGAAAGGACTGTGTTGTAGACTGGAGATTGATGATGTCATATCCCTCCCCCTTTGTTGAGAGAGGGCTGCTCCAATTTTGACATAGATGGCCTCTTTGACCCCTCTTTCAAACCAGCGGTCCTCTCTGTCCAATATGTGGACTTTGCTGTCTTCAAAAGAGTGGATTTTGCCTTTTAAATGCAGATGGACTGCTGAATCTTGTTCTCATGGGTTTGTTCTCCTATGTTGTGCCATATGTTTATGAAGTGGTTGTTTTGTTTCCCCAATGTACAGATCTGCACATCGCTCACTGCATTGTATTGCATACACCACGTTGCTCAGTTTATGTCTGGATGTTTTATCCTTGGGGTGGACAAGCTTCTGCCTTAGTGTATTCTTGGGTTTGAAGTGTGCATGTATGTTATGTTGGCTGAAGATCCTCCTGAACTTTTCTGATATGCCTGCAATGTACGGAATGACAATGTTGCTTTGTTTATTGTTCTCTTCATTGACTGTTATGAAGGAGGTCCTGTAGGGTCTTTTTTGAGATTTGATGAAGGCCCACTTGGGATAGCCACACATTCTGAGGGCTTCCTTGATGTGTTTTCATTCTTTTTCTTTCCCATCTTTGCTGGTAGTCAGGCCTTCAGCTCAGTAATATAGGGTTCTGATGGCTCCTATTTTGTGCCCCAGTGGGTGGTGAGAATCAAAATGTAAATGTTGATCTGTGGGAGTGGGTTTTCTGTAAACTTCAATGTTAAAGAAAAAGCATCTTTGGGACAATCATGACCTGGATGACTGAGAATCTCCATAGAAATCGGAAGACTACTATCATGCCTTTCCTTAGCCTTCTCTTATTTAGGCTAAACATGCCATGTTCCTTCAACCATTCTTTGTACTGTAGGTCTGTAGGTTTGTAGATTTTGCCATCTTCATTGATCTTCTTTGCAATTTTCCAATGAGTGTGAGTGTGTGCATTGTAGCAACCAAAACTGACCTTCATATTCTGGGTGTGATCTGACCAGTGCCAGATAGAGTGAACATATCATTTCTCATGATATTGATCCTATACTTTTCCCCTTAAATGCCCAAAACTTCCCACTATGCATAGTCCCATAATTTTGGCCTGAGGGTTAGAGGGAATGCAATTTGTCTTTCAATATATTATTTTCCTTTCACTTCTCTGGTAGCTTTTGTGTGTCTCATGCAGAAACTTAGTGGAGGGGACACCAAGCAATCCCAGTTCCTGGAAGGCCACCTTTTCCCCTTTCATTTCCTTTTCTACCACTGAAGGCATTAGTCAGCTTAAATTTTCTGAGTTTTGGCTTGCAAATGTGAACCAGACATGAGGAGGGCATTTTGTATATGGTGTACAGTGCAGGATCATGTTGCTATTCATTGCCAGAATTGCTGTTACTGTGGAATAGTGGTTTCTTCTTCCTTATATTCTCTGGAGCTGTATTTTAGTAATGCTCTTGCAGAGGAGGTACCTAATGCTCAGGGATTATGTTATTAGCCATTGCCACAGCTAATTCTAAGTGGATGGTTTGATGGGTGAAAATATCAGGAAGCTGAGGCAGTAAAGAAGGTCCACAAAGAGGGGGTTGGCAGTTTGTTTTCTGAGAAATGGATCTGAGCATAGGTGCATCCACACAGGTTTAGTGTTAGCACCCACAACATGTCTCCAATGTCTTCGCATTGCAGAGAAGAATCCCCACAGTTCCCTGAAAAAAAAAGACTTGGATACTCACTGTCAACTATTTCTGTGTCTGCTCTGCTTTTGAGAGTGCATGGCATTTACAGACCTGCTAAATGCTGCTGTCAGTTTTGAACAAAAGTAATCATGCAGAGAATGGGGTGCACTGATCCCAGAAGATTCACAGGGATGCTGTAGCATGCTGCATCTGTAGGAATGATGCCTCATGTTGATATTTCCTAGGGCAGACTACAATTTTCCCTGGAAATCAATCTACCTTATTTATCCTCCATATTTATTACCTTATTATCTATCTTCTACATTGAAGTTCATAGTGACCAATTGGAGAATGGACAAGAATTTGCAGTTGTGTCAACAATGCTTCTGCCATACCAGATTACTTTGCCCATCATAAACTTACTAAAGACAAAAGGGGCAACCAAGCCCAGACCAAGTCAACCCTTAAAGAGGTCACGGGAGTGCCAAGCAGCATTCAAGAAGTTAAAATGCCTCTTTGCCGCTGATCCAGTGTTAAAGCACCCCAACCCAGAAAACCTGTTCATAATATCAGAGTGCCAGAGAAGTTGCAAACTCAATCATCCCCTCTAAGCAAGTAGGTGCACCAGCCCTCATGAGACAGCAGCGAGCCTCACCAACACCAGTAGCTGAAGTTCTAGTGCAAACTCTAACGCTTTAGTGAAAGATGAGTAGCTCCAGCAACATAGAGATGAGCTCTCAATGAGAGATGGGTTGCCATAGATGGAGGCCAAATTGTATATTGTCCATAGCGAGCCAGTGAATCCTGGTGCTACAGTGCAGCCATGATACAAAGCAACTGGGCACTTTGGATTTGTGAAAACTCTCCAAGTAAAAAACTCTCCAGTAAAATGACAGTTTTGGTGGCCATGCATGAAGAATGACATAGAGACCTATGTAGTCAGTAGCCCAGTGTGTGCATCGATGAAAGGGCTACCTGAAAGACCATTAGGGCTGCTGCAGACTCAGTCACCTGGAAGGAAATATCAGTGCACTTTATTGTGGGAATACATGATCTGGGTTGTTATGGACCTTTTCTCCAAACAAGTCCACTTTGTGGCTTGCCCCAAGTTCTCCTCCACCCAGTCATTGGCTAAGCTGTTCATGCAATACATGTACTGGCAGCATGTGCTCCAAAGTGCATAATAGATTGGGGGATACAATTCACTTCAAAAATTTGGTGTGAATTCTTGAATCTGTTAGGCTGGGTGTTGGCAACCCGTGGCTCTGGAGTCACATGCGGCTCTTTCATCCTTCTGCTGTGGCTCCCTGTCACCTTGTTGTGGCAGAGGGATGAAAGAGCTGTCGCCCTGTTGCGGCGGAGCTTTAGTGCAGGAGTGAAACGTCCCTGTACTTGCCTTTGCACGGCAACAGGATTCTGTCTTCATCGTGGTACATTTGCTATTGTTGCCAGCAAAGAGGGCTGAGAGAGAATAGTGGTGTCAATCTCATGAGGTGGAGGCCATCCCCCAAGCTGGCCTTCCTCCTCCATCATCGGTGGGGCCAAGAGAAAGAAGGGGGAAATATGGGGAAGTGCTCCCCTCCCCCAGCCAAGGACCGAGCACAAAAGCAAAGTGGGAGGGGGCGGCTGGCCCAGCAGAAACAGCCCCAGTGGAGAGCCAGAAGATGGAGAGGCCTGGCCCAGCTTTTGCAGCTGGACACTGTTCAGCACCTACAGATGCGAGCTGCCACCTATGAAACACACTGCGCCTTTGAGGAAACTGGGCAGTGATGCCTGGGGCCATAGGGGGGACAGCAGAGACGTCAGGGCTTCCCTCCCTCCTCAGCAAGCTGCACCTGGAGGAGTGTGGGGAGTTGTGGGCCGAGTGCCGGAGGGTCAGAAGGCATGCTCCAACGTCGCCCCAACACGCATTTCCAGCGCACACTCCTCTGTCCTGAAGTGGGATTGAATGGGGGGGGTAGGGGGAAGGGAGCAGGGAGCATGGAAAGGGTAGGGGGGTTTCTAGGAGCAGAAGCCCAGCTGGCTTTCCTTTTGGTGTGGGGCAGGGAGAAGACCCAATAAAAATCCAATTTCTCCCAATAAATGGGGAAAATAAAAGGCCTGGTGATCCAGAGTCCAAAAAGGGGGGTGGGGTCTGTTCGTCGGAGGATCAGAGAGGAAATCAGTAAAAATCTGGGTGGGAGGCCATTCAAGGAGGGATCTGCCTGGGTCTCTTCATCCCTTCTCCTTAGATTTCCCCCTCCCGGTTTTCTTCCCTAGCCTCATTTTAAGTAGAGGGGGAAGCAAGGTGGGACAATAGTAGCTAAAAGGCTGTGAGGGGGAGTGGATAGAGAAGCCTCTCCATGGTATCAACTGGCTCTTTGCCTCCGCACCCACTTCAGACCATTTTCTGTGGGGAAGTAAAGTGCCTTGGCTGGAGGCAATGGGCATAAAATGCAGCAGCTCCAGACCGCACCAAGTTCTCAGATTTGTAGCCAACCCCCCCCCCCAACCCTCTCTCTCTCCACTCCCCCAAGTCCAGAGGGGACTCCCCCCTGGGTTTCCTGGTTCAAGTTGCTGAATCCTGTTTTTTTTCTGGGTGGGGGGAGGAGAGACACTCCGCAAAATGTGTGCTTAAATCTCACACTAGTGCAAAGTCCTGATTATTAAAGACAGGGATGGGGAAAAGATATCATTCCTTTCCCAAGGACCCAGGGAAAGTGGAATAAAAATAGGTGTAGGGGTGTGTGTGTGTGTGTGTGTGTGTGTGTAAATAGCCCAGGATAGCTTCAACCACAAACAACAGCTGCTGTTATTTTTCCTGAGAGCTTCTAAGCTACACAGCATTCTTTAATAAATACTAACAATAACAAACCATTATATACAGGATTAAATATAAGTTTCACAATCATTTCTGCTTCTTGGTTTGGAGCAGGGAAAACACCACTTACTACATTTTCATTTCCAAAAGAATCTGAAGTCTCTCCAGACCTGTTTAGTTTCTTATCAGTCCCAAATCTTTTTTTAAAAAATCTTACTTTGGGTTAAAATAATAAAGTCAGCTTTCAAGGAAAGAGACGAGGAGGGGGATATGTTTATGTGGTGGAGTGGCCTCAATGGAGATGACAGGATAATTTTTCCAGGAAGGAAGGAAGGAAGATGTGATGGCCCTCCAGAGGCTACTGTGGCTTCCGGTTGAACTTCCAGCGCTTTCAGTGTGAGATCTGCGACCTCTGCGGGTCTGTTCCGAGCTCTCCCTGTCAGGGGCTTCACTAGAAGCCATGGCCACCTTGGAGGGGTGGTGAAGCAAAGAGGGACCACCTTGCAGGTCAAGGGGAGGTGCATCTTCCCTCACTTACTCAGAAAACCTCCCTCATGCAAAGACTAGGAACAGCGGCAGTCAAAATGGCTGCCATGAAGTCAGGGAACAGCCAGAACTATAAGTTTGTGGAGGAGTAGAGAAATGTTGAATGGTGTGTCGTCTGGGTAAGAAAAGATTTACAGCTGAAGTTGGACCCCACAACAAATTTAAGGGGAATACCTTTTAGAACAATTTGCTACAGCAGCATGCAACTATTGTGGAGAAAAAGCATATTGGAAATTTAAAGAAGTAACAATCTGTTCAAAAAGAAAATTAAGTGGGAAATGGAATCCCAAAAATAAAAGAGGCTACTGCTCTACACTCCCATCATTCCTGACTATTAGTTGTGCTGTTAAAGAAATCCAGTGCCACCAGGGGGAAGTCAAGTTATGAAAGAGCTATTGATATTCCTCACATTGAAACTAAGTGGTGATAGGTCATAACAGAGGTGTGCATTCTCCCTGAAACAATTTCTTGTTATGTGCCCTATGATTTAAATTTCAGATAAATGTATTTCTCTGCTGTCCTCTTGTTAATTCAGTGAGATATCCCAGGGCACTGCCAGGGTTGAAGGGAATCCTGCAGAAGATGCCCCAGAAGCCAGTCTCAACTCTGTACCCATCAAACATTCCATGTCTTGGTTTCTCTTCCCCACCCCCCATTTACTCTTCTAGCACACTTTTCTTTCCTTTGATATAACAGGTAAAAGTCTTTGAATGTATCTGAGAGCTAAACTTTAGTTGTATTTGAAATCTTAATTTCTCCAGAGGGGCTCAAATAGTGGAAAGGAGGGGGGGGAGGCGTGGCTGGGCATGGCAAATAATTTAACAACCAGTTCTCTGCCCTAATGACCTGCTCAGTAGGTGTGACTGGGGGGGGGTGTCATGTGACTGGGTGGGAGTGAGTGATGTCGAGTTGGCCATGCCCACCCAGGTTTTGTGGCTCCCAGTGTTTTCTTTTCTGTGGGAAATGGGTTCAAATGACTCTTTGTTTAAGGTTGCTGACCCCTATATTAGGCTCCTTTCAGAATCTTACCTGTGGTCATTATCTGCAAACAAATGGAACTTGTGAATGTTCAAATGCTGTGCTACAGCATTACCTTCAGTGCTATGTGAACAACCAGCAAGATAATTGGGCCGAGCTTCTGCCTTTCGCTAAAGTAATGTACTATAACTCCGTACATAGTAGTACCAGATTTATCCCTTTCTGAGTAGGTACCAGTGCAGATTTTGTGCCCATGCCAGACCTCCCCCAGCAGAGCCCTTCAAACACATTGCTGGCCAAATGGATTAACACTTTATAAGATATCTGGCCTGTGGTTCATAAGGCACTAGAAGCTGCAAGAGAAACACAAAAGGGTGACAGGAAGAGGGTCACCCAAAAGGAGTTTAAGATAGGATGTGAGAGAAAAAAATCCCTTCCAGTTGCTGTGCCTATTAATGACCTTTGGCTTAGATAATTGAATAAGCCAATCAGAGCGCAGCTCCTAGCTTTGAATCTCCCAGGCTTTTCTAACTGCCACTGAGATAGTATATAAAGAGCTTCTAGCCAGCAGGCAACCCAGTTTGGGGTCAGAGGCAAAGCTGAAGTCACTAAAGCCTCCTTCTTCTGAGGAAGAAAAACCCGACTCCAATCGCACAGAGCGATGGCAGAAAGAGCTGACCGGACACTGCAAAAGGAAACTGACTACTGATGTTCTTTTAATAGACTTTGTTTTATTTATGTAAATAAAAACAGTTTAGTTTAAACTTTTCTGAGACTTGTCTGTTTGGTGAATTGTAAAGAGATAAGGTTGCAGTTTACCAGCCCTCCATAACAATTGGTAGCAGAGGATGGTTGAAACCTTATCCACATTACAATATACTAAACAAACATGTCAACAATCAAATCAACACGGAAGGGAAGAATCGTAACCTGAGCCTTCACCAAGCGCATGGCATCCCGACACCAACGGATGGAACCCGAGGCCAGGACAACTTTGCCTGAAGTGCCCCAGGCAACAATCGCACAGGAGACCAGAGGGACGACAAATCACAAAGCGAGTATCCCAGTTCATGAACTACTCGCCGCCAAGAGCGAACACCCTCCGCCTGCAGAAGCCGAGACCCGAAGGACGCCCTTTTAGCCTCAACCATGAACCCGGCAGAGAGGGACGAAATGAGGTCAGCAATACTTCTAGCATTCGGCTTGCCGGCAGCAAGCGAAGACCCTGTTGCCGACCTCACTGCCCTACTACGGATCACGACCATGGCAACAGCGGCGAGGGATGGGACTTAGATCCAGGACAGCGCCGGATCAGTAAGAACCACCCAGTCCTGTCCCACAACCCCTTTCACCATTAGTGAGGTGAGGGCAGGAAACTACAGACTGCCATCTTCAAGTTTCCCACCAAATAGCATGGTGCCCGGCCAGCTCCTAATTCAGGATGGCCAACTTAACATGGCGCCACCTATGACCCAAAGCGATCAGCCAACTGAAGGGTTAGCTCCCCTGACAGCAGCGGCACCGCTGGTCCTAGCCGTGCCGAACACGCTACTGGCACCAGCTGAATGGGCCTGCGCCCAGGCAACCATCCTGGTCACGGCAACCCAAGCAACAAATTCAAGAAGCTCACCTACCGAGCTTGAGATTGCAAATGCGATCGAGACACTAACAGCGGCCTTCAGGGCCACTTTTCAGCTCCCTCCCACCTACCATGCAACAGCGGCCCGTCCCGACACCCTTTCAATGGCTGCAGCCCGCTCCTTACCTGTTTCCAACATGGCAGACTCTCCTGTGGCATCTCCAGCCTTTGCGGCCATTTCTGGGACTACTCCAGCTGAGGCTCAGGTCCCAGGGGCAGGCCCGAGGCCTTCTGCAGAGGAGCAGCCGAGGAGCTCCTTACTCCTCGGCATACCAATGAGAATGAGCTGCGCACCTGCGCAGTTCGGTGTTTCAACTCCTCCCACTAAGGAGGGGCAACTGTCAAACAGCCGGCCAATAGGATTTAAGCTGGCTGCTTCAATACCGACGCTGTATTGTCCTTTTCAAAACTTACAGCACCATGGACAGTAGCAGCTATCTGTTTCAATGCCTGCAAATGCAAGCATTTTGCCGCCTGGGTTTAAAACTTTAAACGTGAATGGGAAAAATCTGAAGGAATGGGTAAAAGGGGTTCAGGTGATTCTAATGAAAGAGAATGTGCTGTCACTATTGTTAGAACCTCCTCCTAAACCCTGGACTCTGGAAATTGATTTACTGTACCACTTTTTGCATGTTGTTACTGTCAATTGATCCAGCATTATATCCAAGTATTTCATATAATTTAAGTGTCAGCACCCCAAGTTTCATTCATCCTAGTGCTGACATGAAAAAAAAAAGAAAAAGAGAAGGAGAGAGAAGAAGCAGGTTGACCTTTCACACAGTTACAACCCGGCAGATAACATCACCTAGGAGATGGGTTGGGAGGGGGACATTCCTGTGAGGTGACGTAGTAAGAGTGACTTGGGAGATGGCCAATGAGATGCTGGGTAATGAGGGATGGAAAGGGAAGGGTTTGGGGGTTAGCAGGTCAGTACTGGCACCGATGGAGTCGAGACCAGACATGTTCGTTCTTAAATAAATGTAAGATTTCATCAAAGACTATTTGTTTGGAAAATGTGATTTGTTTAAGACAACGTCAGGACCTGACATTAAGTATATGTGAAGTTTGGGAAAAATTGTTTAATTTATTCTATTGTAAAAATTCAAATACAACCAGCAGGATTTCCAGAGAATTCCATTCTGCTAAATTGAAGGCAGGGGTGGATATGAATGAGCATCTTTGTGAGTTCAACAAAATGAGGGAGAAACTAATTTTAAGGGGGGAGCCTGTGTCTGAACAGAGCTTAATCAGTATTATAATTAATTCTTTAGACTCTAGCTGGATTAATTTTATTTCCCAATTGGATAATACCATCTATGAGGGTATGTCCCTGGAAGTCCTGTCTGGTAAACTTATTGCAGAGGACAACCTGAGGAAGGACAGGGCAGCCTTCAACAGGAAGGAGAGACCACCAAGGAGATCTAATAGCCCGGACAGGGTCAACGCTGTTGGGGAGTGTTTTAACTGTGGATCCAGGGACCATTACAAAAGAAACTGCCTGCGTAATGCCAACACTAGGGCACGTCAAAGGGCACCTTCGGGTGACAGGTACAGAAAGAGATCACCTACCCCACATAGAAAGCCACAAAACAACCCTTCCAGCCAGAGAAGGGACAAGTGGCCAAGGAAAGATGACAGAAAGGACAAATTTAACTTCACGAATAATTTTGCTGCTGTGGTTGAGACTGCTGATTCAAAACTTTCAAAGAAACAACTTGAACAACTGAGGCTGTTGGACAGTGGGGCAAGTAAACATTGTAAGTGACCAAAAATTATTTATTGAATTAAAAGACCATAAGTCTATGGTCAAGGTTGCCAATGGCATAAGGGCAAAGGTCACTGGTATTGGGAAGGTTTTCATTCCCGGGCTTGGGGAGATTAGTGGTGTTCTGTATGTACCTGAGATTGATCACAACTTGCTTAGTGCCATAAAAATAAGTGAAAACACAAAGATAGAAGTGTTGTTTACAAAAGGTACTGCTATAGTCACCAATTATAAACATATAGTTGGGGAAGTTTTAAAGATTAATGGTCTGCCCTACTACTCTCCTATTGTGAGAGCTGAGGAGTCTAATGTCAGCAACCAGGGCACTGCTTCTGATAGTGATAATGGACCTCAGCCAGAATCAGATGATGAGACCAAGAGTACCCAAGGAAAGAGGGGTTGTAATTACAATTGTAAATATGATTCAAAATGTAAAAAGTGTGTGAGCTTTAATTTGGAACAAGGAGATGAAAAGCGCAAGGACGCCAATGCAACCTCTATTGGCAAGCCACTACACGATGAGTGTGCTCACCTCATGCATTGCAGAATGGGTCATATGAGTTTCCCTGTGGTGCAGAAAGCGCCTGAGTGCTCCAAAGGGATTAGAATTAAAGATTGTAATATTTTTATGGATTCTTCCGTTTGCAGGAGTGCAAAATCCAAAGTGAGGCCAGCGCCCAGAAAATCAGAGAGGCAGTCTGAGGGCATATTCCAATTGGTACACATGGACTTGGTGGATCCTTTGAAACCCTCCATTGGTTTAGTTTTAGTTTAGTTTTATTAAATTTATATACCCCCCTACTCCTGCAAGATTCAAGGTGGTGAACAGCCAAAACATAAAACACATAGATTACAAAATTTAAAAGACAGCATAAAACAACATTAGATAATTTGTCCTGGGACAAATTAAAACAACCCCAATACTTAAGACAAATTTAAAATTTACAATTTAAAAAGTTAAAAGGGAAAAGTTAGGCCAGGCTGGCCTGTTGAAATAGAAAAGTCTTGAGGGTGCGGCGGAAGGTGCATAGATCTGGGATCCTCCGTATCTCCGGAGGGAACTCATTCCAGATAGCAGGTGCCCCCACAGAGAAGATTCTCCCCCTGGGGGCCGCCAGTCGACACTGTTTGGCTGATGGCACCCGGAGGAGCCCCTCTCTATGAGAGCGTACTGGCCAGTGAGAGGCTACTGGTGGCAGCAGGAGGTCCCGTAAATAACCAGGTCCTAAGCCATGGAGTGCTTTAAAGGTGGTAACCAAAACCTTGAAGTGCACCCGGAAGACCACCAGGAGCCAGTGCAGCTCGCGCAGGAGAGGTATTACATGGGAACGCCACGTTGCTCCCATAACCACCCGCACAGCCGCACTCTGCACCAGTTGGAGCCTCCAGGTGCTCCTCAAGGGGACCCCCATGTAGAGAGCATTACAGTAGTCCAGGCGGGAGGTGACGAGGGCATGAGTGACCGTGCATAAGGAGTCCCGATCTAGAAAGGGATGCAACTGGTGGATCAGGTGAACCTGATGAAAAGTCCTCCCGGTCACAGCTGTCAAGTGCTCTTCTAAAGACAGTCGTAAATCCAGGAGGACACCCAAGTTGCAAGCCCTCTCCGTGGGGGCCAGGAACTCGCCCCCAATAGTCAGTGATGGCACCAACTGACTATATTGGGATGCCAGAAACCACAGCCACTCGGTCTTAGACGAGCTGAGCCTAAGTCTGTTTCTCCCCATCCAGATCCGCACGGCCTCCAGGCACCGGGACATCACTTCAAGGGCATCATTGAGGTGGTCCGGGACAGAGATGTACAGCTGAGTGTCATCAGCGTACTGATGGTACTTCACCCCGAAATCATGGATGATCTCTCCCAGTGGCTTCACATAAATGTTGAACAGAAGGGGCGAGAGGACCGACTCCTGTGGCACCCCACATATAACGTGCCTTGGACTCTGCCAACACAGACTACGACCAGTTAGAGAGAAAGGAGGAGAACCACCACAGCACAGTGCCCCCCACCCCCAACTCTTCCAACCGGTGCAGCATGATACCATGGTCGATGGTATCAAAAGCCACTGAGAGATCTAACAGGACCAGGACAGAGGAGCAACCCCTGTCCTGAGCCCTCCAGAGATCATCAACGAACACAACCAATGCTGTTTCCATGCTGTACCCAGGCCTGAAGCCTGACTGGAATGGGTCCAGATAAACCATTTCATCCAGGTGCTGGGGAAGCTGTCGCGCAACCACACACTCAACAACTTTCGCCACAAAGCAAAGGTTGGAGACCAGACGATAATTTGCCAACACTGCCGGGTCCAGGGAAGGCTTCTTGAGGAGAGGCCTCACCACCTCCTCTTTCAAGATGGTGGGAAAGTCACCCTCACCCAGTGAAGCATTTATAAACCCCTGGAGCCAGCCTCGTGTCAACTCCCGAGAAGCCAGCACCAACCAGGAGGGACACAGGTCCAACAAACATGTGGTTGCGTTCAGTCTACCCAGAATCCTGTCCACATCATTGGGAGTCACAGGGTCAAACTCTTCCCAGATAACATTCTCAAGACCTGCCTCCGCCATCCCCCCTGAATCTATCCAGGTCTTCCCGAATCTAAGTGTTTTTGTCATGCGGATACTGTACAAAGTCCTTGGCTTAACCCTCCAAGGGGTCCTCCCGTGCTTCCTGGTGAAGCAAGAAGCGGGTCACCCTAAACAGGGCGACTGGGCAATTATCTGATGATGGAACAAGAGCAGCAAAATAATTACATTTTGCTGCTTTTATCTCCACTAGGTAAGTCTTAATATGAGATCTTAACCAATGTTCGGTTGGATTCAGAAAGGCTGGCCCTCCAACTGCTCTCCAGGCGTCTTTTCTGGTGCTTCATCTCCCTCAGCTCCTCAGTAAACCAAGGAGCCAGATGAGACCGCCGCTGGGTCAGAGACCACAAAGGCATGATCTGATCCAAAGCTCCAGAGGCCGCCCAATCTCAGGTGGCCACTAGGTCTCCAGTCAAGGCGTGACCCAGAGCCTCAGGGAATGGCCCAAGCTCTGTCTGGAACCTATCAGATTCCATCAGGCACCTGGGGTGGAACCATCTTATCGGTTCTGCCTCCCTGCAGCAGGGTGTGGCGGTTCAAAGGTCAAGGCAAAGGAGGGAGTGATCCGACCATTACAAGGGCACAATCGCTATGTCCCCTATCTCGAGATCACTCAACCACTGTCCAGAGACAAAAACCAAGTCCAGCGTGTTTCCCCCCATGTGAGTAGGGCCATGAATTAGCTGGGTCAGGTCCATAGCTGTCATGGAAGCCATGAACTCCCGAGCCACCTCAGACGTCTCACCTATGGATGGCAAGTTAAAATCCCCCATGACCATAAGCCTGGGGGTGTCAATTGCCACTGTGGCTATAACACTGAGTAGCTTGGGCAGGGCTGCCGCCACGTGGCAGGGAGCCAGGTACGTGACCAGCAAACCCATCTGTACCCCATTACCCCACTTCGCAAGGAAGGACTCACAGGTCTCAGCCTAAGACCTTCTTTAATAACAACTGCCACCCCCCGCCCCTCCCCTGTGATCTTGGCTGATGGAATGCGCAGAAACCTGGTGGGCACATTTCAACAAGGGGGACCCCCCTCCTGGCCCAACCAGGTCTCCGTGATACCCGTCAGGTCCGTTCCCCCCTCCTGAACAAGATCACAGATGAGGGGGCTTTATTTACCACAGACCTGGCATTGCACAACATCAGCCGAAGGCCTGGGCCCTGAGGGTCTGTGCAACCTGGGGAACGAGTAAAGCATTGGGGGCTGGAGCACACCACCACTCAAAGACAGCAAGCGTGCACTCCCACAACACGATATGGCCCCCTGATCCCGCCATATCTGCCCCTCCCACCCACGTTACTGATGGCAAAAACAGCTCTAACCTCCTCCTCGACCCCGGGTCCCCCACCCCTCATGCCACGCCTCGCAGCCAGACCTGGCCCTCTCTTTGGTGGGTTATCCCCCACACCCACAACCCTAATTCTAGTCCGACCCTCCCCCCCGGAACCCCTTAAAAATTTAGCTAAAAATTTATGTTAAAAGCCCCTCAACCCCCTCTTCACAGCATGCCACCTCTCTGGGCTCCAAAGCCTGTCATCAAGGTAGGCCCTTGATAACATGGAGGGCCAGACCTGCGAGAGGGGGAAGTCTCACAGCACAAGAAGTTCAGCGGCTGAGTGCATCCGGAGACTGGAAAAGGTAGAAATGACATCTGGCCAGGGTTCCATAGAATGGTCTAAAAAGTCCTGGAAATGGAGAGGCAGGCAAACTCCAACGTGGGTAAACTGGACTCCACTGTCCTCTCACGAGTGGGAGGAGTCTCGTGCCATTTCGACAACTCAGAGGGTGCCCATCCAAGCCATCCTCTCACGATGGCTAGCCAAGATGAAAGTGGCTATGGAGAGTTTGATAGTCTCTCCTCTCTGGTAGGGAGACGGCAGTAGAAAAGCGGACTCCCTCAGGGCCCACTTCACAGCTGTCCATTCTCCAAACAAACAGGGGCACAGGTGGAATAGAGCCAATCCAGAAGGCAGAGTAGTAAACTCGGGGGGGGGGGGAATAGATGATACACGGAAGGAGACAGAAGGAGATGGCTTGCAAGGTGGAAGGCGGCTGGGGTGGTGACCATGATAAGACCTGCACAGGCCAAAAAAAGGGGGGGAGAAGGAGCAGTCCAAGGCAACCAAAAGGCCAACCCTCAGCCATCCTCCAGCCTCTCCAACTCCCCTGGTCTTCCAGCATTTGGTAATTCATACCCCCAGTCTGCAGCCCCAGTCTCAAATGGGGCCTCCGGATTCCTGCAGGAATGGGTCAGCAGAAAATGAGCCAACCCCCTAACAGGTCCATTCTGGCTGTACACCGCCTTGAGTCCCCAGGGAGAAGGGCGGTATATAAGTTCGAAATAAAATAAAAAATAAATGATGAGGTGCGCCCTTGAGGATGCTGACCTAGATTTCTCATATTGGGCAGAAGCTGCTTTGTATGCAAACTACACTCTCAATTGGGTATGGTCCAATGTGGTGCAAAAGACCCCATATGAGGTAGTGTATGGCCATAAACCAAGATTAATGCATCTTCATGCATTTGGAATGATGGTTGATGTCCACATCCCCAAGGAACTTAGAAAAAAGGGAGATAAAGTCTCAGCTAAATTAAGGTTCATTGACTACGAAACAGGCTCTAAAGCTTTTAGGTTCGTGGACTCAAACAGAAAAATAGTAATATTCAGGTCAGCTATTTTTCACGAGAGTACAAATTGGAGCAGGATTCACTCCAACAAGATCCTAACTTCCAATTCTCCTCGTAATTTGGACAAACAGATAAACGATGTGTCAGAAAATCCATCTAGTGATGGTGAAACATCTGGATCTGAGGATGAGGGAGAACGCATACCGTCCAGACCTTTAAAAGGAATACTAAAGCAAAGGAAGGGAGTAGCCTGGAAAAAGGAGCATTCCACTCTAAAAGTTCAGAATAGCAGTAATGAGGAGGATAGCTCATCAGATAGCTCTGATGCAGGTGAAGAACCAATTAATAGACCAATTCGATCCACTAAGGGCAAGAAGCCCAAGAGATATGAAGGTTTTGTTACTTCTGCTGATCAGATCTCAACCACATCTCAAAGATATGAGGATTGTTAACACTATCTGAAAAAGAGCAGGAGGATTGGCATACTGCAATGGATATTGAATTGGACAGTCTAAAGAAATTAGAGCTATTCACACCAACAAAATTACCAAACGGCAAGAAGGTGATTGGCACTAGATGGGTCTTCAAGAAGAAACCCATTGAGAAAGGGAAGTTTATTTATAAAGCAAAGTTGGTTGCACACAGCTTCTCAATGAGATTTTGTGATGACTACGTTGATACCTTCTCACCTACAGTGCACCCGGAGAACGTTAAGACTGCGCTCACCATAGCTGCCATACACAGGGAGAATGTGTACCAATTTGATATACAAACTGCCTATTTACATGCCAAATTAGACAAAAAATTATATGTCAAAGCTCCTCAGGGTGTAGATCATCAGGAAGGTGATGTTTGGTTTTTAAATAAAAGCCTCTATGGTCTCAAGCAATCGGGCAGGAGGTGGTACAAATGTCTTACCAAACGTCTAAGGCAGATGGGTTTTTCTGCCTCATCGGCTGATGAATATGTATTCATCAGAAATCACCAGGGCACCAAAGAAACCGTTTTGGTCTATGTAGATGACATTTTGTACATCTGCAAACCTGAGAGCAGATGTAAAATATTCTCTGACGAATTAGGCAAGAATTTTGCCCTAGGCCGGATTGACAAATTTTGGGGGGTCCAATTCATTAAGACTGAGAAGGGGTTTGAGCTTTCTCAGCGGGATAAAGTTTTAGAATTAATTGAAAGTTGCAGCATCACAGAGGCCAAGCCCTGTGACACTCCCATGCAAACGGACTTTCTTAAAAACATGTATATTGAAAGTGCAGAGTTTGAGCAGAAGACATTCTACAAATCTGTAATAGGATCACTATTGTACATTGCAGGATGGACAAGGCCAGATATTAGTCTAGCTGTAAACGTATTGACCAGGCATTCTGAAAACCCCACTCAATTTCATTGGAATGGGATCAAGAGGGTCCTTAGGTATCTGAAGAGTACTGCAAACTACTCACTTCTATTAGAACTGAATGTATCAGACAGACCAAATTTATGTTGTTATACAGATGTGGATTTATTTATTTATTTATTTATTTATTTATTTGTTTGTTTGTTTGTTTGTTTGTTTATTTGGTTAGTTGGTTGGTTGGTTAGTTAGTTAGTTAGTTAGTTAGTTAGTTAGTTAGTTAGTTAGTTATTTGTTCGATTTATATGCCACCCTTCTCCAGAGACTCAGGGCGGCTTACAATGCGTCAAGCAATAACCTTCATACTTTTGTGTATACCTGCTTAGTAGGGCTTTTGGCCCCCACTAAGCGGTGTTCTTTTTTATACAAAGTCAGCTTATTGCCTCCACAATCCGGGTCCTCATTTTACCTACCTCAAAAGGATGGAAGGCTGAGTCAACCTTGAGCCTGGTGAGATTCGAACTTGCAGTAATTGCAGGCAGCTGGTGTTACTTAACAGCACTTTAATCTGCTGCACCACCAAGGCTCTTAAATTACTTAATGGAAGCCCTATCCACTGGTATTCAGGGAAACAGAAGCTGATTGCCATTTCTACTGCTGAGGCAGAGTATGTGTGTCTGTCCAAGGCATCAAACAATTTGATCTGGTTCGATGACCTTTTAATGAATCTGTGGGAAGAACCTGTGTATCCTATAAATATTCACGATGATAATATGGCTGCCATTAACATATCAAAGGCTGACACTGTGGGTCAAAGGTCACGCCATATTGATATAAAATACAAACATGTGAGACAACTGTCTAAAATGGGTTTTATTAAGACAATATTTTGTAAAACTAAAGAACAGATAGCAGATATATTCACTAAAACATTACCCTGGGAACAACACCAATATCTCTTAGGCAAAGTACCTCTGGTCATGTGAAGAATGTACTGCTTGTCATTACTATGTATGTATATATTCAATCTATACAAGGTGTATTGCATGTAAAATATTTATACTTGGCGTAAATAGCCACAGAGAAGGGGATTGTGAGAGAAAAAATTCCCTCCCAGTTGCTGTGCCTATTAATGACCTTTGGCTTAAATAATTGAATAAGCCAATCAGAGCGCAGCTCCTAGCTTTGAATCTCCCAGGCTTTTCTAACTGCCACTGAGACAGTATATAAAGAGCTTCTAGCCAGCAGGCAACCCAGTTCGGGATCAGAGGCAAAGCTGAAGGCACTAAAGCCTCCTCTGTCTGAGGAAGAAAAACCCAGACTCCAATCGCACAGAGCGATGGCAGAAAGAGCTGACCGGACACTG
>WNWU01000089.1:967554-1024183 GCA_012654045.1 Ptyas mucosa
CCCCCCCCCAACCGAAAGGACGCTGCTTTACGCACTCATTCACTCCCGCGTCCGTTGCTTTACAGTGTAGCAAAGCCAAGCTTCCGAACGCCTCCTGATTGGCCACGCTCCGCTTTCGTCACCCGGCAACCAGCGTCACCCGGAAGCCGGGCGTTTTTGTTTTTTGTTTTTTTTGCTCTTAAAGGGACCTCGCTCTATTTCTACTTTTGGGTGTTTTTTTTTTTTAAAGGCATAGTCCGGTTTTTTTTTTTTTAAAAAAAAATTACGGATCTTTGTGGCCCGGTGACATCCCACCCGCCATTTCTCCCCGACTGGATTACAGTCCCTATCATCCGCAGCCAGCGAGATGATAAAAGGTGGGATGCAAACCCAATGGATTTAAATGAATGCAAGTAGTCGATTTAAATCAAATGAATGAAAATGAGTCATTAAACCCCCCCCCCCCGGGGAACTCACATTCTCAGTAAGAAACTGGAAATCTTACTGTGGTGTTTTTTTTAAAAAAAAATAAATAAATGTTTTTTTTTAAACAGGAAGAGAGTTTGGGCTCCTGGAGATCATCTAGCCCAACCCCCTTGCTCACACAGGAGACCTACTGCTAGGGATTCGAACCACCGAACTGCCGACCATGTTCAGGAGCAGTGTGACTCAAGAGTTTTAGGGGTGGATGGGGGGGAACCTGCTGTTTTATAAGCCTTAAGAGCAGAAGTCTTCAAACTTGGCCGCTTTAAGACTTGTGGACTTCAACTCCCAGAATTCTCCAGCCAGGCTGGCTGGAGAATTCTGGGAGTTGAAGTCCACAAGTCTTAAAGCTGCCAAGTTTGAAGACCTCTGGACTAAAAGATCTCCAAAGATCCTTCCATCCCTGTTATTCTGTGTTCTAAAAAGAAAACAAACAGGAAATGGACCAAAGACTGAATCACAAAGGAAAAGAACAGAAGTGGAAGCTCAGAGGTAGAACTGATAATCAGGAAAGCAAAAGTGCATAATGTGCTGATACTTAAGAAATGTAAATTAGACACTTCACCAAAATGGGTCCCCTGGTCCCAATTCTCTCTAAATTTGAATAGTCTGGGAAAACAGGTCTAAACATGCAAGGACCGTAGACAAAGATGTGTTGGCTCACCTATGAGACAATTATTGGAACTGATAGATAACTACAATTTTACTCTATGGTTAAAAGAGTAACTGTGTAACAAGATAAAAAAATATGCAACAGACTTAATCAGGCTTCAATATAAGCCATGGTAGTTGGCTTATATTGGACAGAAATGCTGTACTTCCCTGAAGAATTGGTCTCATTAATAATAGCTTGACACAGTTATTAACATGCTCATCAGCTCACTTAGTTTATTGCAAGACACGACTCTTAAAGACAATTTGAAATAAAATAGGATAAAATGTAGCATTATTGTGTCCAGAAAGTTACCCTTCCAGTTTCACCTACAATTTTGAGCAAAATTCCAAGATCAATGCAAGATGTTGATTTTAAATGTAAAAGCCATTAATCATGTGTGACCAGATTATAATTACAACTAGAGCTATGTATGACTTAAAAATGGTTCACATGAAGTGTTTTGAACCTCACGTAAGTACCAGCATACCCTTCTGCATTAACTGTTGTCACCTCCAGACTATGGAATTTTTCCCAACAGAAATTTGCCTAATACCAGATTCTGTATTTTTTATTCATCCAGAATATTTAATACTGTGCTTAAAGCACATTTTAAAGCAACTGCTTCTTTGCTTGTGTTCCTTTACTTCTGTCAGATCCATGTATCTGCCATTCTTCGTGGAAGAAGGGGGGGGGGGATTTGGAGTGTTACATTTTGTTCTTTTCCTATGTATCCTAAGTATCCAATTTCTTGCCTGATCTTTTTTGTATAAACTTTACCCTGATTTATAACCATTGCCTGGCTCCAGGAATCCCTGAAGGGGGAAACGAGTGGATTGTAAAATGACCCTGAGAAACTCTTCATATCTGTTTCTCAGAGAGGCTGATGCAATTCGTATTCACACATGCAGATTGGTTGGAATCGACATTGGAAGGTGGGCAGGGGGTTCCTAATTTCCTTTATCCTGAACTGCATGCCCTGAGGGACCCCAGAGCCTGCTTTGAGTTTTGACTTGCTTTCATCCCTTTCAATAAAAGGCTCCTTTTGAAATACAAAGTTCTCAAGAGTTCGTACTTTCTTGGAAGGGGGGGAGAAGCTGGTCCTTACAACGTCCCTTATATATTAATGATAATATACATATTAGAAATAGCTCAGATTTCTGTGCTATTTCTAATATGTATATTATTGTTAATACATACTAGAAAGGATTTTGTCCTATTACAATTTCTAATTTCATGGCTTTAATACAAGAAAAAAAAATTAAGAAAATCCCTGAACCTCAAATAATTGAGCAAAATACAACAATCAATACAACAAAAATTAAAAGACAAAGCTTGATATACAAATAGAATCATATTATGCAGCCTTTCTATTTTGTTGGTAAAGAGCTAATTTAAAAGCAAAGAATGCATATGTTTCTTCATG
Source organism: Ptyas mucosa (assembly GCA_012654045.1). Classification (NCBI taxonomy): domain Eukaryota; kingdom Metazoa; phylum Chordata; class Lepidosauria; order Squamata; family Colubridae; genus Ptyas; species Ptyas mucosa. The sequence continues at coordinate 970,095 of WNWU01000089.1, forward strand.
CCAACCTCATTTTTCCAAGAAAATATAGCCATCTCTTTTTGTAAAAATTCTAGTGTATTAGATGCCAGGTTCTTCGTAAATAGATCAGTTCCAATTTTTGGAATATAGTTTAATATCTTTGCATTTTAAATCCATTTGCTAAACCTTATTCTCAATATTTAAACTATACAACCAATATAGACTACAATAACGGGAGGGTATGACCATATCATATGTGTTAATATGCTTTCAAATTTATTGCATCTCATGCCCAGAAAAGTAGATAACAAATCCTTTTTAAACATGCATAAATACAACACACTAGAACCATGATGGCGAACCTATGGCACACATGCCACAGGTGGCATGCGGAGCCATATCTGTGGGCATATGAGCGTTGCTCAAGCTCAGGTCCAGTGCACATGTGCGTGCTAGCCAGCTGATTTTCAGGCCTTCTGGGCCCACCGGAAGTCAGGAAATGGGCCGTTTCTGGCATCCGGAGGGCTTCCGGGGGGGGGGGGAGGCCATTTTCATCCTCCCCTAGAAAGCCTCTCAAACTTGGGGAGGAAAAAAAACAGGCCTACCGGGCCCACTGGGCCATTGCATGCCAAAAGTGGAGGGAGTGTAGGGGGGTCAGGTGCGCATGTGTGAGGGGCGGGGCACATTTAATTATGGGTGTGGGCACACATACGCACGACACCCCCATGTTCCCCCCACTTTTGACACGCAATGTCAAAAAGGTTAGCCATCACTGCACTAGGACTTTTTGTATTGATGAATCTCATCTTAAAATATAAGAAACATACTAAACATTTTTAAGACTGGAAACCATTATCTTATTAGAATTGTGAATCCCAGTTTCCTATTTTTAATTTTTTTTCCAAGTTATCAGAATTTAGTTTTGTAGAATTCTTGAATTCTTTTTTAAAAGTTTGTCTAATAAGCATTTCTAAGGCTACCCATGTGTCTGATCCAAATTGAGAACATAACAGATGTTTTAATTTAAAATGTTAATATTCAATAGATTTAGACAGGTTATCTTATTTTTGTAACCTCTCAACATTTGAGAATATTAGCTAAATTTTCAGCTCAATTATTTTAAGAAAAAACTTTTCCCCATCATTTTAGGAAAGAGGTAATTTGAAAGGGTCAGTCTTACTTTTTACTGTATTTCTTTTTCAATAACTTCCAAATATACCTAATTGCTTTTACTGCTGGGAATATAACAAATCTTTGATTGTCTATGGAGATTCTCAGTCGTCCAGGTCATGGTTGTCCCAAAGATGCTTTTTTAGAAGGCAACTAGCCTTTGTTTTTTCCTTGAAGATGTTTAGCTTCTCATCCAAGAAGTTTCTTCAGAATTAAAGAAGCTTCTGAACTGAAGAAGCTTCTTGGATGAGAAATGAAATGTCTTCAAGGAAAAAACAAACTCCACTTGCCTTTTGAAAAAGCACTTTTGGGACAAGTCTTTGATTACAATTAAATGCTTGCCAGGATTTCAACCAACAGAAGTTATTATGTAGGCCCAATGGTAACAAAGATTTTGTTGTACAACCTCCACAAAATTGGGTAATTACTTTCAAAATTGTTTAATAAGCTAAAATGTTATTTGTGTGCAGTAAAAATATAAGTTCAGTTCCAGCCACCAATATACTTTGAATGATAGCGCACTGACTAATAAAGCAAGCCAAAATCTATAAAATCAGATGAAATACTTCACTTCACTTTACTTTATTGATTAGCCCTTGGGCCATATCAAAATGCAAAGTTCCAGACACAAATTATTACTAAAATCTGATAAAAACAATTCAAAATGGAATTGGATAAAATACAATTTAAAATGAAATTGAAATAAAATACAGTTTAAAATGATGGGTTTGATTAGCCTATAAGCCATATCAAGGTGCAAACACATATTGCCAATAAAATCTTATAGAAACAATTTAAAATAAGAGTAGGGTAAAATACAATAGTTATAGGATAAGATACAATATAATTTAATTTAATACATAAATATATAAAATAGAACAAAATGACATAAAATTATATTTCAGTGTCAGCCTTACAATCTACCCCAATCAGTCCCACGTATGCAGATCTCATCCAAACCATTTTGTTTAAGTACTGTGCAGTGTTAAATGTTATTTTCAGGTTCTGGGCACACATAAAATAAGTTGTTTTGATATGGGGATCCCAATGGGTCATTTGTTTGGTATATGGACCAAGGTACCTGTCACTCACCCCCTTATACAAGCAACAGTCAACATTTATATAAAACCGCTGGGGAGGATCATCCGTGGTTTCGGGGTGAGGTACCATCAGTACGCTGATGATACCCAGCTTTTTACATCCACCATGAACCAGCCCAGTGATGCCCTCGACATGATGTCCCGGTGCCTGGAAGCAGTACGGGTCTGGATGGGGAGGAACAGGCTTTGGCTCAACCCTGCCAAGACTGAGTGGGTGTGGGTACCGGCATCTCAATCTGAAGGAGAGGTTCCATCGTTGGCTATAGGGGGTGAAGTTTTACCCCCCCCCCCCTAGACAGGGCACGCAACTTGGGTGTCCTCCTGGATTCATGGTTGAGTTTAGATGATCATATAACAACTGTGACCAGGGGGGCGTATGCCCAGATTCATCTGGTGCATCAGTTGCGCCCCTATTTGGACCGAGATGCTCTACGCACAGTTATTCATGCGCTAGTCACCTCCTGTCTTGACTACTGTAATGCTCTCTACCTGGGGCTGCCCTTGAGGACCACTCAGAGGCTTCAGCTGGTGCAGAATGCGGCCGTGTGAGTTGTGATGGGAGGGTCCCGATACTCCCATGTTACACCTCTCCTGCATGACTTGCATTGGTTACCGGTTGCCCTCCAGGTGAGATTCAAGGTGCTGGTGATGACCTATAAAGCCCTACATGGCTTAGGCCCAGGATACTTGTCGGACCATCTGCAGCCAGCAACGGCTTCCCATCGCCCAGTGCGTTCTCACAGGGAGGGCCTTATCCGGGTCCGTTGGCTAGACAATGTCGGCTGGCGGCCCCCAAGGGTAGAGCTTTCTCTGTGGCCACGTCCACTCTTTGGAATCAACTCCCCCTGGGGCTTCGGTTGGCTGCTGACCTTTGCACCTTCCGCCGCGAATTAAAAACATGGCTGTTCACATCGCCCAGCCTGGACTGAGGGGTTTTTTGATTATTTTAATGGGTTTTAATATATGTTTAAATTATAAATTAATAAATTTATGTATTTTATGTATGCATATTTATGTATTTTATGTTTTATTGGGTTTGTTTTTACTTGTTGTGAGCCACCCTGAGTTCTACGGAGATAGGGCGGCATAAAAATTATATTAAAATAAATAAAATAAAATAAATAAACAGTCAAAGAGGATGTGAGCCAGGTCTTCTACTCTGCCGCTCTGCTAATGCAGAGACGCTCATTGTAGGGTATGGAATGGAATCTCCCATAACTGACCATTGTGTCAAGCTGCTCAAATCTCACTCACGTAAATATCTCCCTAAGGTGTTTTGTCAGTTGTAACTTCAAATAGCTGTCTACTTGAAAAGTATGTTTGTATTTTCTCAGCAAGTTAACCACCTTCCTAAGGATAGCTATATCATTTTGTGCTTCTATATCCTTAATTCTTTGGGCAGCTCTTTTTTTGAATTGTTCTCCTGTTACGCAAGAGACAGGAAGGCCACAGCTTCTTACAAAATTTGTTAGTTTGATGATCCAGGAGATTTGTGATTGTAATTTTATTTGCTCTAGTAGACATAACTTGGGGAGTCTATCAGTTTCCATTTCATTGACTTTGCACCAGTAGTTATATGCTCTAATTTTGGATAGTGCATGAATTGTATGAATTCACAGTTCAGCTCTAACTGCTGCAGCAGATGTTCTTGGATCTACACCCAAAATATGTCTCAAATGCTGGGACTGTATTTGTTCTGGGACTGTGGTTGAAGATAGACCCCATACAAGAGCATAGGGGTAACCTTAGCTTTGTATATTTTAATTAATGGGGCTAGGGACCGAATTAAATATAAAAGTAGATTGTGGGCAATTCTTGATGGGTTCCATAATACATCTTACTTTGTAGAAATAAAATCTCATTTATGCAGAAGCACTAAAGCCGTTTTAACTCAAGAAGTAAAAGTTGAAGGAAATCCATTTTGATAGCATGTTTCAAAAATTTTATTTCTAGCAAATTAAAAGCCTTTCCCACTTCTAACAAAACCAGCATATGAGTTTCAATATACTCAGATTTAGTTGTTAAAGAGTCTGTAACTAATAGTTTCAGAAAATTGACATCTACTGAATACTGCTGAATGGGTAGAAACAAATTCTGTAAAATATAATCATACGGTCAGCTCACATTTATATATTAATATTAATAGGAATATTGGGTGATAACTTGCATATACTGAAGGAGCCTTACCTGGTTTCAGAGTAACAGTTATGGAGTCCTTATGGAACAATAAGGGGAAGGCTCCATTTTGAAAATGCTTGGCATTGTAGAAAGTCAGCACCCACCCACCCTCCTAGAGAATGAAATATGTTGGGGAATATTAAAAAGGCAGGATATTATATTTCCCCACAGGAGAAATGGAGCTTCCTGCATAATAAAACAGCCACCAGCAGATGCAAGAGGTCTTTAGAAATGGATATTTGTGCCCATTAAGAAATCTGAGCCAATCTATTCTTAAATAAAACATCTTCAGTTCCAGGATGATGGGATTAAGAAAGACAGGACAGCACATTTTGGGACATAATAGAATTAACCCATGACCATTTAGCAAAATACTTCATTGTACAATCCCCAGATTGCGAAGTTCAAACTTCAAAGTCACAGAAACCAATAAAGATCCATCCACTCATTCAACCAGCTATCCCAGAACTGCATGCTATGTGTGCGTATTGGTTCTGATCTTCAATAAACAGTCTTTCTTTCCAATCAGCCTCCATGTTATTTCCAGCGTCTTTCTCCCAGCTTGGAACTGAACCAGATGGATTTTCCTTCCAGCAGTATATATCCTTAGCAATGTAGGGACTAAAACATATTTGTATTTTTTAAACTATTCAATAAGAAATCTGTTTGGCCCAGTACTTCCCCCAAATTTCATAGAAATTATATTTAACATTTCCTACAATAACAAGAATTTTGTCTGATTAATAACATATAAAAATGTGTATCTGATTGACCTGTTCTGTAGATTCACTGTGATGTTGCAATTCAGACCATGGAGGTAATGTAATTTGCTTTGCCAAAGCAGCAGCAGCAGCAACAACATGCAGTTTGCCTCAGTGGAGACTTTTGAGTAACCTCAGATTGCTTTAGGCCAGTGCTGCAAGAAAACCCTTTTTTATCCTCCCTTCCAAAACTGGCTAAAGTGTTCACAGATTTTGTGGCCTCAAGATAGCCCATAGCATAGGCCAAAGCAGCCCAATCTAGAGGATACTCACTGTACACTGTACACCAAATAACCTCCAGGCTCTTCCAACAGATGTGGCAGCACTGCCTACAATGCAGGCCTTCAGGTATCCACTCTATTTAGGGTTCCCCCCCCCCCCCAAATCATGCAAAATCAACTAAGTATTGCCACTTCCTTTCAGCACTGGAATACCTTTCCCAGAGGGAGAGCAGCCTATTTTACATACTGTATTAATTAATTTGAATATCAAGCCTGCAAAGTCTTTTTTTATATATATTTGTTTTTTATTTTATATTGTTTGTACATATCAATGTGTGAATGGTGGGATACCTGGGTATCATCCATTTCAATATAAATAAACATAATAACTCCTAGTTATTACATTTCATTTTCATTGTTTCATATTGTTTACACATATCTTTTACTATCACCCTTTATTTCTAAATCTTCTTCTTTCATATATCTTAACATATATGTGTGTGTGTGTGTGTGTGTGTTTGTGTGTTTCTATCGAAGCACCTGGTCTGCCCCAATATGGGAGGGAGCATACTGCTTCCTTTTCGCCTTTCAACTCTAATCCAGGAGCCCTCAAGCAGTTGCATTCACGACAAACCATTTTATACCATTTTATCAGCAATATATATATTATTCCCCCCTCCCCAAGATATATATATATAATTCCCCTCTTTTTTCTCTCTCTATTTTTACTTTTTTTTACTTTTCCCATATCGCTATAATATTCAAAGATGTGGTATTTTTAAAAAATTCATATATCTCTTAATTAACTCTTCACATCAATTTATATCAAAATTTCATCCTTCATTCTTTCATTATTCAGTGTCTCAGGAAACACTTCTAGTACCAATCACAATCACATTTAGAATGTATCTATTCATATTCTTTCCAATCCTTCAATCTATGTAATTCTAGTTAATACACGTTTACATTAAAATATATTCTTTCATTATTTAACTGCCCACTGTTTAATATTCTGGCATTTCACTACTAGTCATATTTTTGTGCATATTTAATAATACTATCATTCAAATTCTAATTTTCCAATTGTACTTAATTCTTATTCCCCTATCTTGCTCTTCATATCTGTTTATATTACAATATTATCCTAATATTTATCATCCTACATATAAAGTAATTATTCAACCTATATAATTCTAATTCTAATCCCGCCCTATCCATCATCTCTTGCCCGCATCCAAACTTTTGATCTTATTTTCTTTTTGGCTTGCCGCCCATCTTCTTCTTTTAAATCTTTTACTCCATCTACTTCTATATTCAGATTATGCAATCTAACTTTTTCCCTCCTCTCTATCCTTTCCCACTGTCTAGTTCCAGAACTATCTCTTTTCCCCAGTTCTCTTCCTGCTTCTCCCATTCCCTTTTAAAGTCTTTTACAGTATTTTCCTCCTGTTTTAGTTCCTTGATCACTATTAATTTTAATAATATCTCCTCCTTGTTGTATTCTTCTTGCTGGTTTCTCAGTTCTGCTTTCCCCTCCATTCCTTCAGATGGCTCCATTCTTTCCTCATTGTCCTGGTCTTTGCCCATTATCTGTATTATATTTTCCAGTTTTTGGTCTATGCGATCAAATATTTCCTCAATGCTTTGAAATAGCTCCATTCCGTTGACCTTCCTCTCACTACCGTCTTGCGTTGTGTCAGTATTTAATAGGTCTCCTTTTTGGCCAGGAATCGTTGATTCAAAACAAAGCTTCCAGGTCATAATTTTAAATGTCTTATCAATAATGAATTCAATCAATTGAAATACACCAGGGGATTATCCACACCTCTTCAAGTCACTTTTATATATTCAGTAATATTCAGGGGTCTCTTAACTGAAGTTTTTATTTAATATTCAAATCTCTAGTAGATACATGTCTAGCAAATATTTTTAGTTTTTTTAAATGATTATTTCCAAGTTTGCATAGTTCCCCTTTCATCAGCAGATGGCACTCTCTCTTTAGTCTGCTTCAGCCTCTCTGTAATGTTGTTGACAAGTCCGATTTCAATTATTTTAAATTGTAAATCCAGTAAGGAAGCAATATTAATAAAGAATTTGTTTGGGTTGGTTTTCTTCCCTTTCATCTTTTTTATTGTACAGCAATCTTTCTCCTCAAACCTACCACCTCTCTCTTTTCTTTCCTTCTTACTTTCTCTCCCCCCCTCTTCTTCTCCTCCCTACTTCCTCTTCCTTTCTCCTTCTCCTCCTCTCTTCCTCCCTCTCTTACCCTCACTCCTACTCTGATTTCCCTTCCCTTCCTTCATCCCTCTCTATTGTTGTACCCTTTTATGCATATGGACTACTCAGAGGGCTGAAAAAGTTATTTTTGACTGGTCCTCGCACTTTTGACCAGTCCTCGAACTTACGACTGTCCTCACATTTTACGTTTTTGCCCTATCTTGTCACCATGGTGAAGAGAAGCAGCTGTGAAATGAGTGACATGGTTGTTAAGAATGCTGCACGGGCATAAATGTGAGGATAGTCATAAGTGTGAGGACCAGTCAAAAGTGTGAGGACCTGTCAGAAATGACTTTTTCAGCCCTCTGAGTAGTCCCTATACACATAGCCATGGCCACCCGGTCACATGCCCAGCTAGCTACACCCACCCAGCACATGACCTCCAAGCCACACCCACAAAATAAGCCAAGCCCACAGAACCAGTAGTAAAAAATTTTAGAACCCACCCCTGGTTGGGGGTCACCACAACATGAGGAACTGTATTAAAGGGTCATGGCATTAGGAAGGTTGAGAACCACTGCTCTAATCCAACCTTGGTTTGCCTCTGCAGCTAGCTGTCAAAAAGATAGAGGCTTAGCTGTGAGCATATATTTTATGAAAGATAAGGGAGATGTAATCCAAGTGGCATAAGGAAGGTTTGGCAGTTGAAGTTTTGATAAAAGGTGAAAAAACTTTAATAGTTGGAATTTATGCACCCAATCAGCAACAGGAGAACTTTTACAGATTTTTACACTCAAAAATGACTAATTGGAATTATAAAACATGTATTCTGCTTGGAGACTGGAATGGAGTTATAGATGCTAAAAAAGATAAGTTTGGACTGAAACAAAGTGTTGCTACAAGAGCCAAATTGCAAAAATCCTTTTTTGAATTGGTGGAAGAATGGGAATTGAAAGATATTTGGCGTGATAGAAATCCAACAGATAAAGACTTTACCTTCTTCTTAGATAGACATCAGTCTTTCTCAAGGATAGATTTTATTTTAATATCCAATGATCTTTTCTCTAGGGTGAAGAAAATTAAGATCTTTCCAAGAATATTGACAGATCATAGTCCTGTATGGGTTGAAATAGATTATGGTAATGGACCGAAGAGGTCTTGGAGACTAAATGAAAATTTATTTAGATATGGGGGAAATATTAAGGAGTGTAAGAAGTTTTTGAAAGAGTATTTTGTTATGAATATGCAAAAGGGTACTCCAATGGAAATGGTGTGGGATGCAAGTAAAGCTTATATGCGGGGTGTTCTGATATATTTGAATAATAAATTTAGGAAAAAGCAAGGGGAAAAAAGAAGGGTGTTAGAAGAGGAAATAAAGGAAAAAGAACAACTTTTGTTAAAATACCCAAGGGATAATAAAGTTAAAGAGGTTATTAACTTGCTGAAAGAACAATTTAAAATGTTGATAGCAGACCAAACTCTGACTAATTTACAGTATGCCAAGTATAATACATTTTGTAATGCTAACAAACCTGGAAGATGGTTGGCTTACATACTTAGAAAGAGAAAAAGCCAAAGAATAATTGAGAAAATAAAATATAATGGTAAAGAGGTCTTTCAGCAAGAATTGATTAAGAAATCTTTTATAGAATATTATTCAGGATTATATAAGGCAGATAAAATTCAGGATACGGATATAGATAGATATCTTCAGAAACAGAATATTAAGATAGTTACACAAGAACAAAGGGATACTTTAACTCAATTAATTACATCAGCTGAAATAATGTCTGCAATTAAAGAATTAAAGTTGGGTAAGGCTCCAGGGATGGACGGCCTGACGGCGGTTTATTATAAAAATTTGTATGAAGAGATAGTTGAACCAATGAAAGAATTATTTAATAAAGTACAACAGGGAGGGGAGGTCCCTCCCTCTTGGAAGACAGCTTTTATATCTTTAATACCAAAGGAGGGCCAGGATCATACAGATCCAAAAAATTATAGGCCTATATCATTTTTAAATACTGATTATAAGATATTTACTAAGGTGTTGGCAAATAGATTAATGAGAGTAATGCAACAAATGATACATCATGATCAAACAGGTTTTATAAGTGGCAGACAGATGAAAAGTAATGTAAGATATATTGTTAATGTATTGGAATATTTGGAAAGGAACAACCAGGTCCCTGCGGGGATAATATTTTTAGATGCTGAAAAAGCATTTGGTCGACTGAATTGGCAGTTTTTATTAAGATTAATGGAAAGAATGAAGTTTGGAGATAATTTTATACAATCAATAAAGGCAATATATCAGAAACAAACAGCACAAATAATAGTTAATGGAGGCTTAATTGATAATTTTTTAAGAGAAAAAGGTATTCGGCAAGGATGCCCTTTGTCTCCTTTATTGTTTATTTTATCATTGGAAATATTGCTGAATAATATACGAGACTCAGAGGGAATAAAAGGAATTCAGATTAGACAACATGAATATAAGCTACGTGCATTCGCAGATGACCTGGTTGTTACCTTAACCCAACCATTACAATCTATTAAAGTATTAATGGATACAATTAAAGACTATGGATTAATATCTGGTTTCAAAATAAATGCAGCCAAAACAAAGATAATAGCCAAAAATATGACTGTTAAACAAAAACAAGAGATGGGGATTGAAACAGGATTTGAAGTAGTTAAAAAGGTCAGGTATTTAGGTATAAATATCCTGACAACCAATTCGAAATTATATCATCACAACTGTGAATTATTGTGGCAAAAGATGCAATTAGAGATTCAGAGTTGGCAGAAGTTGCAATTGTCACTGTTAGGAAGGATAGCTGCCATAAAAATGAATCTTTTACCAAGGTTTTTGTTCCTCTTTCAAACAATTCCAATACTTAAAGCTGATAAAAATCTGAAAGAGTGGCAAAAAGGTATAAATGCTTTTGTATGGGCAGGGAAAAAACCTCGAGTTAAACAAAAATTAATGCAGGATACTCGAGAAAGAGGAGGACTTAAATTGCCTAATTTAGGGCTTTATTATGAGGCAGCTGTTTTATCATTAGTTAGTGATTGGATTAATTCAACAGAAAAAAAGGATATTAAATGTTGAAGGATATGGCCTGGTTTTTGGCTGGCATGCATATTTACTTTATGATAAAAAGGTAGATACTATTTTTAAAAGTCATATATTGAGAAGTTCTTTGTTACGTGTCTGGAAGAAATATTGTTATAAGCTAAATGATAAAATTCCGATTTGGACAATACCCAGACACGCAATTGAAAATATGAATATAGAACAAAAGCAAGATGGGATTACGTATGAGCAACTTTTGGATAAGGAAGGGAATGTTTATCATTTAAAAACTATTCAACAATTAAAAGAAGAAGGAATAATTAAAACTTGGTTTCAATATGGCCAGCTACAGGCCAGATGGAAAGAGGACCAAAAAAGGTATTTTGCAGTATGAAGAGAATTTGATCAAGCAGATAAGAGACCAGAGCCAAATGCATATAAAAAGGTTATATAATGTATTATTGGAAATAGACTCCGAGACAGAATTAGTTGAGGATTGTATGATAAAGTGGGCACAAAATGTAGGGGAAATAATAATGTTGGATATGTGGGAAATTATATGGGTAAGAAATGTAAAATTTACGCAAGCTCAAAATTTAAGAGAAAATTTTTACAAAATGTTTTATAGATGGCACTTAGATCCAAAAAAATTAGCTTGTATGTATCCAAATCTCCAGCCCAAATATTGGAGATGTGAGAGTCAGGACGCCACGTATTATCATATATGGTGGACCTGTAAAAGAATTAAGGCGTTCTGGGTAAAAATTTGGTGGATAATTCAAAATATATTAAAGAAAAAGATTAAATTTACGCCACAGTTTTTTTTGTTGGGAATTATAACAGATTGTACTGGAATAGAAATAAAGATGATTTTAAATTTAATAACAGCTGCAAGACTACTGGTGGCACAATACTGGAAGAAGCAAGACGTACCTACAATTCAAGAATGGACATTAAAAGTAGTGCATTTGGCAGAGATGGCAAAAATCTCTGCATATCTTAAAGATTATTCAAATGAAAGATATAAGGGAAGGGATTGGGTTGGGCGGGTTGGGGAGGGAGGTGGGGAAGGGAGAAAATGTTTTGTATAATTTGTAAAACTTTTTAATTAAAAAAAAAAGGAAGGTTTGTGAATGAACCAATCCAAGTGGTCTTCATCCTAGAAAGTGTTGCTGAAAAAGGTTGCAAAAATATTGCTACTTTAAGTGGCAGAAGGGACTAATTAGGTTTGAAATACCAAGGGAATAACAATAATCAAAGTCTTATCCAGGAAGTCCAAAAGTTAAAATATTAAAATATAGCATGAAAATTTTTCCAGTAAGAGAAAAAAGAACACATATTACAACTAACATACTGTATATACTCGAATATAAGCCGAGTTTTTCAGCACGTTTTTCAGGCTGAAAAAGCCCCCTCAGCTTATATTCGAGTCACGAAAAAAATGCCTTTTTAAAAGAAAACAAATGAGTAGACCCCTGTCTGCAAAAATAGAAAAAACAGCCCCTTTCAGCGTCAGTACAGGTTAATTACCATAAGTTGATTTGAAGAGCCTCCCGACTCTCAGCTGACTTGCTCTCAGCTGTTTTGCAGCTAGCTAGCTGCAAAGAGGTAAATTGCTGGAGCATTTTCCCTCCTCCCACCCAGCTATGCTAAAAAAGCAAAACTGAAACTAAAGCAGGGTCTTTGCTGCAACGTGACAAAATGAGGCAGAGAGATATTTCTTTTTCTTTTGCTTGCAACATTGGAAAGGCAGATTTCTTTTTCCTCATCAAAAAAAGTAGGTGCAAACAATGGGAAATTCATGGCAAATGGCAAAAGAGGAGAGTTCAAGATTTTAAAACACAAAAGAAAAAGCTCTATTTAACTAGGGAATTGTAATAATTGAGATACTATTAATTGTATATTGTGTTGAAAGCAGAAATGGTTAAGTTGTGGTTTGGAAGAATATATGGGGGAAATTATTTGGTTTATTATTATTGGTAAATAAAATTACCGGTAATTGATTTGTAAGAAATTGGATTGCATGGAAATAATTGGAATATTCATGTTCATATTGATTAATATACAAAAAATAGTTATATAACTAATTGATTTATATTAAAATGTTGAATTTGTATTGAACAACCGTAATATTACATAATTAACCAATGTGAGGATGGATATAAAAATAGATGACAATGGGAAGGAGTATAATATAGAATAGAAGTGAAAAATTGAATTTGATTAAGATTAGAGATGAGGATGAAGGGTAATATTTTTTTTTTAATTTGATTTATATGCCGCCCTTCTCCGGAGACTCAGGGCGGCTTACAATGTGCTAAGCAATAGCCTTCATACTTTTGTATATTTATACAAAGTCAGCTTATTGCCCCCACAAACTGGGTCCTCAATTTACCTACCTTAGAAAGGATGGAAGGCTGAGTCAACCTTGAGCCTTGGTGAGATTCGAACCTGCAATAATTGCAGGCAGCTGATGTTAATAACAGGGCTTTAGACCACTGTACTATCCAAGGCTCTATTGGTTTTTTAAAAAAATAGATGAGGAATAAATATGGCAAAAAGGAAATATAGAAATTGTAAATTTAAGTGAAATGACTGAACACTGTTTAAATTTGTGAACCTGCCAAATACTCTGTTCAAAGAAAATACATTGTATGTTTGTATGTGTGTTTCTAATTATTGCTATTTATTCATACGTGTTCTCTTTTATTCTTTAAAGTTTAACAATTCATTCTTTATCTTAATATCTTATATTTGTTTGGGGTTGGTTTTCTTCCCTTTCATCTTTTTTATTGTACAGCAATCTTTCTCCTCAAACCTACCACCTCTCTCTTTGAGGAAGGGGGGAGAAAGAGAATGAGAGAGAGAGTGGAGGAGAGAGAGAGAGAAAGAGGGGGAGAGAGAAAGAATGAGAAAGAGAGGGGGAGAGAGAAATGGTGATAAGATAGGGCAAAAATGTAAAATGTGAGGACAGTCGTAAGTTCGAGGACTGGTCACAAGTGCGAGGACCAGTCAAAAGTTACTTTTTCAGCCCTCTGAGTAGTGCATATGCACAAAAGGACTACCCAGAGGGCTGAAAAAAGTGATTTCTGACAGGTCCTCGCACTTTTGACCGGTCTTCGCACTTATGACTGGTCATCATTTATGCCCATTGTAGCATTCTTAACAACCGTGTCACTCATTTCACAGCAGCTTCTCTTCACCATGGTGATAAGATAGGGCAAAAACGTAAAATGTGAGGACAGTCGTAAGTTCGAGGACTGGTCACAAGTGCGACGACCAGTCAAAAATTACTTTTTCAGCCCTCTGAGTAGTCCATATGCACAAAAGGACTACCCAGAGGGCTGAAAAAAGTGATTTCTGACAGGTCCTTGCACTTTTGACCAATCTTTTTTTATTTTGAAATTTACCAGTGGCCGCTGCATTTCCCACCCCCGGCTTATACTCGAGTCAATAAGTTTTCCCAGTTTTTTTGTGGTAAAACTGGGGGTCTCGGCTTATATTTGGGTCGGCTTATATTCGAGTATATACGGTATCTGGTGAATAAAAAGACTTTCACCTAGTACTTAAAAAAAGTACATTACCAAAACTTTTGTTGAGAACATATCCAAGATATTTTTAAAATTAATTATTTAAAAAATCTTAGAGGACAATATCAAAATTCAGGAGAATTTTGACAAGCTGAATCATTGGGCTAAAGCTCAACAAAGGATAAAAATTAAGTTCTTGGTTAGGTAAGAAAATTCAGAGATAGGATATGTAGAGCCGACTGTAATAAACAGCATTACATAAGCTGCTTATTATAAGCAATTGAATCAGCACCCTATGTGTGAATGAAGAACTAATATTGAGATACACCAAGGGTATCTTGGTGGTCACTAGCTGAACATGAATTAACAATATAATGTGATGCAACTGCCAAGGCAGCAAATTCAGAAAAGTAATTATTTCTCTCTGAGAACATTGAGTTAAGTGCTGGGCACCATATTTTAAGAAGAACATTGACAAAATGATGAAGGGTATGGACAGAGAAACCTTTGAGGAAGAGTTGGATGCAGTGGATGGAAAAGATTGGAAAAGATTCTATGATTCTATGCATATATAAATATGGTTAGGGTTCTTGAGTGCTGGTGGACTCTCCTTCACTGGGGAGATTTTAACAGCAGTTGAAAGACAGCTGCTGAGGAATTTATTTATTTAATTAATTCAATTTCTATAACTGCCCATTTCAGTCAATATAGAATGCTGGTCAGGGAGTCCCAACCCTTTAATTCTATGAAAATAACTTGTGTTATTGCCATGATATTACAAAATGTAGAATAAATGTAATCTGATCCAAAACCCAGTCTCACATAAAGTATGCTTGTATGAAATGACCCAGCCAGATATGTGCTACCCAATGATCTACTTTTATTTCAGATCCAGGCAGGTATGAAAAAAGACTGATTGAATTTTCATAGGAGTCCATTAGAGCTAAATCAAACATTTGAACCATTCATTTTCCCAGCTCATATAAGGGAATTTTTCATTTCATCAGTTTTATTCTTACCTTTTTCCATTGTCTTTAGGGGCTTTTTTGTTTTTGTTTTGTTTTTGTTTTTTTTATTTTTCACCCTGGGAATGGTAGCAAATACACTTTTGCTGATGCTGGCTGCCATTTTCTTATTCTTCTCCCTCAGTCCAGTTTTCAGCCATTAACATTATTATATAGTTAAATTCTAGTGATTGTTGCACCTTCTAGAAGCCCTTTTAGGATGAAAGCAATACTTCTTGTTCTTACTGTGATGAGCAAACAAATGAGGGGGACTGGCACCCACTATCAGGAAAGAGAGCCATTCCTGCTGCATTGGATTTGACCACTAGTTTGCTCCCACTAGCAGAAGCCGCTAAAGTGAGTTGATTACATATAAACTGAATGTCAAAAGATTGTTTAAAACATTCTCATAATTAATTCGTAAATATTACTTATGAGAGCAAACTTGAGAAACAGTTCTGGTTTCACGCCTTTCTTTCTTACTGGAAACAGAATTCACCCCCTTGGGCCAACCTTTTTCAGCGGGGTCTCTGTCCAAGAAGCCCACCACAAAATCTTGGTTTCTAGTGTTGGAAGAAATATCCTTCTGGGTTCAGTTCCAAGTGGGGGAAAAGACACTGCATTCATGGAAGTTGCTTGGAAAGAAGGTTTATTGATGAATAGGATCACATGCCTTGGAGATCTTGGGCAAAAAAAGGGGGAGAGATGCTGAGAGGATTTTATACCCTCTCTGGGCTTTGAATTTGAACTTGTGTTCTTATTGGTTGTCAGACTTCCATGGGGCCATGCAGGGGTAACTTTGTAGGTTGTCTTTTGAGTCCCAGGCTTGATTGACTCTCGCTCGGTGGTGATGTAATGAAAGGGCTTTGGGCAATCCCTATTATGGCTCTGCCTGAAGGAGGTAGATCTTTGTTATGTAGAATAGACTGGCCTAGGCCTTAATGGCCCATTGACAAAGAGGGGGGGTTGTTTCTGCCTCCCTTTTAGGGGAAATATTCTACCCTTTTAATATTTCCTAAAATATCTCATATTCCTAGGAGAGGGGTGGGTGCTAACTTCCTACACTGGAAAGCTGAGAATGTTTTGTTGCTTGTGAGAGTCTGTGCATCAGAAACTGCACAGCTTCTGATTTAAAGCCTAAATAAAGGCAGGAATCATAAGATTTGTATGATTGTTTATTAGCTATTTTTGCCAATTCTGTTGTTGGAAATAAAGAAGATTTTGCCTTAACAGCTTTTCCAAACAAAATATTGAGGGTGAGTGGGAATAAGGAAAAGTTTCAATTCAGTGTTAGACGGGTTTTTTCCCCCCATATTTTAGATTTAAAAATTAGATCCTTAAATTACCCCTTCCCAATTAGAAGTATGGTTACAAGTATTCAAAGTAAATTTTAAAAAATACTCTCTCCTGTTGGTATAAATGCAGCAATTTCACAAAGAAACAATTTAAGCTTTACAGCCAGACTGTAGTTCATAGTGAAGGAAATAAAATACAAAGAGAAACAGAGTCATAGATTTGATGCTGTGCATCTAAAAGGCTGGAATGGGAGAGTGCATACAAGATAAATGTTGATTCATGTCTGATATGAATTCATAGGCCTAGGAGTACATGTTGTTCTCCCTCATCCAGGTGCACTAGACATGAGAAGGGACCTATTTCTCCCAATTCTGTCCCTTATCCTGGCCTTCTAAATAAATGAGAAGGGGAGTCAAGAGCAGCTTTTAAATAGATGTCCCTTACACATGCCCGAGTTGCACGGATCAAAGATCAACAGCACCACCTCTGTCCCTGCAATTCTGTGGTTGCATAATGCTTAGAGGCTATCAGCAATTAGCAAAGAAAATGCCATGAAGTCCATTGCTCTAGAGCTGTGGGGGAGACAATTCCTTATTAACAGGGATTCCTCTCACTTCTCAGTCCCCACCCCACCTCCCCTGCCACCACTAACTAGCTGGGATGCTGTGGTATCTTCCCACAATTTCCATGCTCTCCAATGAGACTCCTCTCCTGTTCCCCTCCACTTTCCTGTTCCCCTCCACCCTCCTTGTCCCGCATCACAAAAGCAAATTTTGTAAGGGAACAACAAAAATGGGGTTGGGAGGATCCTGACAATTGTTGTTTTGAACCTTTCCCTCGGCCAGCTGGAAGAAGCTCTGAGCAGATCCATAGGGAAATCTTTATCTCTCTCCTCTGGGAACTTAAGGAAAGGTGGCTTATATATATTTTCTGATGGCAAGGGAGAGAAAAAAGCTCAGCATGGACTACTGCTGAATATTTCAAAGGTGAGATTGGTGAAGAAAAAAATGAAACCAACATTCTTTCTTTATAGCCTGGGCAGTAGAAATGAAACAAAACCTTGAATCAAACAGGAGATTTGTTATGGGCAGTGCAGATACTGTGGCATTGATTAAAATTATGAATGGCATGGAATATTTGGTGGCTTTTTATCCCCTCCTTGGGTGTAGTCAGTGAAATAGACTGCATATTTATGCAGGCAAAATAAATCACTTCTTTACATAATGTTTAATTTGCATACAGACTTTACTACTTGAAGATTTTAGTTTACTTAGGTTACTTTGAAAGAGTTTTAATTGATTAATAACCAATTAACTGTAGATAAGTCTAATGAAAGAGCCAGCCAATAAGAATAAAATGGAGATTTGAGGCACATGTATTAGATCAACCTTGAAGTTTCTTTATACAAGTATCCCTACCTGTGGCACAGCAAGTTGAATACACTGCATACCTTATGTTCAAGGAGCAGCCTTCCCCTCTTCTTTCAGATGCCCACCACCAGATGTCAGCAGAGGTTTCTGATGTTGAAAGGTGGGCCCTCTGGAGCCCGATTGTTCAAGGTGATTGCAAGCATCCAAACTGGATGCTCTTTATTGATGTGAATTTTTAAATAGCTTGTTTTGGACTTTAAACTAATGTCTACACATAGTAGGAGATCACTCTGTGAAACTGGTGAGTAACTATGCAGTTAACCTTGAGTAAAAAAAATGACTTTTTTGTATTAGTTACAACTGTCATCTGTGCATTGATTCACAAACAGGACAATGCGAAGAAGAGACCTAGCATTAGTCTCCATAGGCTTTGCAATTTATTGAAAGTTCTATATTCGTAACAAAAGCAATTCACTGTTAGAATATGGACCAAAATAAAATTAATTTGTTGAAAGGAATGCAAATGAATCAAGCTCTTAATTTTGGGTCCCCAATGTAACCTAAGGTGACAGTGTGCCTGCTAACACGTTGATTTGTTATTATTAAATTATTATTATTATTAAATTAAATTTTTATACAGCCCTTCTCCCATGGGACTCAGGGCAGTGCACAGCCGAGATAAAAAACATAACATACAAAATTTAAGAACAATTTAAAAAGATTATACAATTTCGGCCCAGTAATTTAAAACAACCCAATTAAAACCGAATTCAAGTAAAACTGGGAGGAAGGGGTCAAGCCAGCCCTGCTAGATGGAATAGATGTGTTTTCAGGGCCTGACAAAAAGTCCGGAGGTCTGTTATCGTGCGCATCTCAGGTGGTAGGTCGTTCCAGAGGGCAGGCGCTGCCACAAAGGCTCTCCCCCTGGGGGTTGCCAGCCGACATTGTCTGGCCGACGGCACCCTGAGGACGCCCTCTCTGTGCGAGCGAACCGGCCGGTGGGAGGCTATTGGCAGCAGAAGGCGGTCTCGCAAGTACCCCGGCCCTAAGCCATGGAGCGCTTTAAAGGTGGTTACCAACACCTTGAAGCGCACCCGAAAGACTACAGGAAGCCAGTGCAGCTCACGCAGGAGAGGTGTCACATGGGAGCACTCCGTCGCTCCCATAATCCCCCGCGCGGCCGCGTTCTGGACCAACTGCAGCCTCCGGGTGCACCCCAGGGGGAGCCCCATGTAGAGAGCATTGCAATAGTCCAGGCGGGAAGTGATGAGTGCTTGAGTGACCGTGCGTAGGGAGTCCCGATCCAGAAAGGGGTGCAACTGGCATATCAGGCGAACCTGATAAAAAGCCCCCGTGGCCATGGCCATCATGTGCTCTTCTAAAGACAGCTGTGCATCCAGGAGGATGCCTAAGTTGCGAGCCCTCTCCGTGGGGGCCAATGATTCGCCCCCAATAGCCAGCGATGGCACCAGCTGGCTATATCGGGACGCCGGAAGCCACAGCCACTCGGTCTTGGAAGGGTTGAGTCAGAGCCTGTTTCTCCCCATCCAGCCCCGCACAGCCTCCAGACACTGGGACATCACTTCAAGGGCATCGCTGGGGTGGCCTGGGGTGGAGATGTACAGCTGGGTGTCGTCAGCATACTGATGGAACTCCACCCCAAAGCCACGGATGATCTCGCCCAGCGACTTTACATAAATGTTGAACAGAAGGGGCGAGAGGACCGACCCTTGTGGCATCACATAGGTAAGGCGCCTTGGGGTCGACCGCTGCCCCCCTGTCAACACAGATTGCGACCAGTCAGAGAGGTAGGACGAGAACCACTGCAAAACAGTGCCCCTCACCCCCAGCCCCTCCAACCGGTGCAACATGATACCATGGTCAATGGTATCAAAAGCCACTGAGAGATCTAACAGGACCAGGATAGAGGAACAACCCCTATCCCGAGCCCTCCAGAGATCATCCACCAACACGACCAATGCCGTTTCCGTGCTGTGCCAAGGCCGGAAGCCGGACTGGAGCGGGTCCAGATAGACAGCTTCATCCAGGTACTGGGGAAGCTGCCGCACCACCACACTCTCAACAACCTTCGCAACAAAGCGAAGGTTGGAGACTGGACGATAGTTAGCCAAAACAGCAGGATCCAGAGAGGGCTTCTTGAGGAGGGGCCTCACCACCGCTTCTTTCAAAGCGGCTGGCAGGACACCCTCACTCAAGGAAATGTTAACAATCCTCTGGAGCTAGCCTCATGTAACCTCCCGGGAAGCCAGTACCAACCGGGAGGGACACGGGTCCAATAAACATGTGGCTGCGTTCAGCCATCCCAGAACCCTGTCCACGTCCTCGGGAGCCACAGGATCAAACTCCTCCCAGCTAACACTCTCAAGACCAGCCTCAAACATCCCGTCCGGACTTACCCAGTCAGAGGCCAGGCCTTCCCGAATCTGAGCGATCTTGTCATACAGATACTGCACAAAATCCTCAGCTCGACCCTCCAAGGGATCATCCCACGCTTCCAGATGGAGGAGGAAGCAGGTCACCCTAAACAGGGCGGCTGGGCGATTATCTGATGACGCGACAAGAGCGGCAAAATAGCTAGATTTTGCCACTTTTATCGCCACTAGGTAGGTCTTAATATGAGACCTCACTAATGTTCGGTCAGATTCGGAGCGGCTGGTCCTCCAACCACTCTCTAGGTGTCTTTTCCGGTGCTTCATCTCCCTCAGCTCCTCAGAGAACCAAGGAGCTAGGTGAGTTCGGTGCCGGGTCAGAGGCCGCAAAGGCACGATGCGGTCCAAAGCCCCGGTGGCCGCACTGTCCCAGGTAGCCACGAAGTCTTCAGCCGAGTCATGAGCTAGAGTCTCAGGAAATGGCCCAAGCTCCATCTGGAACCTATTAGGATCCATCAGGCGCCTGGGGCGGAACCACCTAGTCAGTCCCGCCTCCCTGCATCAGGGTGCAGTGGTTAGAAAGTCCAGTCAAAGGAGCGAGTGGTCAGACCATGACAAGGGTTCGATGACTATATCCCCTATATCAAGGCCACTCAACCACTGACCAGAGACAAAAACTAAGTCCAGAGTGTGTCCACCCGTGTGAGTAGGGTCATGAATTAACTGAGTAAGGTCCATGGCCATCATGGAAGCCATGAACTCCTGAGCCACCTCAGATGTTTCACCGATAGATGGCAGGTTGAAATCCCCCATGACTAAAAGTCTGGGGGTATCAACCACCACCTCAGCTATGATGTTGAGCAGCTCAGGCAGGGCCGTTGCCATGTGGCAGGGAGCCAGGTACGTGATTAACAAGCCCAGCTGTACTCCACGGCCCCACTTCACAAAAAGGGACTCACATCCAGCTATCTGTGGAAATGTCAGGTATGCTTCCTTCAAAAACCAGGAAAGGAAAGACCAGACTCCATTATTTTGAATAATCTGTACTTTTACTGGCATAGAAACTGAACGCAACCAAGCAAAGCTGAAACTAAGGATTTTACCCGCGAACCTGCATATACAAATCATCCCCTCCCATTGTCCATCGTAAATCATCCAATCCACAGGTCTTCTAGGGGTCAGGTGGAAGCACGTCTGCCCGCATCATCAATCAGGAATGTCACGACAGTTGGCCCGATAACAGTGGTTTCGATTTCCCCTTCTAAGCATACTAGCCTCTAAGTAAGTTTCATTTTCTGCACCCCCACAGCCGACACACACCCTCCCCCTTTCTATGGCAGCCAAGCAGGAAAGCGGAGGCTGACATTCGGCCCCTCTGCAGCAGAGACGTTAGTCCTAAATAGGGAAAGAGAAAACAATAAAGAGAAACAACATAACACAGATATTAGGGTTTATCAGGATACTTGGTGTGAAACAATTGTACTTTCTTCAGTGCCCGGACATCACGTTTGTTCACCCATTCAGCTTGTGATAACGGGAAATGTTTCCAGGCCACCAGGTATTGCATTTTACCATGGTATTTTCTAGAGTCCAGGATCTCTTTAACCTCAAAATGTTGCTCTCCTTCTATTAAAATGGGGACAGGTGCAGGGGCCTGACCTGGACGCAAAGGACATAGGTGCTGTGGTTTTAACAAGCTAACATGGAACACAGGGTGGATCCGTCTCAAAGTTTTTGGTAGCTCCAACTCGACTGTGACTGCATTAATAAGTCTAGTGATGGGGAATGGACCTACATACTTCGGCCCCAGCTTTTTAGATTTTTGAGAGGTCTGCAAATACTTGGTGGAAAGGTAAACCCTATCACCTACTTAATAGATCTGTGGTGAACACCTTTTTTTGTCAGCTTGAGATTTATGGGCTTGGTGGGCCTCATCTAACGCTTTTCGAGTTACAGCCCAAGTACTTCTGAGTTGTTCAATCCACTCAATCAAAGAAGGATTCTGTGGGTCCCCCTGAGGCAGCTCGGGGATAGGAACAAAGTCTTGGCCCGATGCTACCTTAAATGGAGTGAACCCGGTGCTGCTATGAATGGAGTTATTATAGGCCACCACGGCGAATGGCAACAAATCTACCCAGTCGTCTTGTTGGTAATTTATGTAACACCTCAGGTACTGTTCTAGCACGCCATTGGTTCTTTCACAAGCCCCATTTGTCTGGGGGTGGTGGGCGGAGCTTAAGCCCTGGGCGGAGCCTATCAACTTTAGAAATTCCTTCCAAAATTTGGGCGTAAATTGTACACCTCTGTCAGAAATTATCCGTTTAGGAGCTCCATGCAATCGGTAAACATGTCGAATGAACAATTTTGCAAGGGTTTTAGCTGAAGGGATTTTGGAACAAGGGATGAAGTGCACTTGTTTGGAAAATAAGTCCGTCACTACCCAAATGACTGTGCACCCCTCACTCTCTGGTAAGTCAACAATAAAATCCATGGATATCTCCTTCCAGGGGGCGCTCGGCCTTGCCACACTTTGAAGTAAACCCGGGGTTTTCCCTGGAGGTCTTTTAGCGGAAGCACACACCGGGCAGCTTGCCACGTAAGCTTCTATGTCCTTTTTGAGTGCAGACCACCAGAATTGAATGCCATCATGAGGCTTTCTTTTTGCTCCTGCATCCACACAGCTTTCCTCCCAGCGGGGTCTGCAGCTGGTTACTCCCCAGGAGGTCCCCCCCTGTTCCCACTCCTACCGACCATCTAGCAGCATCAGCTTCCTCCCTCAGCTGCAATTCTTCCATTCGTTCGGCTGTCTCCCGTTCTGTTTGAAGTGAGGTCATGGTCGAGCCGTATGCTCCCATCTGTTCTTCTTCAGACTCCTGGTCAGACATAATTTTGGGTTCAGCCCCCTCAGTGTTTATCCAGGATGGCTGGAAAATTGAGTTTCAGCTTAATGTCAGGTATGCTTCCTTCAAAAACCAGGAAAGGAAAGACCAGACTCCATTATTTTGAAAAATCTGTACTTTTACTGGCATAGAAACTGAACGCAACCAAGCAAAGCTGAAACTAAGGACTTTACCCGTGAACCTGCATATACAATTTTTTTTAAATTTAGATTTATATGCCGCCCTTCTCCAGAGACTCAGGGCGTCTTACAATGTGCTAAGCAATAGCCTTCATACTTTTGTATATTTATACAAAGTCAGCTTATTGCCCCCACAAACCGGGTCCTCATTTTACCCACCTTAGAAAGGACGGAAGGCTGAGTCAACCTTGAGCCTTGGTGAGATTCGAACCTGCAATAATTGCAGGCAGCTGATGTTAATAACAGGGCTTTAGACCACTGTACTATCAAAGGCTCATCCCCTCCCATTGTCCATCGTTAATCATGCAATCCACAGGTCTTCTAGGGGTCAGGTGGAAGCACGTCTGCCCGCATCATCAATCAGGAATGTCACGACGGTTGGCCCAATAACAGTGGTTTCGATTTCCCCTTCTAAGCATACTAGCCTCTAAGTAAGTTTCATTTTCTGCACCCCCACAGCCCACAGCCCACAGCCCACACACCCCCTCCCCCTTTCTATGGCAGCCAAGCAGGAAAGCGGAGGCTGACAGGAACAGTGGTCTCCCTCAGATCAAGACCTTCCTTTATAATAACTGCCACCCCCCCCACCCCTGCCCTGAGCTCTTGGCTGATAGAATGCACGGAAGCCTGGTGGGCACATATCTACGAGAGGAACCCCCCCCTCCTGGCCCAACCTGGTCTCCGTAATACCTGCCAGGTCCGCTCCCCCCTCCTGAATAAGATCACAAATGAGGAGGGCTTTATTTACCACAGACCTGGCATTACACAACAACAGCCGAAGGCTCGGGCCCTGAGAGTCTAAGCAGCCTGGGGCGCGAGAAGGGCTATGGGGACCGGGGCGCACCACCGCTCGAAGATAGTGAGTGCGTGCCCCCGTCACATGATGTGGCCCCCTGCTCCCGCCATATCTGCCCTTCCCACTCAGTGTATTGATAGAAAAGCCCTCAACAGGATGGACTCTGACGTCCCCCTTACCCCCGAAATCTGCACCCTCCATGGCCCAACTGACGGCTGGACTGGACCCCTCTCCCACGCCCACACAACCCTCCCGCCCCTTAAAATCCTTTAAAAATTTATCAAAAAGTTTCCCTAGAAAACCTCTCAATCCCCTTTTTGCGCCATGCCACCTCTCGGGGTGCCAAAGCCCGTCATAAAGGTAGGCCCTTGATAAAGTGGAGGGCCACACCTGCGAGAGGGGGGAGTCTCGCAGAATAAGAAGTTCTGTTGGCGAGTACATCCAATTAAATTAATTAATCAATCAGGGGAAAAATCCATGGCCTGGGAGTTAATCAAGATAGTCTAAAATCTGGAAGGGGGTATCCAGTCAATTCCAAGTCAATAAACTCCACTGCTCTCTCATAGCAGTGGATGGAGTCTTGAGCTGTTTCGAGGCCAGGTATCAACACCAGCCACCCTCTCACGAAAGCTGGGAAGGGCCAGGAACCACAGTCATCGTCCAGCTCCATACAAGACTTGAAGTCCGGAATATATCCTCTCTAATTGATGACAACCATCGATCTACAGGCCCGCGGGCCAAGAAAAGATTCTGATGACTCCAGCGGCTGCATTTTAGGCAATTGATGGCCACCAAGATTCCTGTCCTGGATATTATACTTGTAAAGGATAATATTCTTTATTATAAAAATAGGTTGAGTGGGTCAACCTATTTTCCAAAGCACCAAAAGGCAAGACAAGAAACAATGGATGAAAACTAATCAAGGAGAGGAGCAACCTAGCACTAAGGAGAAATTTTCTTACAGTGAGAACGATTAATCAGCGGAACGGTTTGCCTCCAAAAATTGTGGATGCGCTAACACTAGAGGTTTTCAAGAAGAGACTGGGCAGCCATTTGTATGAAAAATGGTGTAGGATCTCTTTCCATGGGCAATGGGTTGACCTAGAAGAGCTCCAAGATCCCTTCCAACTCTATTATTATATGTTCTATATTCTACCTTGTTATACCAAGTAAGCATAACTTCCCCACTGTCTAGAAGAACACCCTCTAGTCTGAAGGAAGGAAGGAACTGTCCACTCTCCTGGGGCTCTGGAAGGCTTTTAAGACCTGGCTTTGTTCCCAGGCCTGGGAATAATGCCTCTGAGGAGACCCAGTTGTGCTTTTTACAAATGTGGTTGTTATCTTGTCTGGACTCTTAGAATCTGTTGTTATGCTTTTAACCTTTTTAATTGTATATTTGTCAGATATTGAATAAAGAAATAGCTCTACGTTTATAATATGGACTGTGGAAATTATAGTTCCGTAAGCCAGTTGGTAACCCATAAAAAGTACATAGCACTAGTGAGAACAATAAACAGGTGGAACGGCTTGTCTTCAGAAGTTGTGGGTGCTCCATCACTTTTAAAAAAAGACTGGGTGACAGTCAAATGGTATATAATCTTCTGCTTGAGTAGGGGGTTGAACTAGAACCGTGATGGCGAACCTATGGCACGGCTGCCACAGGTGGCACGCGGAGCCATATTGGTGGGCACGCGAGTGTTGCCCTAGCTCAGCTCCAGCGCGCATGTGCGCACCAGCCAACTGATTTTCAGGCCTCCCAGTCCCACTGGAAGTTGGGAAACTGGCTGTTTCCGGCCTCCGGAAGGTCTCCGGGAGGATGGGGAAGGCTGTTTTTCCCCTCACAGGCTCCAAGAAAGCCTCTGGAGCCTGGGGAGGGGGAAAAACGGGCCTACCAGGCCCACCGTGCCATTGCATGCCAAAAGCAGGGGGAAGTGTGGGGGGTCACGTGCGCATGTGTGGGTGGGCGGGGTGCATTGAATTATGGATGTGGGCACCCACACCCATGACCCCCCACGCTCCCCCCACTTTTGGCACGCGACGACAAAAAGGTTAGCCATCACTGAACTAGAAGATCTCCAAGGTCCCTTCCAAACCTGTTATTCTGTCAGATCCTTTTAATTAAAAAAATGGAAAACTAGTATGCTGCAAAGTAAATTCCAATTTTAAGAAAACATAGATTCCCAAGTCCCTGTCAGGAAATAAAATAATGGATAGGTATAGCATATGTTTGGTTTCCAGCTCTCAGAGAATCTTTTGGGATTGACCATATCCATCCTAGCAACATTTTTGTGAGTATTTAGGTCTTTAGGAACGTCTGCTCTATATCCTAGAAGCATACTTCAACATTAATGCATACAGAGTAA
Organism: Ptyas mucosa; assembly: GCA_012654045.1. Classification (NCBI taxonomy): domain Eukaryota; kingdom Metazoa; phylum Chordata; class Lepidosauria; order Squamata; family Colubridae; genus Ptyas; species Ptyas mucosa. Next base: position 996,607 of record WNWU01000089.1, read on the forward strand.
GACTTACATAAATGAAAGTGCCATTCAAATCACTTTGTTATTTAGGTGTATATATAAAATAACTATTACTTGTTATATAGTTATTATTTATGTTGTAAGAACAAGAAAAATAATAGACATTTAAAAATTAGAATTCATATTGAATGAATTGAATTTATCATGCTGCAGCTTTCGTACAGATTTTCAGCACACCTCCCTTTTTTTTTTCTATCTTGTAATTTGAGTAGCTATTATTTTACTTTGTTCACCTTGAACAAACAGTCCTAACCCCTGCAACTTTTCACGCTGCCAATTATCTGTATTAAATGTTTCCATGATTGCAACTTCCATATTATCAGTGCAATAAAAATCATTATTTGCTGACACTGAGGCTAGGGATATGGACTTGGCTTATGCCATCAGAGACTGTTCCCTCCATCCAAATAGCTCTCCAAATGTTATTTTTAACATCATCTAACAAAGCCTGCTCTACATAAATATATTTTAATTAATTAATTAATTGAACTTAATGAATTCTGGCAGGGTGACATTTTAAAACCAAGAGAGGCTTAAAGAGATCTTGACAAGTGTTAACTGGGTAGACAAAACGGATACATGTTTATATATATTTACATTTTCCCCATTTTATCAGTGAAAATGCAGGATGCACAATGCAGTTTGGGAGGAAAGTCTTGGAGCAAAGAGAAGAGAGATTTGGGGTTATTTTCTGTGTGGTCTCCTGGACCCAAGTGAAATCTTTCAGGTGTCAGATTTCAGATAAAGGAAGATCCTGCACATCTTGTGATAGGCTCTATACATGTACAAACAATGCAGAGGCATCCCATAGTGAATCATATTATCTGAATTGAACTACCATGCATGGATGTCCACTGGCTGAAAGTCTAATATTAATCTCAGAATCTCCTGGTGAAGAACTTGTGATTTGCCACCATCAGATTTGGCAACATTTCCCCAGGGTTGCAGACTTTTAAAAAGCTACATATGGTGCTTGTCTTCACCAGATATTATCTACAGAGTACCACTTGCCCCAGGTTTCTATCACCACTGTCCAATATGTATCTTATGTGTATTGTTATGTATATAAGTTTGGGTGGAAAGTTTGAATTAACTGACCATCAACTGATTGGCTGACCACCACAGCTGCGAAGTATATAAGGGGAGCTGTTTCCCCTGGTCAGTTGCTGGATTCTCACCCTGAAATAAAGAGCTGTTGTCACACACTGCCTGGCTTGCTGAGCCCTCATTCACCCAACTTAACATTGGCGACGAGGGTGAGATTTTGAGGCCAAAAGCCATGGCAAGAGTTGAAACCACAAGCCTACAGAAAGAGCTGAAGCCACGAGCCAACGAGAGAGCTGAAACCGAGACCAGCCAGGCGAGCGAGCGGAGGACCAGAGAATCTACCTATGATGTCTGCCTACACCCCACCAGCGCCTTTCAACTCCGTGGAAGAGAAGTGGGGATCGTACATGTCCCGTTTCGAGTGCTTCATGGTGGCCAACGACCTCCAAGGCCTATCGGATGTTCAGAAGAAAGCCCTGTTCCTGAGCCACTGCGGGCCGAAGGTGTTCAACATGGCCGAAGCCTTATCAGAACTGAACACGGTCCACACCATTTCGTGGCAAACACCGCAGATGCTTTTAAAGGACCACTATGCCCCAACGCCTTCCAAGTACGTGCAGAGGTTCGAGTTCCGGCAGCGCAAGCAAAAGGACAGCGAATCGATCAGCGAGTATGTCGCTGCCCTGAGTAAGGCCTCTAATCAGTGTGAGTACAGAGACTTGGATGAAATGCTCCTAGAGCAACTAATCTGTGGAGTGAGAGATATTCGCTTGCAGAACAGGTTGCTCGCAAGGACAAATCTCACACTTCACATCGCGTTGGACGAGGCCAGGGCGCAAGAGTCATCTACCATTGCAGCCGAGAAACTCCAGGGCGCAACACAGACGAAAGCAGCACAGAAACGGCTCCAGTCCACCAAGAGACCATCAGCACCGTGAGCGAAGCAGAGTCGGAAGAAGAGGTCTGCAGGACCGAGCAGGACCGGCGGGACCGGAGAGGTAACCGAGATGTCTGTGCGAGTTGTGGGGGGCCCCATCCACGCCAGAACTGCAGATTCCGAGACGCAATTTGCCAGAATTGCGAGCGGAAGGGGCACATCACCAGAGTCTGCAGAGCTAAGCAGAACCCCCAGCACAAGTCACGAGGCAGCACCAGCCATTCTGAGACGGCACAGCTTTCGAGAGCCAATCAGAGGGGAGGACAGCAGAGCAGCGCGAAATCCGAAGACCTAGAGGCCTGCACCATTCGAATTGACAGGACCTGCATGTCCCCGGGTGAGAAGACCTACACGACGGTCGCGATTGAGGGCCAGGACTGCATTATGGAGATCGACACCGGATCACCGATAACCATCATGTCCTGGGACAAGCTGAAGCACACCCTCCCCAGCATCCAGAGATGACAACTACGGCACCAGCGGTTGGGCCTGCGCAACTACCAAGGGAACCACATCCCCGTGGAAGACATCGGCGAGTTCCAGGTGGCATATGGGGAATTCTGGGAGAAGCTTCCCCTCACCGTAGTCAGCGGCAAGCTCCCAAGCCTGCTGGGCATGGACTGGTTTAGAGCCCTGGGCATGGGATTCACGGGAGTCCGGAACGTGTGGAACACCCTACGGGACGACCTGCTGCAGGAGTTCCAGGACATTTTCAATGAGAGGCTTGGTAAATATGTGGGAACCCCTATTTCGTTCAATCTTGACCCCAATCTTGTCCCCATCCGTTTGAAGCCCAGGAGAGTGCCATTCGCGTTAAAGCCCAAGATAGACGTGGAGTTGGACAAGTTAGTCAAGCAGGGGGTGCTGGTGCCAGTCGACCACGCACGATGGGAAACCCCGATAGTGACCCCAGTTAAGCCAGATGGGTCAGTGCACATCTGTGCCGACTATAAGTGTACGATCAACAAGGCCCTACAGCAGAGCGCCTATCCAGTTCCAATCGTACACCATCTGCTACATTCCCTGGGCCCCGGCAAGATATTCGCCAAATTAGACCTCGCGCAGGCGTACCAGCAGCTACCGGTAGATGGCGCGATGGCAGAGGCACATACCATTGTAACGCACAGAGGTGCCTTTAAATGTACCCGACTCCAGTTTGGAGTCAGCGTAGCCCCAGGACTTTTTCAAAGCACCATGGAGAGGCTACTACAAGGGATTCCCGGAGTCGTACCCTATTTTGACGACGTACTCGTCACTGCAGAAGACGAAAGCCAGCTGGGGGAGAGACTTAGAGATGTGCTCAGAAGGTTCCGAAGGGCAGGACTATGAGTAAAACGCAATAAGCGCAAGATAGCAGTCCCTTCAGTAGAATTCCTGGGGTACCAGGTGGATGGAACCGGAATACACCCCACAGAGAGCAAGGTCAGGGCTATCCAAAATGCACCGACCCCCAAAGATAAGGCGGAACTCCAAGCATTCCTCAGACTGTTAAACTTTTACGCAGTGTTCCTTAAAGACAAAGCTACTGTAGCCGAACCCCTACATAGACTCTTAACGAAGAAAGCTAAGTGGGTTGGGGGGAAAGCCGCTTTGCCGCTGTTAAGAAGTTGTTGTCAGCAAAGAGTTTCCTGATCCAGTATAACTCTATGCTTCCCCTTGTTCTAGTTTGTGATGCGTCCCCATTCGGTGTGGGTGCCGTCCTGAGCCATAGACTGCTGAACAACCTAGAGGCACCCATTGCATATTACTCATGGACTCTTTCGAGCATCGAACGGAACTATAGTCAACTTTTTTTTTAATTGAAAAAGTTTTAAAAGTTTTACATACATTTTCTCCCCCCTCCCCAACCACCCCCCCGACTTCCCAGAGCAAATACAAGATAAAATACAGCTCAAATTCTCTAAATTAAACTCCATTTCACACTTATCATTAAACAAGTAGATAAAAGGAAAGCAAGTCTTCTTTCTTCTTATTCCATCTAATTCAACAGAATTAATCTCCATTTATAATTACAGCAGTTAATAAAAAAATTAAGTATTACATAATCAAACCTATCATTACTCAATATAACAAGATATTTTATAACTTCTTTCATTTAAAACAAAGAAAAAAACCCAACAACAACAACAACAAAAAAAGAAACCCTCATTCAAAAAAACCCCATATTTAAAATAAAATACTATATAAAGTCTTCCGTCCTCCACTTTTAAACCATCAAGGTCCAGTTATAGTTAAAACACTTAATAAAAAAATAATAATAAATTTTTAATTAAAAAAATATAACAATCAAACCTCGTATTAATTTATCAATACAGATAAAGCGTCATTTAATAACTATATCAAACATTTAAATTCTTCATACTAGATTAAACCAGTTGCTAATCTTCTTGTCTTCACATCTTCCAACAGCATATAAAATATCTTCATTTGCGTCTACCCACCTAAATAAAAAATTGCTTCTTTATAAAAAAAACCCCCTGAGTGACTTTATAATTATATTTGAAATAGTATCCATCAAATCCAGTCAAAAATTAGATTAGTAAATTCATTAGACGTATTAGGGAAACCACCAGATCACCTGCAATTGCTCTAGGTCCATAGTCCTTTTGCCTTATATTTATTACCATCAAACAGGAAACTCCAATTTACTATATTCAATAAAACTTCTGCGATTACAGTTAGATCCAGATTTATTACAGTCCTTAATAAAATATTCCAAATCATTCAAGTCAGGGCATATTTCACAGCTCAACACACCAGCATTGCTGTGATCTGTTTATTCTTCTCAAAATATTCCAATACAGCTGTAGATTGCCTCCTCATCGTCGGTCATCACTTAGTTAACTGGCATTAAACTGCTGCCTGCTTTTTTTTTGTTTTCCAAAAATTTAAAATCTTTAAACAGTTAAACAATACTTTTTAAGGACCATCATCTCTTCAAGCAGGGTTATTTTCCATTTCTCCAATCTTTCTTCTTTTCCTTTTAACGAACTTTCTTCTTAACTTTAATCCCTCTGCCTTTTTTAACTCCAGTAAAATTTTGCGGTTTTTGGGATTGCATATTATAAGATTTTTGCAGAAATGTAGCTTCTTCTGGAAACAGCTCTTTAAATGCAGATTGAGTTTTATAAAAAAAAATTCATGTAACCAAAATTTCATCAGCTTCCAAATTTTCTTGCTCCTTGTTCTGCTCAGCATTCATCTTTCTCTCCTCAGTAAAAACTGCTATGATCTGTTGTTATTTTTTAACATCTCCCAACTCTTCATTCAATCCCCCACTGCTAGATTGCAACTCAGTATTTCCATGTATTTCATTGTTTCCAGCTTGAGAAGCTTGAAATATAGTATCAATTCTTTTCAATAAAGCAGAGGTAATTGAACTCAAAGCTTCCTCGAAATCAGACCATTGAGGGTTAATTAACCCTCCTTTGCTTTCTTTGCTTTCGAAAAGACCAGCCATCTTGCCCCCCTTCTTCCTTCCCTTCCAGAAGGACAGGAAAAAAAAGGGGGAAAAAAGAGTTTCAAGAAGAAAAAAAAAAGATTTACAATTTGTAATTTGTATTGCTGCTTCAATTATTATTATTACATCCTTTCTTATTTCATCCACTTTTCAAAAAGGAGTTTTACGTTTCAAACAGGGGCTTGTCAATAATTACTTTTAACTTTCACTTCTTCACGCCCCGTTGAAACTCAAACGCCATCTTGCTTTTACTTTCCACTTAGGGAAAATCTTTTAAAGAAAGTAAATCCTTGGAGTTAAAAAAAAAGAAAAAAAATACTTGCTGTTTCATTCGTGCAACTTGTGCTCCGCCAGCTTGATTCAGGAAGTATTTGTTTAAAATTGGTTGCTGGGATGGTAACGACATCTAGCTCTGCAAAGCAGAGTCATCCAGGGTCCGGAGTACTGACAGGCTTAATGGGGAGCTCTCATCTTCGAGCGCCAGATTATGGGTAAAATCTGGCACTCTCAGGGAGCTCTACCCCACCCGTCTACTCACTTTCCCCCCTCATACCAGGGGGAAAGTTTTCAAACCGCAAGACAGCCAGTAGTCGCTGTTCTTGCGGTTCTACGAAGCCCTGGGCTGGCACTTCAAAAAGAAGCGTCCAGCGATGTTGCAGTCCCACCGGAAGTCGGAACTATAGTCAACTTGACAAGGAGGCCCTAGCAGCAGTCTCAGGAGTCAAGAAATTCCACGAGTACCTATTCGGCAGAGACTTTGAACTCATCACGGACAATCGCCCCCTCCTGGGTCTCATCGCAGGAGACTGACCAACACCGGCAGCCCTATCGCCCAGGATGACACGCTGGGCCATCTTCCTGGTAGCCTACTTGTATCGCCTAGTACATCGACCAGGGGTGAACATGGGCAACGCCGACGCCCTCAGCCGTTGCCCATTAACGGATGGTTTAGAAGACCCCACACCCGGCCTTCCAGTGTTGCTGATTGACGTTTTGGACTCGGGACCCATTACTTCAGCAGAGGTAGCAAGGGCCTCAGCTAGAGACCACGTGATCCACAAGGTCTCGAGCTGGGTCACGAGGGGGTGGCTGGAAAAGACTGAGGGCGGGGAATTCAAACAATTTGAAAACAAAAAAGATGAATTAACTGTGCAAGGGGGTTGTCTTTTGTGGGGCGATCGGGTCGTTGTTCCCTTAAGTCTAAGGGAGAAAGTGTTGGGTATTTTGCATGACGGGCATCCGGGGATTGTACGTATGAAAGGTTTAGCTAGGAGCTATGTCTGGTGGCCGCTAATGGACAAAGACATCACCGAGTGGGTGGGGAAGTGTCAGCCCTGCCAGGAATCTAGACCAGATCCCCCGACAGCACCAGTAAGAGAGTGGGAGAGACCCCAAGGACCCTGGTCCTGGATACACATAGATTTTGCCGGCCCGTTTCACAGCCAAATGTTTATGATTATAGTGGATGCCTACTCCAAGTGGCTGGAGATTAAGCTCATGAAAGCCACTACCACCGATGCCGTAGTGAGAGAACTGAGACAGTTATTCGCCACACATGGGTTACCAGACACCCTAGTTTCGGACAATGGGTCCCAGTTCACAGCCACCCAGTTCGAAAGTTATTTAGCAGGGCTAGGGATCAGGCACGTACTATCCGCCCCATTTCATCCGGCCAGTAATGGATTGGCGGAGAGATTTGTAAGGACGACCAAGGAAGCACTCTCACGCCTGGACCCAGGGGACTGGCAGGAGAGGATAGACAAATTCCTCATGGCCCAACATTCCACACCCTGTACTGCCATAGGTAGAAGCCCGGCCGAACTCCTGATGAGAAGGAAACTCAGGGGGGTTATAGACAGGCTACACCCCAACTATTCCCCAGACAGCTTCAGAGGGAGTGAAAGGAAGCTTAGGGAGTTCACAATAGGCACCCCCGTATTTGCCAGGAATTACGGGAATGGCCCTCTTTGGGAGACAGGGGTAATCACAGAAATAACAGGCCCCAAGTCATATAGGATAGATATGGAAGATGGGAGGATTTGGCGCCGACACATTGACCAGTTGTGGAAACATTTGACCGACAACACAGAAGATTTCCTCACCGAGCCAGTCCCTGACTATCAACAAAGCACCGAAGCTAACTCAACCCCGAGTCAGGCGGAGGACTTATCTGTAGAGCTGGAGTTCCAGCGCCACCCCATCGCGGAGGATCGACCAGCTGAAGAAGTCACCACCCAGGAAGAAATCGCGGAGGCCCCATTGGTGGAGCAGGGAGAAACAGGGAGTTCCTCCGACCTGCCCGACACCGCGCCTCTGACTGAACTGCGCAGGTCAACTAGGGTACGGACACGCCCTAGCCACCTGAGAGACTTTGTATGTAAATAATTACCCCAAGTGACTTCTGGGAGGGGAGGAGTGTTATGTATATAAGTTTGAGCGGGAAGTTTGAATTAACTGACCATCAGCTGATTGGCTGACCACCACAGCTGCGAGGTATATAGGGGAACTGTTTCCCCTGGTCAGTTGCTGGATTCTCACCCTGAAATAAAGAGCTGTTGTCACACACTGCCTGGCTTGCTGAGCCCTCGTTCACCCAACTTAACATGTATAATATTGCATTTTGTCAACAAAATGCAATATTTTTAAAATAATTGGCTTAGAATCTTTTATAGCTAGCAGGTTGCATAACATTTAGCCAAATCTGAAGGTATTTTGGAAATAAAAATCAAAACTCAGGGCAAACTAAACATCTCTCAGGGATATATGAAAAAAATATTTTTAGAATAAATAGCAAAACAGTGATTAGAGTGTTGATGTTATAAAGGAACTAAAGGTCCAGATGTACTTAAAATAAGATTTTTAAATTAATCACAATCCTTCCGATGGGAAAATGGTTTTGTTTGAATTCCTAACACATGAAGAAAACCTGATAGATAGGAATTTGAACATTGGGCACTAGAAGGAAGGAGGAACATCAAAAGGAACTCAAGATTACAATTAAAGGAGAATAATTTAAATAATTTAAATCTGAAAGCAGATTTAAAAATAACAAGTGGCATGAATGATATGGAAAAATATGTTACATTGGATATATAAATGAAACTGATGTCTTAATAATTAAAAAGGATATACTATGGCAAACCAAAATAGTGACTTGGATAGCTTTCTTATATTAGATTGACAAAAGAGATCTGTTAAAGTTCTGAAGGATTATATGAGACTGGACAAAAAACAAAACTAAAACAATCTCTAGAATATTATTTGGAGGAATCAAAGATCAAGATTATTAAAAGGAAAAAGAAAAGAAGGTCTACTTGATCAAGGTTAAAATAGATATGTTGTTATTTGTGGACTTTGCTGACCAGGACTAAATAATGAGGTGGTAAGGATCTATTTATAGCTAAAAATGAGATATGAGATGAGGAGATTCTTTTGTATTTCAAGAGAAAATGATAAGTAATAAGTGATAATTGTTTATACTGTTTGTGACTTCACGTCAGTTCCTTATACATTTTTTTCCTTTGCTATACTTTTATTTTTTTTATTTTTCTATCTATTTTTCTGCATTTTCTATTTTTTTTTCTATTCCTATTTTTTTCTTTTATAGTGTTAGGTCCCAGATATTTCTATAGGAACACTTGCATTTTGGTGGGAGGAAGAGAGGGGAGGAATGGAGTGGTCTGTATATGAAGTTTCTGTTTCTGTATCCTGCATTACTGTGTTAATCTCTATATGAAGTTTCTGTTTCCCTGCAATGATGTAGTGTGGAAGGGGTTTGGTTAGCACTGCTTTAAATAGCTGGTTTTAAGTGAGAGGCTTCAGTTCTTGCCTAGATCTCTTGTTATCACAAACCTTCCAATAAAAGCTTCTTTTAGAAGCACTACAGTTTCAAGAGTCCTGCTTTCTTGGGAAAGATTGGAGAGGCAAGACCTTACATTTAGTTTGCATTAGTTTTTATCCATTTAACTTTAATATTTAATAAAATTATTACTAAAAAAGATATAATAGTCCAAATCTCTCTCTCTCTCTCTCTCTCTCTCTCTCTCTGTGTAATTAATTTAAAAAAAACTATAGTAAGCTAATTCTATGGAAGTCTTCAAATGGTTTTGCCATAACCTTCATCAGGAGATTCTGTGCTGCCTAACTTCCAAATGTAAATAATTCTGCAATCTGCAGACAATGAAAAGACAGATTAATTTGAATATCCAGTTGGGATTTTTATTCAGGTAATAGGTCAATTTGACGTACCTCTTATTGAGGCTTTTTTGCTGAATCAGGATCTGAAATTGTCGGTGATAACACACTCCTACATCTTACTTGCATAATACATTTTAAAAAGTTAGATTCTCTTTCCACCCCCCTTTTAAGCTCATTCTCCTTCTTTTAAATGTCTTCCTCCTTTTAAACAAGCTTTCTGCAACAGATTTAGCAGTGTTTATGGAATTCACCCACTGCTTGGGAGGTGCTCACTAAGAGTCTATTGCAAAATCCGTCAGGGATGACTTTCTGGCATTATTTATGCTGCTCTAGGTTTTGTATGCTTTTTATTAGAAACAATGCATGGCCATCATTGAAGCAACTGAGGTGGTTAGCAATTTCTCATATGTATTTGAACTCTATATTTTGAACAATGCATGGGATGCCACTCTATATGGAAGTGCCCATAATGAGAAACCTTATCATTAATGAATGAGTGGTTTTCAAGTTGTCCTTAAAAGCACCAGAGATGACAATCCCCATACCTGGCTTTGTTTAGCATATACTAACAGCCACTGTTACAGAGAAGTTTCCTTTTTTGTCTCTTTATTACCTTAATATTCCCTTTATCATACTATTTCCAGCCTATTGGAACTTTAAAGCACCAGAACAATTAAAGGTCAAACTGGAATGATTTTTTTTAGTAAAACCCTTTCTCCTAGGGCAATGAACTATGTGAAGCTGATCAAAACCAAAGCTATAGATTGAATTTTCTGATTGTTGTTAAAAACATACTGGGCTGTCAAAAAATGTCAACTCAATAGATTTGTGTTTACCTGTATTTGTGTTCTGTTGCAGCTTCCTTCCTCGATTTTCCAGACTAAATCTTGATTCCAGAGTCAACCTCTGAATCCTCTAGTACCCAATTCTCTGGTTCCTATATGGTCCATTTGGAATCACTTCAAACACATTTTCTCTTTGCTACCACAGCATTATATTGTTGTCTAGCTTACTGGGTTTATATTTCAGTCTGAGGGCAATGCTAGTGATTGCTCATCAGCTGCAATGAAGTTTGACTGTGACAGACCTTGAACTGCTGTGGTTCTCCTTAAAGCTCTAAATTCTCTCTGAATGAAAGCCAAAGGCTACATAGGTTTGGCCTTCCAAATTGGGAACTATATTATCAAGTGGCATCGTTAACATGGATTAAAGAATGGATTTTATTAAGGAATACAAGACTATTGACATTGGAGGGTCATGATTTACAACTGGGTTGGCCTTTTTATGGTACGGGAAACAAAGGATACATGGATATTTCCAAAGACATTATGTAAGAAATGATTTGCTATCAGTGTGGGAGAGAATGAAAGAAAAACTTTATTTGAATATTCCAATGTGGCTTTCTACAATAGAAGCAGTGACATACCCAAATATTGTGAACATGGGGAACATTGTTAGATATAAAGACATTTTGACAGATTGGGGAGAACTGAAACAAAAACAAGAACTAGAGAGTCAAGGGATTGAGATAGATTGGTATACAAGACTGCAAATACAATCAAGATATGAAGCAGATCGTAGACAATATGGCTTTAACTTGGGGAAATCAGAACTGGATGAAATATTGACAGGAACAGATGAGAAAATGATTAAGAAATTATATAATTATTTATTGCGTATTAGACTAGAAGATGAAGAAGTAAAAGAAATAATGATACAATGGGCAAAGAATTTTGGATGCACCATAGAATTGGACAAATGGCAACAACTTTGGGAAAGAAATTATAAATTAACAATGGCAACAGCCTATAAAGAAAACCTGTATAAGATGTTTTATAGATGGCATATGCCACCAGAAAGATTAGCTAAGATGTTTAAAGATAAATCAGCTAAGGAAATGTCATCAGTTGCCGGGATCATACTATCATATGTGGTGGTTGTGTAAAGAAGCAAAATAATATTGGGTGAAAATACAATCATGGTTAGAGGGAATGTTGCAGCAACATATAGAGTTAAAACCAGAGATATTCTTATTGGGAATTTTACCAGAGAATTATAGCAAAGAAGATACATATTTGATTATTCATATAATAACAGCGGCTAGAATCGTATTTGCACAAAACTGGAAAGCAGATAAAATTCCATTGGAAGGAGATTTTATAAAGAAAATTTTAGAATGTACAGAAATGAATAGATTAACACTGAGAATAAAAGATAAAGAGGAGTCAATGTATTTCAAGACATCGGATAAATTTTATGATTGGTTAGAAAAGAAATATGAATAAGGCAGGGGTGAAATATAAAATTTGTTACTACCAGTTCTGTGGGTGTGGCTTGGTGAGGGGTGGGGTAATGTGACTGGGTGGGCGTGACCAACTTTTTTTTTTTAACTTTTCAAAGCATTTTTTCTAATGCTTTGAAAAGCCTCTGCCAATCGTCAGAGAGGCATTTTTAAAAAGATCTCTCTGCCGATCAGGAAACTCAGCTGGGATCATCAGAGACTTTTCAAAGCATTTTTAAACCACCTCTTTGGCCAAGAGGTTGCAGGAAAAAATGCTTTGAAAAGCCTCTGACTATCCCAGCTGAGCCGCCCGATCATCAGAGGCTTTTTTTTTACTTTCAAAAGCATTTTTTCGTCAGAAGAGGTTGTAGAAAAAATGCTTTTAAAAGTAAAAAAAAAAAAGCCTCTGATGATCCTGCAGCTCGGTGGGGGGTGGGGGGGGGGGGCGCAGGGATTTTTGCTACCGGTTCTCCGAACCACAACCCGCCATCGCTACCGGATCAGGCGATCCGGTCCAAACCGGGAGCATTTCACCCCTGGAATAAGGGTATAGAGATAAAATAGATAGAGAATAGATGGGAGAAAACAATTAGAAAAATAGATACTCAGATGATGCCAAGTAAAAGGAGAAAGGGAGGGGGGTAAAAGGGAAAAAAGTGAGATATTATAAAAATGTACGCAAATGATAAAATAAAAATAAATAATAATTGAATAAGAAATTGAAATGAGAATAAAGATAATTAGGAAATTGGGGCTGCTCGAATACCACTTTAGATTGAACTGAAAAGGGAAACAACAGGAGAGAGGGGGAGGAGTAGAGAGAGGGGAAGGGAAAAAAGAGGAGAGGAGAGGAGAAAGAAGAAAGGGAAAAGGAAAGGAAGAAGATGGAGGGGAAAGAGGAGTGGAGAAGAAGGTTAGAAGGGAGGAAGAAGAGAGGAGTGGGGGAAGAGAAGGGGAAGTAGGAAAGAGAAGGAGAGGAAGAATGAAGGCGGAGAAACAGGGGAAGAGAAGGGGAGGAGAAGAAAAAAGGTTGGAGTAAAGGTAAAGGGTAAAAGAGCAGCCCTGAAAAAGTAAAAATTAAAAATGAAAGTTAAAAGAAAAGTTGAATGAAAAATGATGGAAATGACTGTACATGTAAATGTGTTTATGAAAAATAAAAATAAAAAATTTAAAGAAAAAAAAGGGAATACTCTAATTCTAAGGGGGAAAATAACAATGTTCAGTTTTGATAAGAAATGCCTTAACCTTAATCTGGGGTCTTTTAGTAGAGGCAATAGGAATAGAGCAATAAAGGTTGAACATCATTCCATATAATTGGAAAGCATATACTAATAAGCTATGAGATATGACTGCTTTCCAAACAGATCTGATGCAGAAATTTTATATCTATTTTTACTATATTTCTTGCAGAAGTATATATGTCTCCTGTAATATTTCAGATTGGAAGTTGTGACATCTACTTTAATGGAATAGGCCTCTTGCTCTCTTTAAAAAACAAACAGCTGTGTGTTAAAAGTTAGCGCACCATGGAGAAAAACAACAATGGCAGGAAAAGATTCTTCTCTATTGCAGTGAACTGTGCATGGATGGAATTTTGTTTATTTATTTATTTATTGGCTCGATTTATATGCCGCCCTTTTCCGGAGACTCAGGACGGCTTACAATGCGTTAAGCAATAGCCTTCATACTTTTGTATATACCTGCTTAGTAGGGCTTTGCCTCCCCCCCGCAAGTGGTGTTCTTTTTTATACAAAGTCAGCTTATTGCCCCCACAAACTGGGTTCTCATTTTACCTACCTCAAAAGGATGGAAAGCTGAGTCAACCTTGAGCCTGGTGAGATTTGAACTTGCAGTAATTGCAGGCAGCTGGTGTTACTTAACAGTGCTTTAGTCTGCTGCACCATCAAGGCTCAGCAGACTAAAGACAAAAGAATTTATTCAATTCTTTTGTGGCCTTGAAATGCTTCCCAGGATACCTTAAATAAGATAATAAAGTTTTTAAAATGTTAATGATTAAAATTATGTTTTAACATAAAGAAAATGATACAAAACAATAATAACACAGAGGCTATTGAACAAAAAATGTAGCAGGATCACTCTACAAGCAGATGGAGACAGTACAAAAACGTGGATGTGACCAAGATAGCATTCAACTTGAGTTCATGTAATGGTATGTGGGAATGACCTTGGGAAACAGGAAACAGAACCACTGTCATGTCAGTTTTAGCCCGCAGAAGGCAAATGTTTTAGAAGAGATCTTCCCTAGTTTTCCAGAGAATAAAAAGGAAGGAAAGGAAAATTACTTTGTCTTGCAAAATTATATTGATACAACCTTAATATAGAGTTAGTACTCCTAGTTGTACTTCTTGTCTGGATTACTATGCAGAGCTAACATCAATCTTGCAAGAACAAATGTGGCTATAAATTATATCTTTAATTGTCTTTGAGGAAGTGGTAGCCATATCAGATAGTTGACAGTTTCTATAAGAGCAGATGTGCTCTTAGTAATTTAGAATTTATACTTGGTCATATCTTAGAACCTCTGCACCATCTTCCAGACTTTCCTCTTACAAGAGGAGATTTGCTTTTCTTCTTGTCTTGAGTGCTTATTCTGAAATCCTGCTCTCTAATCCAGGTAAATTCCTCAAATCAGGTTGGAGTCTTCAAGTTATCAACTGAGTCCTGGCAGTTACTGTCTTTGTGAATGAAAGGTCTACAGATAGGTATCCAGCTGGCAAATGGGGTGAGGGAAACATCAGAGTTTGACTGTATCTGATTTTTAGGCTTTAGCTACAAGTTCATGTACAGAAATAAGCAGGTGTAGTTTTTCATGGCATGAGGGCATATATTTGAATGCCAGGGTAGGTTTAAAAATTGGCAACTGTGCAAATAATAAGGCATGTAGTGGTTAACCTACCTTAAAGTTATATTTTCATACCAGAGATGGAGAGGGAGAAAGCTTAAAAGAAAAGGTTAATGGCTTTTTAGGAGTTGGAAATGGCTGGGGATGGATGGATATGGCAAGGCAAAAATGGGCAACATCTAGCTCTGGTTTAGGAGATGTTTGACATTTCACAATTAGGAAAAGGGCCAAAGGGGCACTCTAATCTAGAAGAGATCTTATTGCATGGTTATAGCATTTTTTTTTCTGAATCAGGTGGGGACATTATTGTTTAATAACTCCATTAAGGCATTCATATTGTACAAATGCCAAATCAAACTGTCAAACCAAATTACGCCAAATCAAACTGGGTATCTCTAACAAGAACTGATTTGCCCCTATAAATCACAAACTGCTGAGACTCTTTGGAAATAGAGCAGCAAATAACCAAATGAAAAAAAAAACACAAACCTGCCAATAAACAGTAAGAAAGGAAGCAAGTTTTGCAACGTTGCCTAGGGAGAAGGATGCCCCCCACCCCCAGGAAAATGGATGCAACTGCAACTGACCACCTCTTCCCCCTGACATTTGACAGCCCCCCTTCCCCCCTCCCCCTCTCCCCTCCTAGCCTTCTAAAAAGCATGAAGACTTTGCTTTACCCCCAAGCTCTGGAATACGGTGAAATTGATTAGTGTTTTTGTGGTAGACTACGGTATTTGTTGAAGTTTATTATACCTGGTTTTTACTATTTGTGGTTTTAACAGATATTACTTGTATAATGGTGCTGTTTTAACTGTTAACTGGGAGTTGCCAAAAGTGTGGTATAAGACCAGTGGCTCAATAATTGTTTTAAATAAATAAATTGGAGAAGGAAGAACTTGTTGCATCCAGAAGTGGCAGCTGAGGAGCATGCCAAGAGAAGGGGTGGAAATGTGAGCTGAAGAGGAAAAGGTGCCACTACCACTTGATTATAGCAATCTCAAAGAAGCACTTTGGCAAGTATTTTTCTTTTGGTCTAGTAAAATCTGGCAGTTGGCATGATGGGGATTTCAGGGTCTCTGAGGACATCCTGAGATTTCTGTCTCAGGCAAAAAGCTGTAGGCACCTGCTCTTTTTCACTGGAGAGTGTCTGATAATGTGTCTTTCTTCCCTCATGTTGCTGACAAGAGCATTTTGCTCCCCTTTTATGGAGTTTAAGTATAATACACTTAATAGCAGTTAGTGATGTCAGTGCTCTTTGGTATAACAAATCTCTGGTGTGAGATAATCTTGGTTAATGATCAGCATAAAACAGAGAGGTTGGGGTTTTAAGGTTGCTATAAATCCTCTTTTCTCTGTGACTGAATGAGAAGGAGGTGAACCCATTAACTTTTCCACCATATCGACAGCCAGCCGGTGCTTTATCCACTGGTCAGTGGGGACAGTAATACCATCCTGTTAACAGAACAATTCGTAGATTCCTCTCCATTCACCACCACCTGAGAAAAACAGGTTAGTCTCCCTATTTCCCATTTGAGAGATTTCATTTTCAATGAAGAATCAATAAGTTTGTGTCAGGACTATATTACTTCACATGGCAAACATGACTGGATCTGCTTCCACATGAAACCAAAATTGCTGTACACAGAAAACTTGGTGCTTAGGAAAAACATTGTTTATAACCTTCTTGGCAGCAAATTTTATTCGTGCATGGCAGGAGGGATGTGCACAAGCATTGCAACTATGAGTTTACTTGATGGATCCGATATATTTTTTATCTTATGATTTAAACGTTCCTAGCTTTAACTTGTGAGATTGTTTAAAACAAAATCAAAGTTAAAAGATAATTCAGAAATTAAAAATCCATTGAGAAACAGCATTAATAAAATGCAGGTGAAATAGTTCAGGTTGAAAAACAAAATAATGTCTTTATATGGTGCCAAATCATTGCAATGTAGGCAACAGACAGGCCTCTCTTGGAAAAGCATTCTAAGAGATTTTGTCTTCTTCATGAAAAGCATATCATGATCTCCACAGAGAAAAGAGATTAATCATCCCATTGTTCCTGTGCTTCAAATGACATCAGAGACATCTTTAGTTGCATCTCCACTCATAGTTCAGCATCTCAAAGCTGCCACAAAAAGTAATCCATTCTTAATGCTTCAGACTTTCATTCCAGTGAGGACTCACACACTTATATGTATGTGTTTGTTTCATTTCTGTGTTGTATAGTCTTGAAAGCTTTGCGGTAGCTAACAGTCTCATCATAAAATAAAATGACATGTACAAAGAAAGAAAGAAAAATCACTATAGATACATTGCTCAAATCCACCTCATGAGAGGCCTTAATTAATTATGGGATCCTAGTGGGAAATAGTGGAAAGAGGAAGTGATTAAAACCCTGAGAAAATGAATCTAACCTATGGGAGGCAGTTGCACAGAAGCATGAAGAATACTGTGTTTTATATCTGGGGTCCCCAACCTCCAGGCCGTGGCCCACTCCCACGTCTTGAGTCATTCGGAACCAGGCTGTGGAAATGGCATCTGTGCGTGAGCATGTGCGCATCCCCACTTGCATGGACAGTAGACAAGTGAGCATGCGCACATGCTTGCTACCCGCTCAAGCAAAACTGTTATACCGCGGGAATAACGAGAGGCACAAGCAAGCTAGTGACAACAGCTCTTTAATTCAGGGTGAGACTTCAGCAAAGAAACACGGGCAGCAGCCCTCCTTATATACACTTCCAACAGTAACTGTCAACCAATCACAAAACACTGTTCCATTTGAAACTCTCGCTCAAAATAGATACATACATAACACCCCTCCATTCCCAGAAAGCACTTACATTATCTATTTACATATTTACAAATGAAATCACGCAGGTGACCAGGGCGTGTTCTCGCTCAGGTTGACCTGCACAGTTCAGTAGTTGGGGAGGCGTTGAGCCGGTCAGAAGGACCTTCTGTCTCTCCTGGCTCCGCCAATGGAACCTCCTGGATTTCTTCGGAGGCGTGGTTTTCCCTTGCTGGGAGTGTTGACTCGTCAGGGCAGCGCTGGAGCCAGGATTTGTCTGCTAAGTATTCCTGCTTACTCGGGCTTGAGGTAGCTGTTTTGGAGAAACTGTGATAGTCAGGCTCAGTTATTTTTGGGTTTACATAGACCTCATTATCTAATCTTTTTCTTAACTGATCTATGTGTCGTTTCCAAATTTTGTCTTGTCCTATGTCTACCGTGTATGATTTTGGACCTGTAATTCTTATAATTGTCCTGGCTACCCATAGCGGCCCACTGGCATAGTTTCTGGAGAATACTGGGGCCCCAATTTGGAATTGTCGTAGTCCTACTCCCTCCCCCTTGAAGTTTTCATGGGAGTAGTTGGGGTGTAGTCTATCTAAGACACATCTCAGCTTTCTGCCCATCAGCAGTTCTGCAGGACTGTGCCCTGTGGCTGTGCATGGGGTGGCATGTTGTACTGCCAGGAATTGGTCTATTCTAGCCTGCCAGTCTCCTGCATCTAACATGGATAGGGCTTCCTTGGCTGTTCTTACAAATCTCTCTACAAGGCCATTTGAAGCCAGATGAAACGGAGCTGACAAGGCATGCCTAATTCCCAACTCGGCTAAGTAGCCTTCAAATTGCGTTGCTGTAAATTGTGGCCCATTGTCGGACACTAGGGTATCTGGTAGCCCGTGAGTTGCAAAGAGTTTTCTGAGAGTCTTAATGACTGCTTCAGCTGTTGTGGATGACATTAAAATTATCTCCAACCATTTCGAAAATGCATCAACAACAATTAAGAAAGTTTGCCCATGGAAGGGTCCTGCAAAATCAATATGGATCCTCCCCCATGGTGCTTTTGGTTTCTCCCACTCTCGGACGGATACTACCGGGGGATCTGGGCGAGATTCCTGGCAGGGTCTGCACTTCCCAACCCACTCCGTGACATCACTATCCAATTTTGGCCACCAGACATAACTTGTAGCCAACCCCTTCATTCGAACAATACAGGATGCCCATCATGCAATAACTCCAAGACTCGCATTCGCAACCGTGAGGGAATGACCACCCTATCGCTCCACAATAGACACCCCCCTTGCATAGACAAATCATTTTTCTTATTAAAGAACGTTTGAAATTCTTCACTCTCCACCTTGGTTGGCCACCCTCTCATAACCCAGCCCATCACAGTGCGAATGACAGTGTCCTTAGCAGACGCCCTTGCCACCTCGCAAGAGGAGATTGGCCCCAGAGTCATGACCTCAATCAAAAGAACAGGTGCCTCAGGCATAGGGTCTTCCAGTATGTCAGGAAGGGGGCAGCGGCTGAGGGCATCAGCATGGCCTAGAGTCCGTCCGGGTCTGTGGATCAGCTGGTACAAGTAGGCGGACAGGAAAATTGCCCACCTGGTCATTCGAGGGGACAGGGCAATTGGGGTGGGCTTGTCCCCCGCTAAGCATCCCAACAATGGCCTGTGATCAGTAATCAGTTCAAATGTCCGGCCAAAAAGATAGTCATGGAATTTTTTCACTCCCACAACTGCGGCTAAAGCCTCCCTGTCCAACTGACTATAATTGCACTCCGCGCTGGACAGGGTTCAAGAATAGTATGCTATGGGTGCCTCTAAACCATTTGACAGTCTATGGCTCAGGACAGCGCCAACTCCAAACGGGGATGCTTCGCAAACGAGTACTAAAGGCAGTTCAGTGTTGTATTGTATGAGGAAGCTGTCGTCTGACAAAAGTCTCTTTACTGCGTTAAATGCGGCTGATTCTGCTTTGCCCCACACCCAAGGGACGTTTTTTCCCAGCAATTTGTGCAATGGTTCAGCTACGGTAGCCTTGTCTTTAAGAAACATAGTGTAAAAGTTCAAAAGCCCCAGAAAAGCCTGAAGCTCTGTTTTTGACTTAGGTGTAGGTGCATTTCTGATGGCTCTCACTTTGCTCTCTGTGGGGTGGATGCCTGTTCTGTCGACCCTATACCCCAGGAACTCTACAGAGGGGACAGCGATCATACATTTCTTCTTTTTAAGTCTAAGTCCCACTTCACTAAATCTCGTGAGAACTTGTCTGACTCTGTCTCCTAGTTGAGATTCATTTAAGGCGCTGATTAGTACGTCATCAAAATACGGCACCACCCCCGGAAGTCCTTGTAACAGGCGCTCCATGGTGCTTTGGAATAACCCCGGTGCAACGCTAACCCCAAATTGAAGCCTGGTGCATTTAAAGGCACCCCTGTGGGTTACGATTGTGTGCGCTTCAGCGGTGGCATCATTGACCAGCAGTTGCTGATATGCCTGTGCCAGGTCTAGTTGGGCAAATATTTTGCCAGGCCCCAGGGAGTGTAGAAGATGATGCACAATCGGCACGGGATAGGCGCTTTGCTGCAACACCTTATTTATCGTGCACTTGTAGTCAGCGCAGATTCTTATAGACCCGTCCACCTTTACAGGTGTAACTATTGGGGTCTCCCATTTGGCGTGATCAACAGGAACCAACACCCCCTGCTTAATTAATTTGTCCAGTTCCGCATCAATTTTTGGTTTTAATGCAAGTGGCACCCGTCTAGCCTTTAACCTGACCTGAGTCACGTTGGGGTCTAAATTAAAAGAAATGGGGGTCCCCACATACTTGCCTAACTCCTCTCCGAAAATGTCCTGGAACTCAAGCAGGAGACTGTCTTTCAAAGATGGGTTGTTCAGACTGTGGACACCCGTGAAACCCATGCCTAGGGCTCGGAACCACGCTAGGCCCAGGAGACTCGGTAGCGGCTTGCTCACAATTGTCAGGGGTAGTTCCTTCTGGATGTCACCATAGGTGACTCGGAACGTGACGATGCCTTCCACTGGAACCTGGTTCTTCTGGTAGTCGAGTAGACGAACCCTTTGCCGTGTCAGTTGAGCTTTCTTGAAGTTGGGTAGGATGGTCTTCAGTGTCGCCCAGGACATGATTGACAGGGCAGACCCGGTGTCAATTTCCATCTTGCATGGTCTCCCTTCAATTTCTACTTTCGTGTAGACTTTTTCTTCCACCGATGTGCTGGCTTGGTCGATGTTTGTACTGAAAGCTTCTCGCTTTTGATTTTCACGCTGGTTTCTTGTGCCGCCATCTTTGATTGGTTGCTTCGAATGAGCCAGTTCTGGTTGGCTGTTGTGGTCACGTGGTTGGTAGCTTCTTGGAATTATAGCTCTACAGACTCTCACCAAGTGACCCTTCTTTTCACAACACCTGCAAACGGCGTTTCGGTACTTGCTATTCTGTCTCTCGTGAGCTCCACCACAGCTAGAGCAGTTTTCTCGGTGGCTGTTTGGTTCTTTTTTTCTCTTTTCCGTGTGGAAAATGTCCTCGTCCGACTCTTCCTCGGAGCTGGTTCTTGCTTCCTCCTGGTGTACTGGCGTAGACTTGGGAGCATCTTTGGTTGCCGTCGGGTGTTGCAGAGTCTCAGCAGCCTTTGTGGATGCTTCATGTGCTCTGGCTTCGTCTAGAGCACCCACTAGAGTTAGGTCTGGCTTCGCAAGTAGCCTTCTCTGCAGTCTCGTATCTTTTACGCCACATATCAATTGCTCGAGCAGCGCATCGTCCAGATCTCGATGGTCACAATGCGTGGCAGCTTTGCGGAGGCTTGCCATGTACGTGCTGATTGGTTCACCTTCTTTTTGTACACGTTGCCTGAATGCGTAGCACTGTAGAAACTTGGATGGAACAGGAGCATAGTGGCTCTTGAGACTGGCTTGAAGCACGTCCCAGGGAACGGTCTGGACTGGGGTTGGCTCGCAGAGGGATTCGGCCATCTTGAATACGTCTGGCCCACAGTGGCTTAAGAAGAGGGCTCTCTTCCAATTAGCTGAGAGTCCTTGCATCTCGCTGGCTTCGAGGGAACACTAGAACCTGGTCATATACGATCCCCATTTTTCATGGGTTGGATCGAAGGGCTTGGGCAGTATGTAGGCAGACATTGCAATATGTCTTCTGTTGCCCGCTTCGTCACCCTGGCTGAACTCAGAGCTCTTTTTGATTTGCTTCTTGTAGCCTCAATCCGACCTTCGTCGCCAATGTTATAGCACAGGAATAACGAGAGGCACAAGCAAACTAGTGACAACAGCTCTTTAATTCAGGGTGAGACTTCAGCAAAGAAACACGGGCAGCAGCCCTCCTTATATACACTTCCAACAGTAACTGTCAACCAATCACAAAACACTGTTCCATTTGAAACTCCTGCTCAAAATAGATACATACATAACAAAAACCATCACCACCTCACAGGTCTGAAGAGGTTGGGGAACTTTGTTTTAGATAACAAAATGAGTTTTTTATAATAATATGAGGAAGCCATTTCTCTAAAGATCTATCAATCTACTCAGTAAAACCCAAGATCAATTTTTTTCCCTTCAAACACAAAGTTCAGAAGCAGTCTCCATGTGAAAACAAAAGTACTTTTGTAATAGTAAGTAATAGTTGCATCTGTGTTGCACTGGTCAGATCACAACAGGAATACTATGTCTTGTCATCACAGTACAAGAATGATACTCGGGTCTTAGAAAGAGTACAGAGATGATTGTGAGGGACTTGCAGGCTAAATCCTATGGAGAATGGTTAAAGAAGAAAAGGCTAAGGGGAATCATCACAGCAGTCTTCAAATATTTGAGAAGTGTATGGATTTATTTTGGAGGGCAGAATAAGAATGAGGAAGTGGAAGAGGAAGTAGAAGCTTCATGGAGGGAGATCAAACTCAGAGTAAGGAGGAATTTCCTGGCAATTAAAGCTATTAAACCAGGGGTGGGCAATTAATGCACACATGTAAATTGAAAAGGCAATTTCAATTTCAATTTGAAAATTTCAATTTCATTTCAAAAATGAAAATGAAAGCAATGTAGTTGTATTGCATGCATGGTTACTTTTATTTACATTTGATTTCTAATTTCTCATTGATTTCACAAGGGCTGGACAGGCAAAGGACCAGATGTGGCCCAGGGACCATAAAATGCTCAGGTCTATATTAAGCAGTGGTATAGCTGCTTCCTAAAGTTGTAGATATTCCATCATTTAAGATTCTCAAGTTTTAACAACCATTTGTTTGGGATGGGTATTAAAATTCATGGATTGGACTAGAAGGCCTCAAAGTTCCCTTTCAATCCTATTATTCCATGAAGTTTCTGATAAATATTTATATGAAAGTGGGGAGGTTGCAGTTTGTGGATTTTAAAAAAACCCCAAACAATGTTTTTTTGTTATGAAAACATCATATATCCTGGAGGTGGCCTACATTTTATCCAGAGAATTTATAGTGGAAGTATGTAAGAATGTGGCATGAATCATGAAAGTATTACATCATCACATCCAAATATGCTTATATTGAAATCTGATATATTAATGTTATCTCCTTTCATCTCAGCTCTTACATTGGTAAAGTAGAATTTTAAATTTGGGAAGGGTATAAATAGATGTTTCTTGTGTATTCTGAATACACAATATTTCTTGTTTATTCAAAGGACTTTATTTAATATTAACTCTTCATTGAACTCTTCTCCTTCAAAGTTCCCTTAATTTTCTGATTTTCTTCTTTACAAGGAAACAGTTATCAAGGCTGATTCCCACTTTCACCTACATTTCTTCTTCACTTGCAGCTTGACAATAACAGGGAGGGGGGTTGGAATGCAAGGGAGGGAGAGTGGTTTTCAAGCATCCGTCAGCACCATGGGATATTGCTGGCAACCCAAGGACACTCCAAGCAGATGTCCCTGTATGGCTAGCTGTTTCCCATAACAAAATGAACAGGAGTGATTGGTAGACATTTTGGACTATAAGTAGCCCTTAGGGAAAGGGGAAATTAACTAGAGCTGGTTTCGCTTCTTCTGTGTCAATGTGGTTTGTTCAGTAAAGTTTTATATTCTTGGTAAAATAATGTCACAGGTTCCTTTTTCTGGATTTGCCAACTGGACAATTGACATTATACCAGCTTATTATAGCAGACTACCAGTACTCCACCAGGAAGTTACTGTGCCTCAGATAGGCGGGTGTGAATCCCTCCTTTTGAAATGGGACCCTGGAGTTCAGTCTGGGTTGTTGATCACATACCTCTCCCCCAGCTGGGTGGCTTCAGCCCTACCCGCACTA
The DNA here is from genome assembly GCA_012654045.1 of Ptyas mucosa. Taxonomy (NCBI): domain Eukaryota; kingdom Metazoa; phylum Chordata; class Lepidosauria; order Squamata; family Colubridae; genus Ptyas; species Ptyas mucosa. Next base: position 1,020,512 of record WNWU01000089.1, read on the forward strand.
CTAGATGTCTTAGCCGAATTGGTGGTTGAACTCCCCAACCTTTTGGTTGTGGGAGATTTCAACCTGCCATCGGCTGGTGAGACATCTGAGTTGGTACGGGAGTTCATGACCTCCATGGCGGCCATGGACCTAACTCAGATTGTACAGGGCCCAACTCATATTGGAGGACACTCACTCAACCTGATTTTTCTCTCTGGACAGTGGATAAATGATCGTGGGGAGGGGACTTTATCTATCGACCCTCTGTCATGGACCGATCATTCCCTCCTTAGGCTTGACTTTCCCACCGCCATCCCCCATCGCAGGGGCGCGGAGCCAGTAAAATGGTTCAGCCCCAGGCGCCTGATGGAACCTGAAAGGTTCCTGATGGAGCTTGGGTCATTTCCCGCCTCCTTAGCCCATGATTCATCCAAGGCCCTTGTCGCAGCCTGGGAGCAGGCTGCGGTGGGAGCCCTGGATCAAATCGCACCTTTGCGGCCTCTGATCCGACACAGATCCCGGATGGCTCCTTGGTTTACCGCGGAGCTCAGGGAAATGAAACGTCAGAAAAGACGCCTGGAGGGTGGTTGGAGATCCTCCCGATCCGAATCCAACCGAACACAACTAAGAACTCATATTAGGTCTTATCTTGTTACGATGGAAGTGGCGAAACGTAACTATTTTGCCACTCTCATTGCATCTGCAGAAAACCGCCCAGCAGCCCTGTTTAGAGTGACCCGCTCCCTCCTTAATCAGGGAGTGAGGGAGGACCCCTTGCAGGGCCGTGCTGAGGATTTTGCTCAGTTTCTGCAAGATAAAATCACTCAGATTCAGACTGGGTTGGAATCCGACTGGACAGAGTCCGTTGAGGTGACGGGGGCTAGTCTTGGTGGAGACATCTGGGTTGAGTTTGAGTCTGCTTCGCTGGATGACATGGACAGGATTATGGGTAGGCTGGGGCCCTCCACATGTTTATTGGACCCTTGTCCCTCCTGGCTAGTTTCAGCAGCCAGAGAGGTGACTGGAGACTGGATCCAGGCTGTTGTCAACGCTTCATTAAAGGAAGGGGTCTTCCCCACTGCACTTAAAGAGGTGGTGGTTCGACCCCTCCTTAAGAAGCCTAACCTAGACCCTGACGTTCTTAACAACTACCGTCCAGTCTCTAACCTTCGCTTTTTAGCAAAGGTTGTCGAGTCCGTGGTGGCACAGCAATTCCCTCAATTCCTGGAGGAAACTGACTACCTCAATCCTCACCAATCTGGTTTTAGGCATGGCCACAGCACAGAAACGGCATTGGTCACCCTAGTAAATGATCTCTGGTGGGCCAGCGATGGGGGTTGTTCCTCCATCCTGGTCCTTCTTGACCTCTCAACGGCTTTCGATACCATCGACCATGGTGTCTTGCTGCAGCGGCTCAGGGGGATGGGGTTAGGAGGCACTGTTTTACAGTGGTTCTCCTCCTTTCTCTCTGGTCGTCTGCAGTCTGTTTGGGCGGGAGGTCAGGGATCCTCCCAGAGGCGTCTCACTTGTGGGGTGCCTCAGGGATCGGTTCTCTCCCCTCTGCTCTTTAACATCTACATGAAACCTCTGGGTGAGATCATTCGTGGTTTTGGGGTGAGGTATCATCAATATGCTGATGACACCCAGCTTTACATCTCCACTCCTGACCACTCTAGGGATGCCCTTTCCATGATGTCCCACTGCCTGGAAGCGGTGCGGGTTTGGATGGGGAGGAACAGACTTAGACTCAACCCTTCCAAGACTGAGTCGCTATGGATGCCAGCATCCCGGGATCTGGAGGTTCCATTGTTAATGATCGGGGGAGAAACTCTTGCTCCCTCCGATAGGGTCCGCAACTTGGGTGTCCTCCTGGATTCTCGGCTGTCCTTAGATGACCATCTGACAGCCATAACCAGGGGGGCCTTTGCTCAGGTGCATCTCGTGTGCCAGTTGCACCCTTTTCTAGACCGGGATGCCCTCGCCACAGTCACTCACACCCTTGTTACCTCTAGGTTGGACTAATGTAACACCCTCTACATGGGGCTGCTCTTGGGATGTGTCCGGAGGCTCCAGCTAGTCCAGAATGCAGCCGCGCAGGTAGTTACAGGGGCATCTAGATACTCCCATGTAACACCTCTCCTGCGTGAGCTGCACTGGCTGCCGTTGGCGCGCTGGATACATTTCAAGGTGCTGGTGCTTACCTATAAAGCCCTTCATGGCTTAGGCCCGGGCTACTTACAGGACCACCTCCAGCTGCTCTCCCATCGTCCTGTGCGCTCTCACAGAGTCGGCCTCCTCAGGGTGCCATCCGCCAAACAATGTCGGCTGATGGCCCCCAGGAGGAGGGCGTTCTCTGTGGGAGCCCCAACCCTTTGGAATGGATTGCCCACTGAGCTCAGGACAGCCCTCGACCTTCTTTCCTTCCGTTGTGAGCTGAAGACGTGGCTCTTCTGCCAAGTAGGCTGATCTGTTAGGGGGTACACTGAGATAATTTTAAATTGTTTTAACGGGGTTGTTGATTTTAATTTTTTTATTGTGATTTGTATTGATGTTGTCATTTTGTAAGCCGCCTTGAGTCCCCAGGGAGAAAGGCGGCATATAAATCGCAATAATAAAAATAAAAGTAAAAAAGTTAGCAGCTCTGAGATGTTGGCAGCTGACAAAGAGACACATGAGGAGGCTAAGCCAGGGGAAGACCCCTCTCAAGAGACCCCAGCAATGGCTCGAACTGGAACCATCCTGACTGGGACATTCCCCAAAGAGAGAGCTGAAAGCCGGAGCAACCGCTCACGTATAAGGGATAGAGTGCAATGGAAAGACCCTATCCGGGCCCCAAGGGCCAGTGGGTGAGCCAGGTGAGGAAGGCAGCAGAAGTAGAGGACCTCTGATCTCTCCTAGTGACCTGCAGGAGCAAGTGGAAAGCCAGGTAAGCGGCCAAGTGGGACAACCCAACAGAGTGGTTGGCAGACCATCAATGGAGCAGCTGAGGGAGAGGTTCGGTGGGCTGGAAGTCCAGGGAGCCACCTCATCAAGATTGATGACTGTGGGGGCCAGGATGAGTGCCATGAAGTTGCTGACTACTCAGTCTCCCCCATGTCAGCATTCCAGAATGACCCAAGTCCAATTAAACACTCCAAGACAATCTTCATCTCAAAATCTTCATTTATTGGAATAGGTATACTGGCACATCTGGAAAAACCCAAATCTGAGAGTTCCTGGTTTTCCCTCAATAAATCAAAACCACATATCCAGCCCCTGCACCTATCAGTCCATCACATGGCCCAATCACCATCCATCCCAACTTGAGACACCTCTGCAACCACTCTTCCTTCAGATGCAGGAGCACCATGACCTTGACCAAAAAGAAGAATGCTATTATGTCTAACAAAACTCGCTCTATCAAATCCCCCCTCCTACTTTCCCAAGCACAAGAAGGTGGCAGCGTGGAAGCTTCCGAAGTTAATATGCCTTCCAAAGCTTCCCCCCAAAGGAAAAAAACACGAAGAAAATAAGAAAGTAGGAAATAAAACAGACAAAAGACAAAAAGGGGGTTAACACATTGTTCATAAAACCACTTAACCCCCTCTCCCCCCTCCTAGAGGACCCTTTGGCTGGGAACTTATCATGAAACTGTTTATTATTTTTATTATTTTATTTTATTTTATTTTATTTTATTTTATTTTATTTTATTTT
>WNWU01000089.1:1024193-1096392 GCA_012654045.1 Ptyas mucosa
TTTTATTTTATTTTATTTTATTTTATTTTATTTTATTTTATTTTATTATTGAAAAATCAGTGCCATGTCAGGATAACAATCCAAATAAAGCACAACCAGAGAGAGATCAATGATAAATCTTAATATACATGCTAATAACTATAACTGTACTATGTTAACAGTAATTACAACAATACAATCAAAACAAAAAACAAAAAACAAAAGGAAAGGAAATAAAAGAAAACTTCAACTAAGTTTCTACTTACATTAGATTATTTACAAATTTTTCCATATATTATCCATAATTTTATACATCTTTGTTGTACTGACATTCATAAACTTCCCTCTCATTTCTACCTCTTGTCTCTATCCATTCATAAAATTTATTCCATGTCCTGTAATATTTCGAGTCTTCTTTATCTTTACTTTTTAAAGTTAATCTGTTCATTTCTGCACAATCCCAAATTTTCCTATTTATGTCATCATCCATTGGGGTTTTCATATTTTTCCAATATTTAGCATATGTAATTCTAGCTGCTGTCAATATATGTAACACCAAGTAGATGGTTGCTTTGTCATAACTTTCTTTTTTTTTTATTGAAAAAGTTTTACCAATACAAATTTTCCCCCTTTTTTTCTCCCCCCCTCCCTAGCCCAACATTATAAGATACATATAAAAACAATATATAATTCCATCCCATCCCCACCCTAACCCTCCCCCTCCTCCCTCTTCCCTCCCCCCCCTTGACTTCCATTATATGCAATATTAATATTCCCAAACAATATATATGTTATTCAATCTTCCATAACTTTTTTCTATATTTACTAACATACTAACATAATCATCTTCAGCTAAAAGCGATATAATATTTTCTAGTCTGATACTTATTCTGTACATACTCAATCCATAATTTCCATTCCTGTATATACTTCTCATGCGTCTGGTCTTTTAAAAAAGCTGAAACCTTTGCCATTTCTGCAAATCCAGCCATCTTCTGGGTCCATTGGTCAACAGTCGGTAAAACATCACTCTTCCAATGTTGGGCAATCAACAACCTAGCTGCTGTCACCATATACAAAATCAATTTAGTTTCACCCAGTGTAAAGTCTTTAACTATACCCAATAAAAAAAATTGCGGAGAAAATTGTATTTTTTTCTTTAAAACATTTTGCATAACCCACCAGATTTTTATCCAAAAAGCCCTCACTTTCCTGCAAGTCCACCAGATGTGATAATATGTAGCATCTAAACAATCACATCTCCAACATTTTGGCTGCACATTAGGGTACATGCAAGACAATTTCTTGGGGTCTAAATGCCATCTATAAAACATTTTATAAAAGTTTTCTCGTAAATTTTGTGACTGTGTAAATTTAACATTCTGAACCCATATTTTTTCCCATGTTTCCATCATAACTGGTTGAGAGAAATTTTGTGCCCATTTAATCATACAATCTTTAACTAGCTCATTTTCTGAATCCCTTTCTAACAGAACATTATAAACTCTCTTAATATGCATTGGACCTGTCCGCTTTATCTGTTCAACCAATTCTACTTCATATTCCATTAAACCAGTTTGTTGATCTTCTTTCCATCTCATCTGTAATTGATTATACTGCAACCAAGTCAACGATTTCCCTTCTTCCAACAGCATATCCAAAGTCTTCAATTGCCACCTGCCCTCTTCAAAGTAAAGTAACTCTTTATATAAGAAACCCCCGAGTGACTTAATATTTGTATTCCACATGGTATCAGCAAGATCCAGCCAAAACGGAATCTTGTAATCCCAATTAATTCGGTGCCTTTTCCAGACTCTCAACAAGGCATTTCTGAGTAGATGACTATTGAACACTTTGTCCACTTTGTTATCATAAAATAGGTATGCATGCCAACCCCAAATCAGGTCGTGACTTTCTATATTCAACAAATCAGTCTTAGTTTTCCCAAACCAATCACTTAATTGTATCAATGCAGTTGCTTCATAATATAGTCGAAGGTTTGGGAGTTTAAGACCACCTCTCTCACGAGTATCTTGCATTATTTTCAGTTTAACTCTTGGTTTTTTATCATTCCAAATAAATTTATTCAGTCCTTTTTGCCATTCTAGCAATGGTTTGTCTGATTTAAGCACCGGTATCATTTGAAATAAAAAGATAAGTCCAGGTAAAACATTCATCTTTACTGCTGATATTCTTCCAAGCAGTGATAACTGCAGTTTCTTCCAGTTTTGCATATCTTTTTGTATCTTTTGCCACAGAACCTCATAGTTATTTTGAAACAGTTTAGCATTAGAGTCTGTGATTTGTACTCCTAAATATTTGACCTTTGAAACAATCTCAAATCCTGCCATTCTTTCCAGTTCCTTTTTTTTGCTTTCTGTCAGATTTTTGCCAATCATTTTAGTTTTCTTCTGATTCAGCCTAAAACCAGATACCATGCCATAATCTTCTATGATATTTTTCATCTGGATTATTGAATTCATAGGTTGTGATAGGGTAACAACCAGATCATCTGCAAATGCCTTAGTTCTGTAGTCCTCTTGCCTTATAGCTATTCCAGTCAAGGAGTTCGAATCCCGTATTGTGTTAAGTAAGACTTCTAAAGTTAGAATAAATAATAGCGGGGATAATGGACAACCTTGTCTGGTGCCTTTTTGTATGTTGAAATTCGATGTTAAACATCCATTTATGATAAGTTGTGCATATTGTTCTTGATAAATTGCACCAATCGCTTGTATAAACCGCTCCCCCAAATCCATTTTTTCCAAAGTCTTAATTATAAAGTTCCAATTCACTCGATCAAAGGCTTTTTCCGCATCCAAAAAAACCAGCACTGCAGAGATCTGTTTATTCTTATCTAGATAGTCCATTAAGTCTATAACTTCCCTAACATTCTCCTTCATATATCTGCCTTCAATAAATCCTGCTTGGTCATGATGAATTATCTTTTGAATAACTGGCATCAATCTGTTGGCTAGTACTTTTGCAAAGATTTTATAATCTGTATTTAATAAAGATATTGGTCTATAATTTTCTGGTTTCTTAGGACCTGATTCTTCTTTCGGAATCAATGAAACAAAAGCTGTTTTCCATGAGGAAGGTATCTTACCTCCTAGTTGTATATTACGAAATAAATCTTTAAGATGCTCAATCATTTCTTCTTGTAAAGTTTTATAATAAATTGCAGTTAGGCCGTCCATCCCTGGAGCTTTAGCTGTTTTTAATTGTTTTATAGCAAAATTGATCTCCTCCACTGTTATCAATTGTTCCAAACTTTTCTTTTGAGTCGTTGAAATTTTTGAAACTCTCTTGTTTTCTAAGTATTCATCTATAGTAATATTCTGTATGTCATCTTTAGCATATAACTTAGTATAATATTCCAAAAAGGCTTTTTTAATTAGATCTTGTTGATAAACTTCTTTATCAGCATATTCAGTACTATCAATAATTCGTGTCGATGCTTGTTTCCTCAAAGTATACGCCAACCACCTGGCCGGTTTATTAGCATTGGAAAAGGTATTATGCTTTGCAAATTGTAAGTTAGTTGCCGTTTGGTCTGCTATAAGCATTTGAAATTGATCCTTCAAAAGTTTTATAGCCATTTGCAATTTTCCATCTGTTGGTTTTTGTATCAATTGTTGTTCTTTCTTTTTTATCTCAGATTCCAGTTGTAGTCTTTTCTTCTGCTGATTCTGCCTGTGTTTAGAGTTCATTTGAATTAGTACTCCCCGCATATATGCTTTACCTGCGTCCCAAACTGTTTCAATAGGGGTACCTTTATTCAGGTTAAATTTAAAAAACTCCTTTAGATGCTTTTTAAGTTCAATTATATTTTTTTCATATCTAAATAGATTCTCATTTACTCTCCAGGATCTTCTTTCTCTTTTGCCCATCTCGATTTCCATCCAGACCGGACTATGGTCAGTCAGAGTCCTAGGAAATATCTTTATTTTCTTTACTTTAGAAAGTAAGTTAGTAGTTAAAAGAAAAAAGTCTATCCTGGAAAAGGATTTATGCCTGTCTGAGTAAAAAGTAAAGTCCAATTCATTTGGGTTTCAAACTCTCCAAATGTCTTTCAATTCCAAGTCCTCTTTCAGTTCGAAAAAAGCTTGTGGTAATTTATTCCCTATTTTGGCCGTAGTTTTTTTATCAATTCTAGGTTGAATTACTCCATTCCAATCGCCCATTATTATAATAGTTGAATAATTCCAATCCAAAATTTTTAGATGAAGCAACTCATAAAAATTTTCCTGCTGCTGATTTGGAGCATATATTCCGACCAACAAAATTGGTCCATTATCTGTAATAACTTCAATTGCAATATATCTTCCATCTTTATCTACTTCTATAGTTTTAGCTACAAATCTCTTGTTTATATATATCACCACTCCATTCTTCTTTTCCAAATTTGAAGCAACAAATTGCATTCCCAATTTTGAATTTATCAAATATTTCTGATCTTGCAATTTTACATGAGTCTCCTGTAAGCAAATAACATCATTATGAAATTGTCTCAAATAGTGAAATATCTTCCTTCTTTTTTGCGGAGAATTCAGTCCGTTAACATTCCAAGACAAAAATTTAAGTGCCATTTGACCCTGTCTGAAGTTTTGAGAGCAATTGTTGAAGATTCTCTCCTACGGTAGCAATCTTCGGTTTAGCTCCTCCCATGACTTCAGCTTGCTGCTTATCTTTGGTTCTTTTTTCACGCTGTGGCTTAATATATTCTTGCTGCTGTTGCTTCATTTGTTTAGACATTGCTCTGGTTATACGTTGCTCTTCCATTTTGGATGTTGTTACTTCCAAAGCCATCGCCTCCTCTGTGATGGTTTTAGACATTTCTTCCAAAGGAGAAGCTTCAAATGGTGCAAAAGGGTCAACCACAACACCACCTACTGCTCCCATTGACTCTCTTGCCTCCCTTTGCGACTGCCTTATTTGTGCTTCTGTTTCTTGATCAATCTCAGCTTGTAGTTGAACTTCCTTATCTATTGGTGAAGATGTGCGTGGAGGAGGAGAGCCCGCTTTCAAAACGTTATAATAAAATTCTTCTGCTTTTTCAATAGTGTTAAGGCGGTATCTCACTCCTCGCAGCCTCAATATTACACCTATTGGCGCATCCCACCTGAATTGTATGTTCTGTCTTTTCAATTCTGCCACCAAAAATCCAAAATCCTTTCTATCTCTTAACATTTTGGGTGGTAATTCTTTAAAAACTCCAATCTCACTTCCATCAACTTGAACTGTTGTAACAAAGGAATTTTGCAAGATTTCATTTCTCATTCTTCTGTCTGTAAAGTATATAACTACATCTCTAGGCAGTTGTCTTTGTACCGCCACACGAGAATTAACTCTGTAGACCTTGTCCATCTTGCACAAAACCACATCTGGTTCCACTTTCAACATAACTGCCAAAGCCTCTGCGCAAATTTTCCTGAGATCTTCCCTGGTGTTCTCTTTTACACCTCTCAGTCTAATAGCATATTCCATTGATCGAAATTGCATCATAGTAATCTCATTTTGCATTTTTTGGGTAACTTCTTCAATTTCTATCATTCTTGAATCAGAAGCTCTAAATTTGGTCTCCATCTCTGAGGCAAGATTCTCCACTTTTTTATCAATCTGCAACACTACCTCAGACAGGCCTTTAACCACTGTTTGAATATCTTGTTTAACTGCATCATATTTCTCTTGAACCATTCCTTTAACCTCCTTCTCTGATCTTTGAATTTCTTTAATAATAAGGTCATATTGACTTTCTTCCTTTGTCTGAGATTGCAACTGCGCTGTTTGAGGCTGTTTCTGTTTATGTGTGGGGGAACCCCCCCCCCGGTTGCTTTGTTGCCATTTTACCTCTTAAAGATCTTCCTTTTCCACAAACTCTAGCAACTTTTCCCAAAAAGTTCTCCAGATTCAATCAGGTCTATAAAAGTCAATTAGCATTTTTATTTTATTTTATTTTATTTTTGGTTACTTTTCTGCCTCTTCCAGCCGGATTTGTTACTTTAAAATGTAGCCGAGTACACAAATCAAATTACTTTCGCTTTCAGCTGTTCTCCACTGAAAGCAAGCGCCATTTTTTTCCCCGTTCTCAGACCCAGATAACTTTCACTTTAAGAACTCTTTAACCTTTAACCTTTAACCCAGAACTAAAACTAAAACGAAGCCTACGAAAAAAGAAAAAAGAAACATTGTACCTTTTACAGGGAGGATAAAAAAAGGGGTGTGGCTCACTGAGGAAGCCTAAAAAGGCAGAAATGGTCCATCTGAGTCTCCCAGAAACAACAGAGAATTGCAGTTGGCTAGAGAAGAGAGAGGCCCAGAACCTGTGAATGTGATTTCACAAACCAGGGCTGCAGAACAACATAACTTACGTAGGTAAAACCTGGCTAGATAGAAAAGCATACGAAGCCTACGAAAAAAGAAAAAAGAAATATATATATATATATATATATATATATATATATATATATATATAAATTTTTCATCTGTTGCCATTAAAATTTTGTCCAATGCTGTTTGTTCTTTGTTTACACCCCATAATTTAACATCTTTTTCGTACCTTGCTTGGATCTGCAAATACAGCCACCAAGATAAATCCAACCCCTGCTTCTGCAATTGTTGTCTGGATTTAAGATCCCCCCCCTTTCATCTAAAATGTCTTTGTAACATACAATTTTTCCTCAGTTTATAAGATTTGGATATATTATTGTCTCCATTGGAGAGAGCCAGACCAGTACTTCCCTATAGTGTTGAAATTTAATTTTTTCCCAAATGTTAAGTAACGTGTTCCTCACATAATGCCTCTGGAAATATTTGTGCACCATATTTCTGCCATACCAGAGAAAGGCATGCTAGCCTAATTGTATGTCATGCCCTTCTAATAATAATAGTCTTCTGTTATTCAAATTTACCCAATATTTTAGCCAGGTGAGAGCTGCAGCCTGGTAATATAATTCCCAGTCTGGGAGCCCAAAACTACCATTATTCCTAGAATCCTGTAATACCTTCCATTTTATTCTCAATTTTTCCCTTGCCAAATATATTGCAGAGTCACTTTATTTAGTTCATTAAAAAATTTCTTTTCTAATTTTACTGGTATGGTTTGAAATAGAAAGAGTAGCTTTGGTAGTACATTCATTTTTACCACTGCAATTCTCCCTATCATCGATAACTGTACATTCTTCCATCTTTCCAAATCTATTTTAATTTGTTGTACCAGCTTTGTATAGTTGTCCTCTTTGATTGTCCCACACCTAGCTGTTAAGAAAATACCAAATACCAGGGGGGAGAAAATGTATGTAAAACTTTTAAAACTTTTTCAATAAAAAAAAAAAGAAAATACCAAATACCAAATACCAAAAAAACCCTTTTTTCTATCTGTAGGTTAATTTTCTGTCAATTCCTTTTTCTGTTTGTTGGTGAGATTTTTAACTAATATCTTGTTTTATCTTTATTTATTTTCATCCCTGCCACCTCTCCATATTCCTCAATTTTCTTTATCAATTTAGGGCCAGTTTCTATGGGTTCTTCTAATATAAACACTAAGTCATCAGTATCATGAAACTGTTTTACTAGTTTGTCAGCTTTCAGATCCCAACTCTTTTCCCACATAGCTTCTGACAATGGATATCCTTTCCAGAGTACTAAACACTGCAATCAATCCCGTTGTAATCTAGAGTCAAGAATCTTCCTGACTTCATAATGAGTCTCCCCCTGTACTATCATAGGTGGAGGGGGAGCAGCTGGTTTCAACAAGCTGCTGTGAAACACAGGATGTACCTTCCCTAGTATACGAGGGAGGCTAAGCTGTTACCAGACAGTTACCAGATTAATCACTTTCACTATAGGAAAAGGACCGATGAATTTAAGTCTGAATTTCTTGCTGGGTAGCCTCAACCTTAGGTACTTAGTTGACAAATACACCGTATCTCCTATTCGAAAAGGTGGCTGGAGAGACCTGTGTTTGTCCACTTGAGTTTTATATTTCTCTGCTGCTTCTGCTAGAGTTTTCTTAGTATTCTCCCACCCCTTTTGCAATGAGGTTATCCATTCTGTTGGGTACATGTAAGTTGGTGGTCTCTAGGTAATTCAGGTATAGGCACAAAATCAATGCCAGTAGTTATTCGAAAGGGAGTCAACCCGGTACTACTGTGCACTGCATTATTGTAAGCCATTTCTGCGAATGGCAATAAGTCCGCCCAGTTTTCTTGTTGATAGTTTACATAACACCTAATGTATTGTTCCACCATTGCATTAGATCATTCCGTGGATCCGTTGTAGCCAGATGGAAAGCTGAGCTAAGCCCCTGGAATGACCTAATGGATCTCAGGAACTCTTTCCAGAACTTCGCAGTTAATTGGACTCCTTTATCTGATATTATTCTCTGCTGAATGCCATATAGCCTGTAGATGTGCTTCACAAAGAGTTTTGCCAGCTTTTTGGCAGAGGGTAGTCCGTTACAGGCAGTGAAGTGTGCTTGTTTAGAGAATAAATTAATGACAGTCCAAATCACTGTATTTTCCCCACTTTCCGGTAGTTCAACAATAAAGTCCATTGCAATTTCCTCTCATGGTTTTGTAGGTTCAGCCACTTACTGGAGAAAACCAGGGAGTTTCCCCAGTCAGGATTTCATGGTGGCACAGATAGCACAGCTTTTATGCCTCTATGTCGGCTTTCATCCTTGGCCACCAGAATTGTCTTCTAACCAACTGAAGGGTTTTTGAAAACCCAAAGTGGCCCCCTAGTTGAGAGTCATGACTACTAGTTTAGTGCTAGCAATCTCATGGAGCTGGGCACATAAATCTTACTCCCTTTTCAAGCCAGTCCTTCCCACAACGTTAAGTCCGTTTGGTTCTCCTTAAACCATGTATCATCTGATAGCACAGATTTTAACTCCACTGTCAGCTTGTCCTTGGGGAGGTCGGAACGGAATCTGGTTTGTGCTCTAGTGCATGATTGGGCAGCTGGTTGAGCTTCAGAGACCATGGCATGTACTATTTCTTCTCGTCGGCTGTCAAATTGGGGTTTTCTGGACAATGCATTGGCCAGTAGGTTTCTTCCCCCCGGGATGTATTTTAGCTTGAAGTTAAAGTGTTTAAAATACTGAGCCCAGCGAACTTGCTTGGGCGAAAGCTTCTGTGGGGTCTTTAGCGCCTCAAGGTTTTTATGATCAGTCCACACCTTGAAAGGCTCCTTAACCCCTTCTAGGAAATGTCTCCAGGATAAGAGAGCCCATTGCACAGCAAAACCACCCACCTGCATTCCGTGTCCATTAATTTTTTTGACACATAAGCACAAGGCATTAATTCATTTTGAACATTCCTGTGCAATAGAACATCCGCTACTGCCATGTCACTGGCATCGGCTTGGACTATGAAGAGTTTATTTGGACTTCCGGTGTTGCCGCGGACCATCGCTGATGGTCCTTTGATGACCGCCAGCCCAGCTGCCTGTAAAGAGCCGTTTCGGAGACTAGAAACAGCTCGAAAAACTCCGACCCAAGAGGACGTCGCGAGGAGAGCCGGCGGCATAAGGTAGAGTCCCCTGTGAGACCCCCAGAGCGTTTTTTTTTGTGTGTTTCTGGGGTGTTAACAGGGTGGGACTCCCTATTCAAGTATTTAAAGTTTTTTTTGAAATATTTGGACGATTAAAGCAACTTGAAACAGAAAAGGAAAGTGTGGGGGGGGAAATGGTGCTTGCCTTTAGCGAAGAGCAGCTGAAAGCGAAAGTAATTTGAACTGTGTATCTGGTTACATTCTATCAGTAACAAATCCGGCTGGAAGGAAAAGAAAAATAGCAAAAAATAAAAGAAAATAAGGAAAAAAAAGTATCAATTGATTGTTTTAGACCTGACTGAATCTGGAGAATCTTTTGGGAAAAGTTGTTAGAATTTGTGGAAAAGGAAGATCTGTAAGAGGCAAAATGGCAACAAAGCAAGCAGGGCGGGGATTCCCCCACTCATAAGCAGAAGCAGCCTCAAGCAGTGCAGCTGCAAACCCAGACAAAGGAAGAAAGCTATTATGACCGTATTATTAAAGAAATTCAAAGATCAGAGCAGGAGGTCAAAGGAATTGTTCAAGAGAAATATGAAGCAGTTAAACAAGATATTCAAACAGTTGCTAAAGGCCTGTCGGAGGTAGTGTTGCAGATTGACAAAAAAGTGGATAACCTTGCCTCAGAGATGGAGACTAAATTTAGAGCCTCTGATTCAAGAATGATTGAAATTGAAGAAGTTACACAAAAAATGCAAAATGAGATTACTATGATCCAATTTCGATCAATGGAATATGCTATTAGACTGAGAGGTGTAAAAGAGAACACCAGGGAAGATCTTAGGAAAATTTGTGCAGAGGCTTTAGCAGTTATGTTGAAAGTAGAACCAGACGTGGTTCTGTGCAAGATTGACAAGGTGTACAGAGTTAATTCTCGTGTGGCGGTACAAAGGCAACTGCCTAGAGATGTGGTGATATATTTTACAGACAGAAGAATGAGAAATGAAATTTTGCAAAATTCCTTTGTTACAACTGTTCAAGTTGATGGAAGTGAGATTGGAGTCTTTAAAGAATTACCACCCAAAATGTTAAGAGATAGAAAGGATTTTGGATTTTTGGTGGCAGAATTGAAAAAACAGAATATACAATTCAGGTGGGATGCTCCAACAGGTGTAATATTGAGGCTGCGAGGAGTGAGATACCGCCTTAATACTATTGAAAAAGCAGAAGAATTTTATTATAATGTTCTGAAAGCGGGCTCTCCTCCTCCACGCACATCTTCACCAATAGATAAGGAAGCTCAACTACAAGCTGAGTTTGATCAAGAAACAGAAGCAAAAATAACGCAGTCACAAAAGGAGGCAAGAGAGACAATGGGAGCAGTAGGTGGTGTTGTGGTTGATCCCTTTGCACCATTTGAAGCTTCTCCTTTGGAAGAAATGTCTAAAACCATCACAGAGGAGGCGATGGCTCTTGAATTGACAACATCCAAAATGGAAGAGCAACACATAACTAGAGCTATGTCTAAACAAATGAAGGAACAGCAGCAAGAATATTCTAAGCCACAACGTGAAAAAAGAACCAAAGATAAGCAACAAGCTGAAGTCATGGGAGGAGCTAAACCAAAGATTACTACTGTAGAAAAGAATCTTCAACAATTGCTCTCAAAACTTCAGACAGGATCAAATGGCACTTAAATTCTTGTCTTGGAATGTTAATGGATTGAACTCTCCACAAAAAAGAAGGAAGATATTTCATTATTTGAAACAATTTCACAATGATGTTATTTGCTTACAGGAGATTCATATAAAATTGCAAGATCAGAAATATTTGATAAATTCAAGATTGGGAATGCAATTTGTTGCTTCAAATTTGGAAAAGAAGAATGGAGTGGTGATATATATAAACAAAAGACTTGTAGCTAAAACTATAGAAGTAGACAAAGATGGAAGATATATTGCAATTGAAGTTATTACAGATAATGGACCAATTTTGTTGGTCGGAATATATGCTCCAAATCAGCAGCAGGAAAATTTTTATAAGTTGCTTCATCTAAAAATTTTGGATTGGAATTATTCAACTATTATAATAATGGGTGATTGGAATGGAGTAATTCAACCTAGAATTGATAAAAAAACTACGGCCAAAATAGGGAATAAATTACCACAAGCTTTTTTCGAACTGAAAGAGGACTTGGAATTGAAAGACATTCGGAGAGTTTGAAACCCAAATGAATTGGACTTTACTTTTTACTCAGACAGGCATAAATCCTTTTCCAGGATAGACTTTTTTCTTTTAACTACTAACTTACTTTCTAAAGTAAAGAAAATAAAGATATTTCCTAGGACTCTGACTGACCATAGTCCGGTCTGGATGGAAATCGAGATGGGCAAAAGAGAAAGAAGATCCTGGAGATTAAATGAGAATTTATTTAGATATGAAAAAAATATAACTGAACTTAAAAAGCACTTAAAGGAGTTTTTAAACTGAATTTGAACAAAGGTACCCCTATCGAAACAGTTTGGGATGCAGGCAAAGCATATATGCGGGGAGTACTAATTCAAATGAACTCTAAACATAGACAGAATCAGCAGAAGAAGAGATTACAATTGGAATCTGAGATAAAAAAGAAAGAACAACAACTGATACAAAAACCAACAGATGGAAAATTGCAAATGGCCATCAAACTCTTGAAGGATCAATTTCAAATGCTTATAGCAGACCAAACGGCAACTAACTTACAATTTGCAAAGCATAATACTTTTACCAATGCTAATAAACCGGGCAGGTGGTTGGCGTATACTTTGAGGAAACAAGCATCGACACGAATTATTGATAGTACTGAATATGCTGATAAAGAAGTTTATCAACAAGAACTAATTAAAAAAGCTTTTTTGGAATATTATACTAAGTTATATGCTAAAGATGATATACAGAATATTACTATAGATGAATATTTAGAAAACAAAAGAGTTTCAAAAATCTCAACAACTCAAAAGAAGTTTGGAACAATTGATAACAGTTGAGGAGATCAGTTTCGCTATAAAACAATTAAAAATAGCTAAAGCTCCAGGGACGGATGGCCTAACTGCAGTTTACTATAAAACTCTACAAGAGGAAATGATTGAGCATCTTAAAGACTTATTTTGTAATATACAATTAGGAGGTAAGATACCTTCCTCATGGAAAACAGCTTTTGTCTCATTGATTCCGAAAGAAGAATCAGGTCTTAAGAAACCAGTAAATTATAGACCAATATCTCTATTAAACACAGATTATAAAATCTTTGCAACAGTATTAGCCAACAGATTGATGCCAGTTATCCAAAAGGTAATTCATCATGACCAAGCAGGATTTATTGAAGGCAGATATATGAAAGAGAATGTTAGGGAAGTTATAGACTTAATGGACTATCTAGATAAGAATAAACAGATCTCTGCAGTGCTGGTTTTTTTGGATGCGGAAAAAGCCTTTGATCGAGTGAATTGGAACTTTATAATTAAGACTTTGGAAAAAATGGATTTGGGGGAGCGGTTTATACAAGCGATTGGTGCAATTTATCAAGAACAATATGCACAACTTATCATAAATGGATGTCTAACATCGAATTTCAATATACAAAAAGGCACCAGACAAGGCTATCCATTATCCCCGCTATTATTTATTCTAACTTTAGAAGTCTTACTTAATGCAATACAGGACTTGAACTCTTTGACTGGAATAGCTATAAGGCAAGAGGACTATAGAACTAAGGCATTTGCAGATGATCTGGTTGTTACCCTATCACAACCTATGAATTCAATAATTCAGATGAAAGATATTATAGAAGATTATGGCATGGTATCTGGTTTTAGGCTGAACCAGAAAAAAACTAAAATGATTGTTAAAAATTTGACAGAGAGCAAAAAAAAGGAACTGGAAAGAATGGCAGGTTTCGAAATTGTCTCAAAGGTCAAATATTTAGGAGTACAAATCGCAGATTCAAATGTTAAACTGTTTCAAAATAACTATGAGGTTTTGTGGCAAAAGATACAAAAAGACATGCAAAATTGGAAGAAACTGCAGTTATCATTGCTTGGAAGAATATCAGCAGTAAAGATGAATGTTTTACCTAGACTTATCTTTTTATTTCAAATGATACCGGTGCTTAAATCAGATAAACCATTGCTAGAATGGCAAAAAGGACTGAATAAATTTATTTGGAATGATAAAAAACCAAGAGTTAAACTGAAAATAATGCAAGATACTCGTGAGAGAGGTGGTCTTAAACTTCCAAACCTTCTATTATACTATGAAGCAACTGCATTGATACAATTAAGTGATTGGTTTGGGAAAACTAAGACTGAATTGTTGAACATAGAAAGTCATGACCTTGTTTGGGGATGGCATGCATATCTATTTTATGATAATAAAGTGGACAAAGTGTTTAATAGTCATCTACTTAGAAACACCTTGATGAGAGTCTGGAGGAAGCACCAAATTAACTGGGATTATAAGATTCCGTTCTGGCTGGATCTTGCTGATACCATGTGGAATACAAATATTAAGTCACTCGGGGGTTTCTTATATAAAGAGTTACTTTATTTTGAAGAGGGCAGGTGGTGACTGAAGACTATGGATATGCTGTTGGAAGAAGGGAAATCTTTGACTTGGTTGCAGTACAATCAATTACAGATGAGATGGAAAGAAGATCAACAAACTGGTTTAATGGAATATGAAGTAGAATTGGTTGAACAGATAAAGCAGACAGGTCCAATGCATATTAAGAGAGTTTATAATGTTTTGTTAGAAAGGGATTCAGAAAATGAGTTAGTTAAAGACTGTATGATTAAATGGGCACAAAATTTCTCTCAACCAGTTATGATGGAAACATGGGAAAAAATATGGGTTCAGAATGTTAAGTTTACACAGTCACAAAATTTATGAGAAAATTTTTATAAAATGTTTTATAGATGGCATTTAGACCCCAAGAAATTGTCTTGTATGTATCCTAATGTGCAGCCAAAATGTTGGAGATGTGATTGTTTAGATGCTACATATTATCATATTTGGTGGACTTGCAAGAAAGTGAGGGCTTTTTGGATAAAAATTTGGTGGGTTATGCAAAATGTTTTAAAGAAAAAAATACAATTTTCTCCGCAATTTTTCTTATTGAGTATAGTTAAAGATTTTACATTGGGTGAAACAAAACTGATTTTGTATATGGTGACAGCAGCTAGGTTGTTGATTGCCCAATATTGGAAGAGTGATGTCTTACCAACTGTGGACCATTGGACTCAGAAGATGGCTGGATTTGCAGAAATGGCGAAGATCTCAGCTTTTTTAAAAGATCAGACGCATAAGAAATATATACAGGAATGGAAGTTATGGATTGAGTATGTACAGAATAAGTATCAGACTAGAAAATATTATGTCGCTTTTAGCTGAGAAGGATCGATGATTATGTTAGTAAATACAGAAAAAAGATATGGAAGGTTGAATAACATATATATTGTTTGGGAATATTAGTATTGCATATAATGGAAGTCAAGGGGGGAGGGAAGAGGGTGGAGGGGGAGGGTTAGGGTGGGGTTGGGACGGAATTATATATTGTCTTTATATGTATTTTATAATGTTGGGTTGGGGGGGAAGGGGGAAAATTTGTATTTGTAAAACTTTTTCAATAAAAAAAAAGTTTATTTGGATCAGGGTACTGGAGGATCGGCTCAGCCACAAACAGTCATATTAAGTGTTCAAAGGATCTCTGACAATCCATTGTGCATATCAGAGGTTGGCTAGGTTTTGGCTTGGTCAGAGAAGGACCAGTTTTTAGTAGCTCTGTAAAAGGGAGCACAACCTTGGCAAAGGAAGGGATGAATTGTCTATAAAAATTTGCAAACCCCAAGAAGCTTTGCAGTTGTTTATGTGTTCGTGGAGGTTGCCAGTCTAGCACAGTCCTCACCTTCCCCAGGTCCATTTAGATTCCTTTGATTAGCCACCCAGTAGCCCAGGTAGTCCAAGGACTCCTTGTGGAACTCACATTTTGACAGCTTCACATAAAGTTTGGCTGCTAAGAGTTTTTTTCAGTACTTGTCTGACTAGTTTGATGTGTTCTTCCATATTTTTGCTGAATATAAGAATGTCATTCAGGTAAACTAGAACTCCTTTATATAGGTGTTCATGTAGCACCTCATTGATCAGCTGCATGAATACTGCGGGGGGTCTTTGAAGCCCAAAAGGCATGACTCGGAATTGGAAGCTGCTCAGTGGGCAGTTAAAAGCCGTTTTCCACTCATCTCACTCCTTTATGCAGACTCAGTAGTAGGCTTCCCTTAGATCTAGTTTGGTGAAGATCTTGCCTTTCGACAAGTGGTTCAGCAAGTCTTTCATTAGGGGTAGCAGGTAGGTATTTTGTATACAAATTGTGTTAACACCTTGAAAATCAATGCATAATCTCAGCCCCCCATCTTTCTTTTCTTTAAACAAAAAACTTTAGATTTTGCAGTCTTTTTTTTAAATAATCTTTATAAATATTTACAATAAAATTAACACACAATAATGGTTGAAAAGCAATATAGAAAGCAAAACATAGAAACACCTAAACACAGGACTAAAACCAAACAACAAACAAGACTAACCGAGAGTTAAGCTCACTCTCCAATTAATATTAACTAATATCATCCTAGCCAAACATTTCAATGCAATCAGGTTCTTTTTACTAACTACAAGACAATTGGTCTGTTTTTATCAAAATTATAAAGAGTTATAAAGCCTAGTAAATATCTAGTTAATCTAATTAGATGATCTTATCACCCTTCTCCTAAATTTAACCTTCTTTTGAGCCAAACTAAACATCTGTCCCAACTTCTACTATATACTGAATCTTTCTTGTCTTTTAAAATATACGTTAGCCTGTCCATCTCAGCACATCGAAGAATCTTGTTTATTATCAGATTGTCAGGGGGTGTGTCTGCATCTTTCCACAGTTGAGCAAATGCCATTCTCGCCGCTGTTGAGACATGGACAAATATATACCAATCTTTCTTATCGATATTGTCCGGTCTTATTCCAAGTAAATAGAGGTCTGGGTGAAGAGGGAAGCTCACACCTATTATTTCCAACAACTACTGCTGTATTTTCCCCCAATAGCGTCTAGCTGACGGACAGATCCACCACTGATGGAAGAAAGTACCATTGGCTGACCCACATTTCCAATATCTGTCAGAGGATCCTGGGGACATCTTAGCGATTCTGGCGGGAGGGGAGGTACCAACGATAGATCATTTTGTAAAAGTTTTCTTTGAACGGGGAAGAAAGGGTCAGTTTCATAGTTTTGTTCCATACATTTTGCCATGCATCAAGCTGAATTGTTGTTCCAATATTTCTCCTCCAGGGAATCATCGTGTCCTTTACAATCTCATCTGCCATGAAATTGGACAGAAGAAGATTATAAACGTTGGAAATAAATTTCCTTCGGCCACCTAGAAGAAGCTTGTCAAACGTTTGTAAATGAAGGGAAATACCATGTTCCTGTTTATCCTTAGCGAATCTAGTTTGAATTTTCACATAGGACCACCAGTCTATGTCTAATCCTCTAGTTTGGAGATCGGCTCTAGGTCTAAGTCTCCCAACTTCATCCAACAAGTCACCATAAACCCAGTTCCTCTTTATATTGTGCACAGTCGGAAGGGTCACTGTCTCTAATGGAGACACCCACTTAGGAATCTGTGTGTAAACTTGCTTCTTCACTGTTTCCCAAACCCTTAATAAAATTCCTCTAATATAATGATTAGTAAAATGTTTGGATTGTTTGTCTTTCTGAGACCACAAGAAGAAATGCCATCCCTGCTGCATATCATATCCTTCGATTGCCAAAATGCGCTTTCTTGAGAGGATCACCCAATCTTTTATCCAAACCAGGGATGAAGCTTGGTAATAAAGCTCCCACATAGGGAGCCCCAAGCCACCCCTTGTTTTGTGCTCTTGCAGCATTTTTCTTTTTATATGGGGTTTTTTACTCTGCCAAATAAATTTGCTTAGAATTTGATCTAATTTCCTAAAAAAGGTTTTTTCCAATCTTGCAGGAGCCGTTTGGAATAAAAAGATCCATTTTGGTAAAACATGGGCTTTTATTGTGGCAATTCTACCCAAAAATGAGATCTGAATATGCCACCATCTCTCCACTTCATTCGCTGTATTTATTAATAATTTGGAATAATTGAGCTCCTTGATAGAAGAACATCTATTTGTAAGCCAAATACCTAAGTATTTAAGTTTTTTGACACAATTAATCCCCATAATACTTTGGATCTGTTCCTTTTGTGCACCTGACAATTTTTTTGTTACCATTTTGATTTTATCCTTATTGATTTTTAATCCCACTACCTCCCCGTATTCATCTAATTTAGTAAGTAATTTTGGTCCCGTAATAAGGGGATCTTCTAATATGAAAACCAAATCATCGGCGAATGCTTGGAGTTTATATTCTTCCCCTTTAATTTTTAAGCCCTTAATTTCCGAATCCTGCCTGATCGTCTTAAGAAGTGGTTCATGTGTTAAAATGAAAAGCAGAGGTGAAAGAGGGCATTCTTGTCTGGTACCTTTATAAATCTGTATTTCATCTGATAGTGATCCATTAAACAGTAACCTTGCCAACTGTTTAGAATAGATGGCTTGAACTGCCCTTGTAAATTGAGACCCAAAACCCATCACTTCCAATTGTTGTATTATAAAATTCCAATTGACTCTGTCAAAAGCCTTTTGGGCATCCAGAAAAATCATTACCATTGGTTTATCAGGATTAGAGATTACTAATCTCATAGTATTCTAAGGCATTCAATACTACCCTTAAATTATCTCTTAGGTGCCTATGAGGCAGGAAACCATTCTGATCTTGGTGGATAAATCGGGACAGGAACACCCGGAGTCTCTTATCTAGTATTGTCGCAAAAATCTTGTAATCCACATTCAGGAGCAAGATTGGTCTATAGTTCTGGATCAGAGTTTTATCTGTATCGGGTTTTGGGATTAGGGAAATGTAGGCTTCCATTTAGGACCAGGGTATCCTAGAATGTAATAAAACCTCATTAAATAGATCTTTGATGTACAAACTAAGTGAGTGTTTGACTCCTTTATAAAATTCTGGACTCCTTTATAAAATTCACTAAGTCAAAGACTCCTTTATAAAATTCACTAGGAATCCCATCCAGTCCCAGAGTCTTGCCATTGGCTTGTTTCTTGATAGCTACTGCTATTTCCCCAACTGTAATTTCTGCATTTAAAATTTCTTTACAGTAATCCGGAATCATCTCCAATTGTAGGTTCTGGAGATAACTTTTGATTTTATCTTCCTGATGAATTTTTTTTTAATTTTTAATTTATATACCACCCTTCTCCTGCTGGACTCAGGGTGGTACACAGCCAGAAATAAAAAACAGTCAATACAAAATTTAAAATTTAAAAGAATTATAAATTTTGGCCGAAAGTTAAAAAACCTCATAACTAAAACCCAATGGACAATTTAAAAATCTAAAATCTTAAAAAAATCTTAAGAAAGGGGGTGGGGGTTATGCCAGCCCTGCTTGTTGAAAGGGAAAAGTTTTTAGGGCACAGCAAAAAATCCAGAGATCTGATATCCTGCGTATCTCCGGGGGCAGGTTGTTCCAGAGGGCTGGTGCTGCCTCAGAGAAGGGCCTCCCCCTGGGGGTCACCAGCCAACATTGCCTGGCCGACGGCACCCTGAGGAGTCCCTCTCTGTGGGAGCGTACTGGCCGGTGGGAGGCTATTGGCAGCAGAAGGCGGTCCCGCAAATACCCAGGAGCCATGGAGCACTTTAAGGTGGTGACCAACACCTTGAAGCGCACTTGGAAGTCCACCGGGAGCCAATGCAGCTCACGCAGGAGAGGTGTCACATGGGAGCGCCCCATCACTCCCATAATCCCCCACGTGGCCGCATTCTGCTCCAGTTGGAGCCTCTGGATGCACCTCAAGGGGAGCCCCATGTAGAGAGCATTATAGTAGTCCAGGCGGGAAGTGACGAGTGCCTGAGTGACCGTGCATAAGGAGTCCTGATCCAGAAAGGGACACAACTGGTGGATCAGGCGAACCTGATGAAAAGCCCCCCTGGCCACAGCCATCATATGCTCTTGTAAAGACAGCCATGGATCCAGAAGGATACCCAAGTTGCGAACCCTCTCTGTGGGGGCCAATAACTTGCCCCCAATAGCCAGCGATGGCACCAGCTGGCTATATCGGGATGCCGGCAGCCACAGCCACTCAGTCTTGGAAGGGTTGAGTCAGAGCCTGTTACTCCCCATCCAGATCCGCATGGCCTCCAAGCACCAGGACATCACTTCAAGGGCATCGTTGGGATGGCCTGGGATGGAAATGTACAGCTGAGTATCATCAGCGTACTGATGGAATTCCACCCCAAAGCCACGGATGATCTCGCCCAGTGGCTTCACATAAATGTTGAACAGAAGGGGCAAGAGGACCGATCCCTGCAGCACCCCGCACACAAGGTGCCTCAGGATCGACCTCTGCCCCCCTGCCAACACCAACTGCGTCCAGTCGGAGAGATAGGAGGAGAACCACCATAAAACAGTGCCCCCCACTCCCAGCCCCTTTAACCGGTCGATGGTATCAAAAGCCACTGAGAGATCTAATAGGACCAGGATAGAAGAACAACCCCTATCCCGAGCCCTCCAGAGATCATCCACCAACGTGACCAATGCCATTTCCATGCTGTGCCCAGGCTGGAAGCCGGACTGGCGTGGATCCAGATAGACAGCTTCATCCAGGTACCCGGGAAGCTGTCGCGCCACCACACTCTCGACAACCTTCGCCACGAAGGGAAGGTTGGAGACCGGATGATAATTAGCCAAAACAGCTGGATCCAGAGCAGGCTTCTTGAGGAGGGGCCTCACCACCGCCTCTTTCAAGGTGAATGGCAAGACACCCTCACCCAAAGAAGCGTTGATAATCCCCTGGAGCCAGCCTCGCGTAACCTCCCGGGAGGCCAGTATCAGCCAGGAGGGACACAGGTCCAATAAACATGTGGTCATGTTCAGCCGCCCCAGTATCCTGTCCATGTCCTTGGGAGCAACAGGATCGAACTCCTCCCAAATGACATTCTCAAGACTGGCCTCTATCATCCAGTCTGTACCTAACCAGTCAGAGACCAGGCCTTCCCGAATCTGAGTGATTTTATCATGCAGATACTGAACAAAATCCTCAGCACAACCCTGCAAGGGATCCTCCCGCGCTCCCAGATGGAGGAGGGAATGGGTCACGCTAAACAGAGTGGCTGGGTGGTTATCTGCCGATGCAATAAGAGTGGAAAAATAGTTAGATTTTGCCGCTTTTATCGCCACTAGGTAAGTCTTAATATGAGCTCTTACCCGTGTTCGGTTGGATTCAGAACGACTAGACCTCCAACTGCTCTCTAGGCATCTTTTCCGGCACTTCATCTCCCTCAACTCCTCAGGGAACCAAGGAGCCAAGTAGAGTCGGCGATGGGTCAGAGGCCTCAAAGGCACGATTCAGTCCAAAGAGCCAGCGGCCACCCTATCCCAGGCGGCCACCAGCTCCTCGGCCGAGTTATGAGTCAGAGCCTCAGGAAATGGCCCAAGCTCCATCTGGAACCTATCAGGATCCATCAGGCACCTGGGGTGGAACCATCTGGTCTGTTCTGCCTCCCTGCGGCGGGGTGTGGCAGTTAGAAAGTTAAGCCTAAGAAGGGAATGATCTGACTATGACAAGGGCTCGATCACTATCGCCCCTAACTCAAGATCATTCATCCACTGTCCAGAGACAAAAATCAAGTCCAGAGTGTGTCCTCCTGTGTGAGTGGGTTCATGAATTAGCTGGGTCAGGTCCATGGCCATCATGGAAGCCATGAACTCCCGAGCCAGCTCAGACATCTCGCCGACAGATGGCAGGTTGAAGTCCCCCATGACCATAAGCCTGGGGGTCTCCATCGCCACCTCAGCAATCACGCTGAGTAGCTTGGGCAGGGCAGCCGACACATGGCAGGGAGCCAGGTACGTAATCAGCAAGCCCATCTGCCTCCCATGTCCCCACTTCACCAGGAGAGACTCACATCCGGCTATCTGAAGTACAGTGGCCTTCCTAGGAATGAGACCCTCCTTTACAAGAACCGCCACCCCCCGCCCCTCCCCATGGCCCTCGGCTGATGGAATGCATGGAAACCCAGTGGGCACATCTCAATGAGGGGGACCCCCCTCCTGCCCAACCAGGTCTCTGTGATACCTACCAGGTCCACGCCCCCCTCCTGAACCAGATCATAAATGAGGAGGGCTTTATTTACCACGGACCTGGCATTGCACAGCATCAGCCGGAGGCCCCGGGCCTGAGGATCTGAGCAACCCGGGGAGCGAGAGGAGCATTGGGGGCCGGAGCATGCAATTGCTCGCAAGTAACGAGTGCATCCTCCCCTAACATGATGTGGCCCCCTGCTCCCGCCATATCTGCCCCTCCCACCCACTATGCCGATGGAAATGCCCTCCCAGGAACTAGCCAAAGTCCTCCAAGGTGGCTTCTCCACACATGCCAGAGGTGGCATGCAGAGCCCTCTCTGTGAGCACACATGCCATCGCCAGCTGCTCTTCTGGTTTCCTGCATGCACATGCATGCCTGCCAGCTGGTCTTTGCAGGCACCGGAGCACCGGAAAATGGCCTGAAAACAGCCCAAAAATGACCTGAAAATTGGCCAAAAAATGCCCCCCAAAACAGGCATGTGCATGCCGGCCAGCTGGTCTTCGGGTTTCCAGTGCTCTGGCACACACACATGGACGCACATTCTGGTTTGGGCACTTGGTGCCGAAAAGGTTCACCATCACTGGTCTAGGCTGATCTTGTGAAAGTCGCACTTAGACAACTTTGTGTACAATTGGGCTTTTTATAGCTTCTCAAGTACTGCCTTCATTACCCATGGTCTCAATCAGTGGTGAAATCTGAACCGGTTTACTACTGGTTTGCTGGCTGCACATGCGCGCTGCATGCCAAATGCACGTTGTGTGCAATGCATGCCAAACACGTGCTGTGCGCACATGCACAATGCACACCACGCACCAAATGCGAAAATCAGCTGACCGGCGGGAAGCACATGGGAATACGTGATGGAGCTGACCTGGGTGTTGGCTCACATCCCGCAGATATGGCTCTATGTGCCATCTGTGGCACGCATGCCATAGATTCGCCATCACAGACCTAGAGGCATTAAAGACTCTGAAGAAGCTATCCCCTAAGCAGGTCCGGTGAGCTTAGTATTTTAACTGTTTCAATTTCACCTTTCACTACTTGCCAGGGAAAAAAACGACTTAGCACAGGGCATTTCTGCCCCAGTATAAAAGTACCTGAGAAGAAGTAGTCAACTCCATCTTCCCATCCAGGCAGTTTGCAGTGCCAGCACTCATAAGAGAGCAGAAAATAGTCTCTTGGCAGCCAGCTGGAGATTCATTGACACAGCCACTAAAAGATGCCTTTAGGGAAGACAATAGGTTCCAAAGACAAAAGGATGACTTGATGTTAAAGGAAAGCTTGGCATGGAAGAGGAGAAAATTGTAGGTCCTGGCCAGCAAGAGAATCTTGATCTTGCAGAGGAGCCATGATGTGAAAACCACAGGGCATTTTGGGTTTGTGAAAAGTCTTCAATATGTAAAGAGACAGTTCTGATGGCCAAGGATAAAAAAGGACATAGAAGTCTATCTGGCCAGTTGCCCCATGTGTGCATCCATGAAGTGTCTGCCTGGGAAGCCTACAGGTTTGCCACAGCCAGTGGCCAGCCCCGTTAATCTGTGGGAGAAGATATCTATGGATTTCATTGTGGAGCTGCCTGAGAATGCTGGGAATACCAAAATCTGGACTGGCATTGATTTGTTCTTGAAACAAGCACATATGGCATGTCCAAAGATTCCTTCATCTTGGATCCTATACAAAATGTTTGTGCAACACATCTACAGACTACACAGGGTTCCAAAACACATATCTCAGATCAAGGAGGGGGGGGTGGGGGGTGCAGTTCAGATCAAAGTTTTGGTAAGAGTTTTTGAAAATGATAGCTCCTCCCAGGGACTTAGCTCTGCCTATCATCCCAGTACCAATGGAGCTGTTGAATGAGCTAATTCGGTGATAGGGTAATACCTGTGCTTTATGTAAATTATCAGCAGACTAATTGGGCCGAGCTCCTGCCTTTCGCAGAGGTGGCATATAACAATTTGTTGCACAGTAGCATAGATTTTACCCCTTTCAAGGTGGCTACAGGGACTGAGTTCCTGCCCATGCCAAAACTCCCCCAGGAACCCCATCCCCCATCCCCAGTGTCATTAGCTGAGTGGATGGATACTTTGAAAGCTATGTGGGTTACCGTGTGTAAGTTATTGAATAAAGCTAGTGAGAGTCAAAAGAGGCAGGCAGATTGGAAAACAGCCCCCCAGAGAGAATTTAGTGTGGGGGATAAAGTTTGTCCACAAAATTTCTGAACCTGTGGCAGCCCTGTAAAAAGTTAGGTTCCAGATATATAGGGCCTTTCCAAATCATCCAGATTGTGAATCGGGTGACAATGGAGTCGAATTTGCCAAAAAGCCTTAGGCGAGTTAATTCAGTGTTTCATTGCAGCCTTTTAAAACCCTTTCAAGATTCTGGTTGAGACCAGTCAGAGAACTATCTCCTCCTCCTATCCTAGTTAAGGGAGAGGAGCACTATGAGATCAAAAAGATTCTTGATTCCAGATACCACAAGGAAAAGTTACAATATCTAGTGTTGTGGAAAAGCTACCTGTCAGCAGACACTGAGTGGGTGGCTGCTCCAGATGTTTAGGGCAGCTAGGTTGGTTAAGAAGTTTCACACTAAATATTCTAAATGCCCACGTTAGGGATTGCAGTAGTAGATGTTTCTAAGTAATAATGTGTACAGTATATATGTTTATTACTGTTTCAGGTCTGCCATTCTTCCAAGGGGTCTGTATGTCAAGACTGATTTGCACTTTCACCTACATTGTGTCCTCCATTTGCAGTTTGACAATAACAGGGAGGGGATGGTTGGAATGCAAGGGAGGGTATTCAAGCATTCATTGGTACTGTGGGACATTGCTGGCATCCCAAGGACACCCTGAGCAGATGTCATGACGTTGCAGACTGTTTCTTATAACAAAATGAACAGGGATGATTGGTGGATATTGTCAGGTATGCTTCCTTCAAAGTCCAGGAAAGAATGACCCAAACTCCATTGTTTATAGAGAAAGGTACTTTTACTAGAAAATGAAGTGATCGCAACCAAGGAAAAGCAGAATCTGAGGCAAAAGCGCAAAAATTACAGATAGAAAGCATTCCCTCCCACTGTCCATCGTAAATCATCCAATCCAAAGGTCTCCCAGAGGTCAGGTGGGAGCACACATCTGGCAGTGTCATCAATCAGGGATGCTACGACCGTTGACCCGATAGCAGCTTCAAAGATGCAGCACAGTAGCTTAAGTCTCACTTTTGTTTCTTCTCTCCAGCACGCTTCCCCCCCATGCTAGCTCCCTCTCCCCTGTTACCATGGCAGCCAAAGCAGTAAAGGCAGAGGCTGACAGATATTTTGGACTGTGGGTGGCCATAGGAAAAAGGGGAATTAACTATACTTGCTTTTGCGTAGGAAAATCAGAGCTGGTTTCGCTTCTTCTGCGCCAATGTGGTTTGAAAGGAAAGAATGGAATAACAGAGTTGGAAGGGACCTTGGAGGCCTTCTAGTCCAACCACATGCTTAGGCAGGATACCCTGTACCATTTCAGACAAATGGTTGTCCTCTCTCTTCTTAAAAACCTCCGATGTTGGAGCATTCACAACTTCTAGAGGCACGTTGTTCCACTGATTAATTGTTCTGACTATCAGGAAATTTATCCTTAGTTCTAGGTTGCTTTTCTCCTTAATTACTTTCCATTCATGGCTTCTTGTCCTGCCTTCAGATGCTTTGGAGAATAGCTTGACTCTCTCTTGTTTGTGGCAACTCCTGAAATTTTGGAATTCTACTAGCATGTCACCTCTAGTCCTTCTTTTCATTAAACTAGACATACCCAATTCCAGCAACCATTCTTTATATGTTTTAGCCTCCATTCCCCTAATCATCTTTGTTGCTCTTCTCTGCACTCTTTCTAGAGCAGCGGTACTCAACCTGGGGGTTGCGACCCCTTTGGGGGTCGAACGGCAATTTCACAGGGGTCACCAAAGCCCTCTCTCACCCCCCCCCCACGCCTTCACTCACCCTCATCCTCTGCCTCTGTTGGATCACCGTTCGCCGTTCACTTACCCCACCCACTCCCAATCTATTGCTGCCTCCTGAGTTCCAGCTGATGTCTAGAGGGAGAAAAACTGTTTAAATTCTTACCGCTGGGCTTCAAAGGGCTGCCCTAAGCTGATCAGTGTTAAAAGGAAACAAATGAGTAGATCGGTGCCTGCAAAAATAGAAAAAACAGCCCTTTTCAGCTTCAGCATAGGTTAATTACCATAAATTGATTTGATCAGCCTCCTGACTCTCAGCTGATTTGCTCTCAGCTGTTTTGCGCAGGGCTCTGTAGCTAGCTGCAAAGAGGTGCAGATTTTTTTCCCCCTAGCTATGCTGAAAAGCGAAACTGAAAGTAAAGCAGGGTCTTTGCTGCAACGTGACAAAATGAGGCAGAGAGAGATTTCTTTTTCCTCACCAAAAAAGATAGGTGCAAAACAATGGGAAATTTAGGGCAAAAGAGGAGGTTCAAGATTTTAAAACACAAAAGAAAAAAAGCTCTATTTAACTAGGGAATTGTAATAATTGAGATACTATTAATTGTATATTGTGTTGAAAGCAGAAATGGTTAAGTTGTGGTTTGGAGGAATATATGGGGGAAATTATTTGGTTTATTATTATTGGTAAATATAATTAATTGATTTGTAAGAAATTGGATTGCATGGAAATAATTGGAATATTCATGTTCATATTGATTAATACACAAAAAAGATAGTTATATAACTAATTGATTTATATTAAAATGTTGAATTTGTATTAAACAACTGTAATATTACATAATTAACCAATGTGAGGATGGATATAAAAATAGATGACAATGCGAAGGGGTATAATATAGAATAGAAGGGAAAAATTGAATTTGATTAAGATTAGAGATGAGGATGAAGGGTAATATTGGTTTTTTAAAAAAAATAGATGAGGAATAAATATGGCAAAAAGGAAATATAGAAATTGTAAATTTAATTGAAATGACTAAACACTGTTTAAATTTGTGAACCGGCCAAATACTCTGTTCAAAGAAAATAGATTGTATGTTTGTATGTGTGTTTCTAATTATTGCTATTTATTCATATTTGTTCTCTTTTATTCTTTAAAGTTTAACAATTCATTCTTTATCTTAATATCTTTATATTTGTTTGGGTTGGTTTTCTTCCCTTTCATCTTTTTTATTGTACAGCAATCTTTCTCCTCAAACCTACCACCTCTCTCTTTTCTTTCCTTCTTACTTTCTTTCCCCCCCTCTTCTTCTCCTCCCTACTTCCTCTTCCTTTCTCCTTCTCCTCCTCTCTTCCTCCCTCTCTTACCCTCACTCCTACTCTAATTTCCCTTCCCTTCTTTCATCCCTCTCTATTGCTGTACCCTTTTATGCATATGGACTACTCAGAGGGCTGAAAAAGTTATTTTTGACTGGTCCTCGCACTTTTGACCAGTCCTTGAACTTACGACTATCCTCACATTTTACTTTTTTGCCCTATCTTGTCACCATGGTGAAGAGAAGCAGTTGTGAAATGAGTGACATGGTTGTTAAGAATGCTGCACCGGCATAAATGTGAGGATGGTCATAAGTGTGAGGACCAGTCAAAAGTGCGAGGACCTGTCAGAAATGACTTTTTTCAAGCCTCTGAGTAGTCCCTATACACATAGCCATGGCCACCCAGTCACATAACCAGCTAGCCATGCTCACCCAGTCACATGACCTCCAAGCCATGCCCAGAAAATAAGCCACGCCGACAGAACCGGTAGTAAAAAATTATAGTTATGAAATAGCAATGAAAATAATTTTATGGTTGGGGGTCACCACAACATGAGGAACTGTATTAAAGGGTCACGATATTAGGAAGGTTGAGAACTACTGTTCTAGAATCTCAACATTTTTTGCATCATCATGCCCAAACTGACTGCAGTATTCCCCCCCCCCATTTTTCTGCCGATCGTCTTTTCCTTGGGGAGCCCTGCACAGATCCATATCCCAAAAATGCTCCCTCTGAAGCCGTTCGCCTTGCAGTCCTGGGCAGGGAAGACAGAGGTTTGCTCCGAAGCTGCAGCAGAGCATTGCACTGGGAGGCCTCTGCAGGCAACATTTAGTTGTGTGTCTTGCTTCAGCAGGAGGGATGCAGGCCGTGGGCTCAGTGGCCAGGGAAGATGGGGTTTTGGGGTGCAAAGGAGGAAAGGGCAATCTCCCCCTCCCTACTCCATCCCTCTGCAGGGCCTCCACAGAGCTCATGCAGGGCAGCACGACCACTGGCAAAGGGGCTCTTGGCAGGCTGGCAGTGGGGGAGGTGATTTGGAGAGCTGAGCTGAGCTCCCCCACACCAGGCAGGAGCAGCCCAGCAGGCTGCTGAGAGTAGTGCAGCCAGGAGGGCAAGGCCAGCAAGAGCAGGTGCAGCAGACCCAGCAGTCAGGCAGAGGCAGGGGGAGCCAATTCCAATATATCGCACAGCTTTCTTCCTCATCGTAGCAGCAAGAGCCTGATTAAGACCTGAGCTCCAGGCCTGGTGGAGCACAAACCATGGTTGCCGCCTGCTCCAGAGTCACAATTTGAGCTGTGGAACAGACACGCCCTGTGAGGTTGCCTGGCACTGCACCAGAAACACCTCCAGACACCCAGAGAGACAGAATGAGAGGCAGCTCCTGGCCCTCACTGGCTCAGCTATTCCACAGGGTCAATTAAGGGGCTGACCCTCCATGAGGTGACTGGGGAAGAGAAGGGCTGTCTCCTGTGCTGGCCATTCCCACCCCTTCATTAGGGTTTAATTTTGGGGTAGGGCTTATATTAGGCCCGTCCCCAAAAAAATCAGGCTAGTGCTTGTTTTCAGGGTAGGTCGTATTTTTGGAGAAACACAGTAAGTGTTTGCTGATTTGTTCCTTGATTTTTTGCTGATTTATTCACAATCTTCCTAGGTATTGAGGACAGGCTGATAGGTTTGTAGTATCCTGGATCTATTCCCCCCCCCTTTTTTTTGAAGATGGGAAGTACATCAGTTCTTTTCCAGTCCTCTGGTAGTTCCCCGGTGCTCCAGGATCTTTGAAAGATGTAGTTCAGTGGTTCTGAGATCCCGTCTGCCAGTTCCTTCAGAACCTTGGGGTGTGATCCATCTGGTTCTGTTGATGAACTCATCTAGGATGCTCACTTACCATTTTCTTTCCTATTTTAACTCATATTCCTAATCTGATTTTTACGGTATGTTTTTGATGGGTTGTTTTTTTCCTTTTGTGTAAAGACAGATGCAAAAAACGAGTTAAGCAGTTCTGCTTTCTCCCTGTTGCTTGTCATCTTCTTGCCACTTTCTCCCACTAATAGACCAATCATTTCCTTGACTTTTTTCTTGTTTTTTACATGTTGAAAGAAGGGGTTTTTTTTGTGATTTTTGATTTTTGTCACAAGCCTTAGTTCATTTTGAGCCTTAGCTTTCCTAACTGCATCTTTTCAGGCTGGGGCTAATTGCTAATATTCTGCCTTAGTTATGTGCCCCTTTCTACTTTTTATATTTGTCTTTTTTGTCTTTCAATTTACCACAGAGTTCTTTATGCAGCCATGCTGGTTTCTTTTGAGAACTGTTATTTTTCTTCTTCATTGGTATTGTGCTAGACTGGGCTTTTATAATCTCACTTTTCAAAGTTTCTCAAACTTCTTGGGTTGTTTTCCCCTTGAGGATTCTCACCCATGAAATCCTTCCCAAGCTCTCTCTAAGTTTATTGAAATTAGCTCTCTTAACATCCAAGACTCTAGTTGGACTTTGTTCTATTGCTTGTGCTTGCATAATGTTGAATTCCAATTACATGATCAAGGGGAGTAGTTTCAACATCTTCTATCATTTCATCTCTGTCAGTGAGAATTAAGTCCAATATGGATGATCCCCTAGTTTCCTTCTCTACTTCTGGGGACATAAAGTTGTCTCCTCTTCCACTTGGTGAAGAGTTTGTCTCCCAGTTGATGTCAGGGTAGTTAAAGTTCCCCATTACTATTGTGAATATGCTTCCTACATACCTTAGTTAACTGACCAGCAAAAAGTTCATCTATTTCCTCTATTTGGTTGGGTGGCCTATAGCATACACCTATGGCAATGTCATTTTCCCCCTTTTATACTGATCCAAATGCATTCAAGACAGTTTTCATCATAGTTGTGCTCTATTTCTGTAGAGATGTAGTTATTTCTTATATATAGTGCAACTCTACCTCCTCTTTTATTTGGTCTGTTCCTTTTAAATAATTTAAATCCTTCTAGCTGTTCGTTCTATTTGTAGGTTTCATCCTACCAAGTTTCTGTAATGGCAACAATATCTGCCCTAATTTACTTGAATTTCTAATTCACCCTGTTTATTCCTCATACTCTGTGCATTGGTGTATAGACATTTGAGTCCATTTTGATTGACTCTGTGTTTACTTTCTACATAACCTGTGTTGTGCCTGAGTTCCACTACTTCCTTACCACCTGTTTGATTGATTAGTGCACACAGTGTGGCACTCACTTATTAAAAGCTTGATTTTGTTTGACAGCAAAGTTGATATTCTTACCTGCATAAACATCTATGTTACATGCACTGATAACCCTATTAGCTTTAAATTGCTGGGGACATAAATATTCTGTATCAATTAACTCTCTGTCCCCCATTGTTTAGTTTAAATGTTTCTCCAGAAAATCTGTAAATTTAATGCCAAGTAACTCAGTTCCTTTCTTTGATGGATGCAAACCATCTCTTTTGTACAATTTTTCATTGGATCAGCTGCAGACATCGTGACTAATACAACCAAGCCTTCCCCTTTACACAACTCCTTTAGCCACACACTGAACTCTGCCATATGCTGGCCTTTTCCTTTTTGTTCCTTATATATTGGTAAAACCTCTAAAAAGGTGAGCCTAGAGTGTATCCTACTGAGTTCCTGCCCCAAGCTCTGGAAAACATTCTGCACAGAGAGTACATCTTTTTGGGACAGATCATTCATGCCATTCTTGACTATCTTAAAAATATGCCTCTTGTCTCTGCTGGCAATAGCACCTGGCAGAGAGCTGACCGCTTTCAAAACCTCCATATCCTTTCCTAAATTGACATCCCTTACAATAGAATCACCAATCAGAAGGTGGCTTCTCTTTTTGGATACCTTGCTCTTCTTGCATGATTGTTGTGTAATATCTGATTCACACTTTCCCCTATCCAAAACAAGTTCTTCATCTCGTACCACGATCCTCTGCTCATTTAAGTTATCGTCATCACAACTACCTTGACCTACTACCTTATTAAGACCCTATTAAGGTCAGCAAGGGCGCTGTATCTGTTATACAGGGACACAGTGAAAGCTTTGTGGTTGTGGTTCACGGCTCTCACCCTGCCAGATCCCACGGTTGTCCATACTGCACTTCTCCTGCAGGATCCTTGTGGTACAGGGGGCTGATAGCAGGGCAGCTCAATAGAATAGAATGGCTGAGCTGGACACCTAATTTCTGCTTGAAATTGTTCAGTAAAGTTTTAAGTCTTGGTAAAGTATTGTCCCAGAAGTTTCTGGATTTTCCAATTGGACAATTGACATCAGGTCAGTTAATTCTTCATTTACATTCTACCGTGTTTCTCCAAAAAGAAGGTGGGTCTTATTTTCTTTTGACCCCCAGAAAAAATGACTAGACCTTCTTTTTGGAGGGTTCTGATTATTGACTCCACTTGTGGCAGTGGCACTGACAGCTCCACCCAGCAGGAGCCCACTGCTGGCCCACTTCTTCTGCAGCCGCTTGCCACCACTCGCATGCATCGCACTGGCCTCTGTTTTGTTTTCAGATGCCTGCCGGAAGGCATCTGCAGCTGATAACAGAGCTCTGGATTGATCCAGATGCCTTCCAGCAGGCATCTGAACGTGAAACAGAGGCCGGGGTGATGCATGTGAGTGGTGGCAAGTGGCCGCAGAAGAAGCAGCCACAGAAGAAGGCGATGCAGGTGTCAGGGTGTGCGAGGCCTGGTAAGTAGGGCAGCTCCACCACCCCCATCCCCACGCTAGCTTATTTTTTTTACCTGTGTGCCTCACCCCACCCCCTGCACCCCAGGGTGGGTAGGGTCTTAGGCCTAATTTTGTGGGTGGGGCTTAATTTGATTGGCTGCGCTCAAAAACGTGATAGAGCTTCTTTTCAAGGTGGGTCGCTTTTTGGAGAAACACAGTAGGTGTTCTCTTGCCACAAAAGTCAGAGCAGAGAAACCAACAGCAGACAATATGAAAAAGTATGCAAAAATCAGTGTATCCATTTCTGAACTTTGTCTTTAATACCTGCTTATAAAATTCAAACATTTGAACAACATTACTGCTGCTGCTAATGTGTGAAGAACTGGTAAAACATAGGATTTTGCAGTTAGAAGATTTAATCCTGAAATAAATTGGATCAATTTACCCATTTCTTTTGGTAGAGGATAGAAGCTGTTTTATGTCATCTGATAAATTTTCATGCCAAGCCTATCAAATTGGATTAATGTAGAGTTCCATGTATTTCTTCTTTCTCCTCTCTCCTGAATTCATTTCTCCTCTGCTGAGTTTTCCTACATATTAGCCGACCACATAGAAAAGCTTGCATAAAAAACCTTCCCCTCAGCATTTGAGCAAGCAGAATTTATTTAACTCAAGTCTCTTTAAACGAGTCCAGAAGGATTTCATTTTATGGGCCTGCTTGACTTGGATCCTTTTGGCACAACGGACTCATCTTAGTATACAGCTGCGATTTCTTTTTTATCTGGATATAAACACCCAAACCATGAATCTACTGGCTTAAAGCTTCACCCTTGTTCTTTACAGCTCAGTTCAGGCTGAGAATAGCCCTTCTAAAGGAAAATGGCAAGAAACAGTGGAGAGAAACCAGAGGAATAACTTGGGGATTGTGGTTGTCTTGGGCAGAAGAATAGACAACAGACTCTGAGGCTCAGAAAGATCTTAAACAAAAAACAATTTATTCTGCACCAAATATATTGTTTTATTTTTGTTATTACAGTAGTATTATACATGTATTGAATTCTTAAGAAGCACCATCAGTCCAAGATGTGCAGGTGCACTGGGCTTAGCTGGAAATCTAACTGCAAAGGAATATATAAGTAGGTCATTGATATTTAAATTGCAAGTTATTTTTACCTTTAGTCAAGAATTCCAGTGGGATTTTTTTTTAACATGGAGGAATTCACAATCTTCCAGCATTCAAATAAGCATTACATTTAAGAAGATCCCAACAGTAGTACATAAATGCAATGAAAAGGTTTCCAGGAAGTGGTGGGAAATGACCAAAAAGGAAGGTGGCTTGAGGAAAATAATTATGTCTCTTTTGTATTGTTTAAATGTGTTTTTGTATCTCCATATGTCTCCAAGGCATGCGGCTATGGAGTTAGGCTCATCCTACTTACTTACACATTAATGCTTATTTCCTTTAGAACTGCTAACTCTTATGTTATGAGCATATATGCTGCAATGTGATGTCTCAATATGAAAAATGAAGATGAGCAAATTGTAATATGTCATGTAAGATTCTGAAGGAAAATCTGCATTTCAGTCTGCATTGACAAAGGAGTCTCTGCACAATGCAGAATCCCATAGTCTGTATTCTTGTTGCAGAAGACATGTGGAGGCTATTGTTTTCAAATTTTCTACTGAACCTTGAAAGGCAGTAAGTAAGGGCAACTGAGCACTACATAGTAGTGACAGGAACAGGGCTAAGAGCATATCGGCACCACACCTTCAAGTTGCTCCTATCCTGATGCCAGTTTAAGAAAATCCTATCCAGACATAGACACTGGGAAACAGTTTGCAGGACAGTGTGGATCTCAGGCTATTTTGTCCTTCCAATGGACAGTTCCCCTATTCATGAGTGTCCTCGGTGTATTAAAAAAAAACGTAAAGATGATGACCATGATCATGTGGTTGAATCAGCAGTTTCCCAATGGAGCATTGGCGGAAATACATCTTTTTTTTTTTTAAAGTCCGGCATCAAACAAAGAAAATAATAGTAGCAGCAATGTCTTCTAGGTTTTGAACTAGTGAATGTGCCACTGATCTTATTCAGGACAATCTGGGAAAATGAAATTGGTGACTGTGTGTGTGTGCGCTTTTGACTCTGCACCAGACTCTGTTAACCAGAGTGCAAGGGTCAGACTCGAAGGAAGAAAAGTGCATTAGGCAAACTGGACATCAGCGTTTGAGCCAATAGAAGCAGGAAACACTAGATAGAAGTGGAACAGGAAAATACATGGGTGCTTTGACTCTCTGCAAAGCTTCTGCTGTTTAGCAACATTGGAGATTTGGTAGCAAAGAATGAGGTTGGAATGTGAAAGAATTGCCCTTGCACTCAAGAATGTCTTAATTTAGTAACATATTTTTTATAATTTTTGCTTTTCATTTTTGCTTTATTTTAGATGTCCAGAGAGGATAATTGTCTGAGTGTCAATTTTAGCCTTGGCCTCTACCATTGTTTGAGAAAAAAGGTTTTATTTTGGTGGTTCATGCTGTAGTTATTCCTAGGCTAGTTTACTGCAATGCTTTCTATGTGCAAGTGTCTTTCAAGGTGATCTGAAAATTTCAATATCCACTAAAGTAAATTCCATTAAAACAATCAGGCTTTTGTTCAGAGGTGGGTTTCCCCCGGTTCGCACCAGTTCTATAGAACCGGTAGTAAAACCAGCGGGAGGCTCCACCTACTGACCCCGATGTCATCAGAATGCTCTGCGCATAGCCCCGTTGCAAACCGGTAATAAAGGTAAGTAGAACCCACCCCTGCTTTTGTTGCAGACTCACATATTGGAAACATGATGTTCTTATATCAGTCCTATAGTGTGAGTGTTTTTCAGGAGAAAACTGGCATGGAGCCTCAATCAGAATTAGGAAAATTGTCTAGATTGGTGCCCTTCATTGCTGTTTTTCCTTCAAAATAAAATTTTCAGTTCAATAAACCATTTTTAAATTTGATGCAGTGTAAAAAGTAAATAAATGGAATATAATTTAAAAATAAATA
This sequence comes from Ptyas mucosa, assembly GCA_012654045.1. Classification (NCBI taxonomy): domain Eukaryota; kingdom Metazoa; phylum Chordata; class Lepidosauria; order Squamata; family Colubridae; genus Ptyas; species Ptyas mucosa. The sequence goes on from WNWU01000089.1 coordinate 1,058,890, forward strand.
ATGTATTACTTACTTACATTGTGTAATTTCATCAGTCATCTTGTGTGCTTATAAATTACAGACCAATGACACAATCTATGTATTCAACCAGAATGATACATCTTTCAGTTAATTTGTTATTGACTCCTTGTGATTATTTATATTTTCCTGTCAATCTCTTATATCTCTTAACAGTGACAGTTTAAACATTATGAAAATCTTATCCTTCCTCAAATCATTTTCCTTCCTTCCTCTGTTCCCCAACCTAAAAACTGAAGTGTAATAATATGATATAAATTAAACTATGCTTTACTCCTTTGATCATGCGTGATGCCATCTTCTGTAGTTCTCCATGATTTTCTGTGAAAGTAGCCTAGACATTAAATCTGGAATGTCTGGGAAGAAATATCACTCCAACTTTTACACAGATATTTTGGTATGTGATAAGAAAATAAATCTTTCCCTTCCCTTCCTTTCCCTTCCTCTTTCTCCACCCCACCCGCACTCTCTTTTTTTTTAACTAGGTGCAAACATTTATTGCCGTAAAGCAATAATACCAAAAAAATCAAAAATAATACATATAAAGAATATTTTGTTGGCAGTGAAATCCAGACTCTGTGTTTTATTCCAAGCCGGGAAAGAAATGTAGGCAAAGGAAAAAATAAGTTCAAGGCAGGCTGCAGTTGGAAAGGTGGTTTCTGTTTATTGGCCCAGTAACAACATTGACAACAGTATGCATTCCTGGGGGCAGTTGGCTAATTGGGGTTGTGAGTTAGTGAGTTTTTATGTTTCTGGGTTCTTTATTATTGGTGTATTGGTATTTGTAGGAAAATGTGTTCCTTCTATGTTTTTTAGACTGAATATAGTATTTTCATTGTTGTTGCAAGATTTTGTGGCATGTGGGGTTATGTCTGGCCATAAAGGCAAGGGAAAATGTAAATCCTAAACGTTTTGCTTTCTTGATTTGACCCCAGCCTGCATAACCAACTTCAGTCCTTTATCTAGTTGTTTTTTGAATGAAACATAGTTTCCTTAAGCTTTGCCTGAAGGCTGCTTTAGTGGAGGAAAGACTGGGGCTGCTTTCTGCCTTTGTTAAGGAGATTTTTCTCCTCTTTTCCTTCAGGAGAAATATTCTATTCTGCTTCTTTTCTTAGACCCTTCCTACAATATTTTAACTAAACCTTTAAAAAAGGAACAATTTGAGAACAAGTAATTTCCTGGGCAGGAAAAATAGTATATACATATACTATATTTGTTGTTCATTATATATAGTGTTTAAGAATAGCAATAGCACTTAAACTTATATGCCACTTCACAGTGCTTTACAGCCCTCTCAGTGGTTTACAGTCAAAATATTGCCCCCAACAATCTAGGTCCTCACCAACCTTGGAAGGGTGGAAGGCTGAGTCAGCCATGAGCCAGCAGAATTAGCCTGCAATACTGCATTCTAATCACCCTGCCACCATGGATATATAATATTGTTATATACAATATTACATTAATTATACAGTATGTGAAGTTCAGTAAGATATAGGCCCTGCTGGTAAGTTCTAAATTAATAAAATGTACAGCAGAATCATAGAATCATGGGACTGGAAGGACCTTGGAGGTCTTTTAGTTCAACCCCTTGCCCAAGGCAGGAGTCTTTATACCATCCCAGACAAATGGCCGTCCAATCTTTTCGTGAAAACCTCCAGCAATGAAGCACTCACAATTCCAGAAGGCAAGCTGTTCCACTGATTAATCATACATTTTCCTCCACCTCTTCTGAATCCAGTTTAAAAGGGACTCCAGATCAGAACACTGTGAGTGTGACCCATGTTTGCATATCTGAAAATATGTGAAAACCAGCACTTATCCTTTCTGGCTGATAGCTGAGCACTGAGAACTGCCTGTCAAGCAGGGCTTGTTTGCTGATCAGTAACTTGGGTGCTTTTTTCCATCCCTTCAGGTTCATGCATTCCTTCCCCCTTTCACAAAGCAAGAGAACCAATCATGTTTCCAAGTACTTTTGTAGTTGCCATGGTGGCCTGCTGCAAGTCCTGCAGACATGAATTACCTAATCATGCCGGCACAGAACTATAATAGGATCCCAGCAGGAAGGAGGCAGGGTGAGCCCAGAATCCCCTCAAATGAGACCACAGGCTGCCCCTTTAAGTACAAAGTAGAGATAGGTTGCTAATTCTGAATTAGCCTTTTCCTCATTGAAAGGCATTTCCGTGTCTGTGGATATAATTGTTCACAATAATAAGTTCCTAGATGTATCACACGATCAACAGAGTTCATCTTGCACCAGTATCAGGACTTTCACTCCAGACTTTGGACCAGATGCAAAATATATAACCAGAAAAAAGGTGCTGGAGTGGATTCTACTCCTTCAGAATGTAAATTGGTCAAATACTCATTTTGACTTCTGCCATATGCAAAAAAGAAGAGCTCTCAACAGCTGGTAGAAAGTTATGACACCATGGAGGAAGCCCAACATTAGGTTTTAAATTGTCAGATAGCTGTAAAAAAATAAAGAAGAAACAATAAACATTTACTTAAGAATAATTATCTACCATCTTGAAAATATAAAAATAAGATCGGACAACATCGATATGAAGGATTGGTATATATTTGTCCATGTCTCAACAGCGGCAAGAATGGCATTTGCTCAAATGTGGAAAGATGCAGACATGCCCCCTGACCATATGATAATAAACAAGATTCTTCGATGTGCTGAGATGGACAGGCTAATGTATATCTTAAAAGACAAGAAAGATTCAGTACATAATAGAAGTTGGGACAGATGTTTTGTTTGGCTCAAAAGAAGGTTAAACTTAGGAGAAGGGTAATAAGATCATTTAATTAGATTAACTAGATATTTACTAGGCTTTATAACTCTTTATAATTTTGATAAAAACAGACCAATTGTTTTGTAATTAGTAAAAAGAACCTGATTGCATTGAAATGTTTGGCTAGGATGATATTAGTTAATATTAATTGGAGAGTGAGCTTAACTCTTGGTTAGTCTTGTTTGTTGTTTGGTTTTAGTCCTGTGTTTAAGTGTTTCTATGTTTTGCTTCCTATATTGCTTTTCAACCATTATTGTGTGTTAATTTTACTGTAAATATTTAATAAAGATTATTTAAAAAAAAATATAAAAATAAAGAGAATTGGGTTTTTAAAAATATTTAAAATAATTATGTCCATTCCTTCACTTACTTTTGCTGCATGTGTAGACTGACCTTAATTTCCAAAGGAAAAAAAAATAACTGCAAGATTTTTAACTGCAGAAAACCAGACCTAGTTTGAATCAATGCACAAACCTAGTTCCACTGTAGGACTTAAGCCCTAAAACACTTACTAGGGAATACCTGTGCTTCAGTAAGGGTTTCTTTTCCTAGGAAAGCTCCATCTGTCACATTTTTTCACATTGCTAGTAGAATTCAGTTTGAACTAGACAGCGACATTAAATTGGAATCGTTTTCTAGATTGCAGACAGCTACTCTTAAAATCAGCAAGGCTTTTGTCATTTCTATCACACCTTCATCCAAGGAGTTTTTATGGATAAACCAGAGGTTACATTAAAGGCATGGTTGCATTAACATTAAAGAGAAGGGGGGGCAGTGAATCAAGAGTGGGGATTGCAGGGTGCAGAAATGTGGTTTAACATTACCGAGTGTTTGTACTGCAAACCTGGCAGTGGCAGAAACTAGCCTCTCCCCAAAGCTGATAATGTCAGTAGGAGTTTCTCCCTCACCCCTGTTGGCAACCTGGGAAGCAGGAAAACAATGGGGGTGAAGAGATCATTGCATAAACCAAACTTTATTTTCCACATATTGTGGCCTCTGTTCTGAATTTCCTTTTCAGTCCTCCTCAATGGCTATTAAAAGAGGAGCACATTTAGAGGAAGACACATTTAGAGGAAGTCGTACATGAAGCACATTTAGAGGAAGACATTCTTTGGAAACCCAACCTCTGGGCTTCAGTCCCATGAACTACAAAACATTTGATTGGGTAAAGCTCATATACACTCTTTTTAAGGACCTCATTCATTAATCCAGAGGAAAAGGATTTTTTTAAAAAAGAGTTGTCCCTTTCCTATATTAAAAAATAAGCAGGTTATTGTATACAGAAATCTGAACTATGTTCTCTGACTGTCAGAAGATACAAAGTCTAACAGTTTGGAAAGATACTGCTCAAATGAAATCAAAATATTTTGAATGGGTCTGGACAAGGTTGCATGGCATGGCAGAGATTCTTAGCTGTTCTGCAGGACTGAAGCTTATCCCAAATGCCTTTCTGATGGACGTGAGCTTTGATCTGCTTCAGAACAAACTTTTTGCATAAAATTTCCTGAGATGGTACACCTGAATATTGCCAAAGAGTAACTGTACAGGTAAATAGAAATACAATTGCCTGCAGAGTGTGCGTGTGTGTGTGTGTATGTCTATGTGCATCTGACATACATAACATTTGTGTCATTGAGAGGAGACTTCTAGGAGGCTCCATGCTGCTTTGAAGATGAGTGTGCATGTGTGTGTCGTTCTCTGTGTATGTAGTTGTTTGTGTGTTGAGAAAATAAGTATTGTTCTGGTTTTTTATTTAAGCCTTTTATTTCAGGCAAGCAATGAGCAGAAGTGCAGATGGGTGAGGGGGCAGAAGGCGGGGGTGAGTGACAGAGGAAGAAAACAGGCTGGGGAGAGAGAGTGAGAGGGAGGTAGAAAAGAGGCAAAGAAAGATGCAATTGCAGGTAAAAATAAAGCAATGGAAGCCCAGGTGGAATTGATGCAAACTCTTCTCATCAACATTGCGACTTCCCCCTGTCATGGGAACTGTCAACTAAGCCCGGCTTGTAATGAAAGGAAAAATATTTTATTCAGATTTATTAATTTGAAAATGAAGCCCGCCTGTCGAGAGGGGGACAGTTCTTCTCAATCTGTCATCGTTGAACCACACGCTCCTGACACTGGGATTCATTTGTCTTGTCGGCTCTGACAGTTGGATTCTCCCAAAGCACTTCCTGGTAGAGCGCCCTGGGATTTTAAACCGGATGAAACGCATTCCGACAAGGAACAGCCTCTTTATTAATGCAAATTACACAAGGAGGGAAGAGAGCGCATGAACATGTGATGCCAGCAGCCGTTCTGGTTGCTCTCTGCATATCTCTCATTTGTTATTTACATTTATACACATTTCTCAGTTTTAATAAAAGGAAGTCTGAGTTTTCAGGGGCATTTATAGGCAGTTTGTTTTTGAAAATGATGCTATCACTGCAGATTTTATGTGTGGCCATGTATACATGCGTGTAATGCAAGCACAGGTAGAATCAGAACAGATGCCATCCCTTCCTGGGGAAGGAGGATCTCTTAGCCTTTGGAATCAGCCTCAGTCATGCCACAGGTAGGCACACTCCCAGCATGGCAACATGACCCATCATGCCTTTCAGATGTGATAATGTTATGTCTGTTTTGTTAATCGGCTCTAGCATGCTTGCCCTTTCTATTTCCATAATGACGAGAACCACATCTTTTCTCAGGTGCATATATTCTAAAGTTTAGGAAGGAAAACCTGTCTTTTAATGCCTTTCAACTAGTCAGCTTTTACAAAGAATGTTTTAAGAACAGGCATGCTCACCTATCCAGTGTGCAAACTGGAAAAGTAGATGATTCCATTTCTGCTACCCACCCAGGGGTGAAATCCAGCAGGTTCTGACAGGTTCTGGAGAACCAGTAGCGGAAATTTTGAGTAGTTCAGAGAACCGGCAAAAGCCACCTCTGGCTGGCCCCAGAGTGGGGTGGGAATGGAGATTTTGCAGTATCCTTCCCCTGCCGCACCCCAAGCCACACCACACCCACCAAGCCAAGCCCACAGAACTGGTAGTAAAAAAAGTTGGATTTCATCACTGTACCCACCTGGCTTATTTTCAGACTGCTAGCAAAAAATAGTATAAATGTGATAGATTGTATTTTGGCTAGTTGACAGTCAAAGGGTGAAGGCCTTGTCACTAAGTCACTAAGCCATACCATTCATGAGACAGAGCATATAAAAAATTAGTGTTAGACTTTGGTGCTGAATATGCACTGTTTTAGCTTTCTTCAGTCCCTTATTCACATAAATTGTGATGCATAAATTGAGGTTATGGAAATGGGCGGGTTATTAAAAGGGACTTAAAGCAGGGGTGAAATGCTCCTGGATCGGACCAGATCGTGCAATCCGGTAGCGATGGAGGTGGGTGGTTCGGAAAACCAGTAGCAAAAATCCCTGTCCCCCACATGCACAGCTGAGCCGCACAATCATCAGAGGCTTTTTTATTATTTTTAAAAGCATTTTTTCTACAACCTCTTTGGCTGAAAAAATGCTTTTAAAAGTTAAAAAAAAGCCTCTGATGATCGCACGGCTCAGCTGGGATCTTCAGAGGCTTAAAAAAAAAAGCTTCTGCCGATCAGGCAAGTCAGCTGGGATCGTCAGAGGCTTTAAAAGCATTTTTTTTTACAACCTCTTCAGCCGAAGAGGCTGTAGAAAAAATGGTTTTAAAAGTAAAAAAGAAAAAAAAAGTTGGGCATGCCCACTCAGTCATATTACCCTCCCCCACCAAGCCACGCCCACAGAACCGGTAGTAACAAATTTTACATTTCACCACTGACTTATTTTGATGCTTTGAAGCAAATCAGCTACCAAGCTGAAATTTGTCTCTTCCATCCTTGGGTCTCTGGGCCTGTTAGAAAGAGGACAAGGGGGTTCCAGTGATATTCTTTTGTCTCACCCCTACTGAATAAAACAAATGCCAAATTCCTGTTGCACAGGAAAAGAGAGGGGTTGAATCTGTGCATCTAATGATGTCTCTGCAGTCTATAGAATGAATATTTAATGGTGATTGTCAGCAAGATCTTATAAAGGGCTTGCTTTTGTAAAATGTGCTCATTCTTGTGGCTTCCACAGCCATCCTATCACCTGCTGCGAGCCTCCCTAATAAAGCATATTTGCATTATTTTAGCTTTAAGGATGCCCGAGGGCATAGCAGAGATGCATGTGTATATTTGTATTGGAATTTTACACAAATCAAAGATCCCCTTAGAGAACTTATTCAATGCCATCTTTCTCATAGAGAACAGAAACCTCTCTGCTTGAAAAGTTTCACCAATCAGAAAGTGGGGAAAGTAGACATGGAGCTGATTATTTCTATATGAGGGAGGAGTATAAAGCCCCCCCCCCCATCAGTGTTTCTAATTTTATGCAGCCAGGATTAGCCTAGGTTTCTCCATACACTTCCTAATCTTGGCTATAAGCACAACTTTTCTTAAAGGCAGAATCATTTCAGGAACAGATCCAGAATTCATTGCTTTCCTGAACACACAAAAGAATTTCACTCCTGAACTGGTATGTATTCTTCTCTCCCTTGATGGGCTTGGGTGGCTTCCAGAATTTGAACAGAATGGAACAAGCTACTAACATCTTCAGCATGTTATGAAGCAAACCTACATGTATCACATCAAAATATACCTTAGTTGAATTTCAGTTCTTCAAATTAGCTCTCCCAGTTTGCTCTAGACGGATGCTGAATTCCTACCCCATCCTATTGCTGTTTGCTTTTAATTAGGCAGTACTCAAATGCAAGAACTGCCTTTAGTCATTCTTTTTCCTAGTATGAAGCCAGAACTATCTGAAGCTCTGTAAAGCCACAGGAGGACAGAGATTGTAGTACCCTATGCACATCTGTTATAGTGTTATACTCTTTTCTGGAATTGGCAATGTCATTACTGGCTCTGCACAAGGAACTTGTGGAGTCTAATTTCTTGAATCATCCCAGGTCAACCATTTGAAACAGATTATAGGCAAAACAGCCATTTTCATGAATTTATTTTGTCATTTTTCAGCACATTATAAGTCTAGTTCAGAAGTAATCAAATTCTATCCTGCTTTAATTCCAATAAGTGTTCCAAAACATGATTCAATAAAAGTGTGTCCAAGTTTAGGCAATGACAATTTCTACCTGTAGAAATGGCTAATTCTAAAAATGAGTCTCTATCTGGTGAAATTTTCCATTTAGTGAAAAGGGGGAGTATAAAAAGCTTTCGAGGGAGAAAAAGCAAAGCTACTGATTAGAGAATTGGACAAGACTCCAACTAGCAGTAACAAATAAGGACAATTTTCTGTTCTGGCATCTAGTTTCTCATTCTTCACATAAATCTAGTTCCAGTGCCAATGATTTAATCTCTTTAGAGTGCTGGACCAAATATTTTAGTGACCTGTTCAGGGCTCCTCTTTGTGGTAACTCTCTCTTGCCATCTCACATTTTGGTAGAAACAAATCTTTTAGGGTGAGACTTAGCTCATCTCACCCTACTCCTCATCCCAGAGGCAGCAAATTGATTCTGATCTGGCATACTATGCCTTTTCATTCCTGGCTATATTATGGCAGATTTTCCACAGAAGATTCTTGTTTATTTCTATATCAGCTTATATTTTCCACACAGATTTTTTAAAATTTGCTCAAATTCATGCACTATCTGTAATAAAGATTAGACAAATACTGCTAATCCTCAATTTATGACCAAAATGGAGCCTACTGTTCATATGATTGACCCAATTTTACAACCCCGTTGAGGCAATTATTAAGCAAATGCTGTACTCATTAAGTGAACCAACTGGTTGCTATGGGTTGGTTTTACTGAAAACCAGAAGTAAATGCCAGGTTTTGGCAAAAACAGTGTAAAATCTGGTGACATGATCGTGGCATGCTGCAAATGGTTTTAAATGCAGGCCAGTTGCCAAACTCCTAAGTCTGTGAGTGGGAATGATTGTCAGAAGTGCAGAATTGGGTCATAAGTACTCCTGAGGCGGTCCATTGTAACTTTGAATAGTCGCTAAGCAATTGGTCATAAATCAAGGACTTCCTGTATACTGGTCTTTTGTGCAATACAGCATGTGTATTTGCGCAGTTACACAGAGTAAGTGAGTAACCCATGTATTGTAACACTGCCCAATGTGTCACCCATGGAGCTTGGCACTTAAAACATGATCAGAAATTTTAGTTGTCTCTTTGATCACAAAACTATAATCTTTTTTCTGCAAGACCAAACTGGGACAATCAGTATAAAGGTTGCCAAGCTTCTAGCAAATAAGTATGGCTTAAGGGTTGACATTTCTTCTCATTATTATTTTTTTTCAAGTTTGAGTTTTTTGTATTTTAAATGTTGTACTCAAGTTTTATTTGTCCAGGGCTGTTAAATACATGCATATATCTATGAGTCAGGTGTTTTGCTTTATTAATCCAGTTCATACATTGAAGGATTTAGATCAGGAATAATTTGCAGTTACATTATTCTGAGTCTAAATGGCAGTAAGTGCTAAAATCAAATCTGAAAGACATGGGAGCAAAATAAAATGTATTTCATATTTATTTATACATCCTTTTCAGCAAGCAGTTCAAATGATAACTAAATCAAAGCCATTAACCAAAACAATTAAACATGGCACAGCAAGTGTGTTTTCATTTATTTGTATTAATTGCACCCTGCTCAATAGCAAATTCTCTTCAAATATTTGAGTTTACAGATAAAATATCTGATGTTGTTGTGTTTGCTTTCATTATAAACAGTGCATGTTGCCTGGGATTTGGGTTGAGTTGGACAATTCAGGCTGCCTTACCCTGAAAATGACAGTGGCAATGTTCTGCAATTATGATGCAGTAGAAATGGGATTATGCCTCAGAGCAGGGCATGTTTAGGGAAAAAAATCCTTCACTGGCTTCTTCTGGTGTAGTCTTGCCTGAGTTTTCATTGTAGGGATGAATTTTTCTTTGACTGCTTTGTTCTGCTGATGGTATGTATATCCCCCCTCCCCAAATGGTGCAAACCAAACCAAACCTAATTGGTTCTTTGACATGCTAGTTATCGGTACAAATGTAGCAAGTATGTAGCAAATCCTCTTCATCCAGACTTGGCGACTGATCCAATAAAGTTTGCTATCACACCTCCGCCTAGGTTTAACTCTTAAGTACAAATCAAATTTAGTGTTAAACAAGCAGATGAGAGATCCAGGCAAGAATCACTCCCACTTGTACCATTTCAATCACAATCAGAGTTGGGGGGGGGGGTCAGAAAAAGGTCAGTATGGTAACCACAATCCCCCGAAGCATGAGATGCATGTAAAACTAGGGCGGGACTTAATTATATGAATGCAGTCAACATCTTGGCTTTCTTTCCTCCCACGTCATGCTTCATGTTTTACTGCCTGTGGTTACTGCCAATTCAGCAGTTTAAGGGGAGGGACAGTTCCCCATCCCACCCCAAAACAAAACCCCCATAATCAGATGTATTTTTACTCCAACACAGTTTATTTTATAGTCATTTGGGGGAGTATTGCTTGTATTCTTTATGTATGTGTGCATGAGTGGGCTTTTTTTAAAACGTAAATTGCCTTGGGAGCTCAAAGACAGATATAAATATCTTATACAAACAAACATTTCACTGGCAGTTATAGAAGAGAGCTTGACATAAGGCAGCTGGTCAACTTCCTTGAGGCCTGTGGCATAAGTTAGCATCAGGCTGCCTATTTCTGATATTTAAAAGATTTGCACCCTCAGCCACACTTTAACCCACTATTTGAACACCTTCTGGCCTAGCCAGGAAGCTCCTGCCTCTATTTCCATGGACTGTTTACCTGGATACATTAACATAGAATAGTTATCAAACAGATTTGTAAAAAGGAGTAAGCTGTGGCACAGCTATTCCAACTTGAAATTTCATTTCATAAAAGGGCTGTTGTGAAGGTTTTCTGCAGTTAGATAGTGATAGACAATCAATAGTTACATTAATATTCATGGGAGTTGTAGGCAAAAACATTTGTAGGGTAGTAATGTGACTACTACTGAGTTAGGAAGGTTTTATAAAATATGTTTGTATGGTAAAAAAAAAATGAAAGGGAAACAGCTGCTTATTTACAAGATTGTAAGCCAACTGAATGCACTATCCAGAAATACTTTCAGGAAGACTATTTGCTACAGTCAATAGACTCCAATGTTTCCTTATTTCTGCTCTTTGTCAAGCAAAGGCACTTTTATATGGCAACAAAGGCAAAAACAAAAACAAAAAAAACCCCACGATGGAAGACTAATGACTTTTAGGTTCCAAAGCTCAGATGAGCCTCAATTTTCTTTGTCCTGAATGCTAGGGAATACTAGTAATCTTGTAAACAACACCCTTGTTTGGCCTAGTGGTTAAGGTATCAGATTAGAAAGCAGGAGACCTTGAGTTGTAATCCCACCTTAACCATAAGAGCCAGCTGGATGACTTTACGCCAGTCACATTCTCTCAGCCCAACTCACATCACAGGGTTGTTGTGGTAGGGAAAATAGGAGGATAATGGATAATGTTTGCCGCCTTGAGTTAAACATAAAAATAACAAACACAGGATACAAATAAATAAGTACGGTAATAAATAAATTTTGGGATTGATTTTGTGAGGCAGTGACAGCAGATAAAATGTCAGATTTTTTTTAAAAAAATAATTCTGTCTTATCTCTATCCCTCTCTTTTTTTTAACATGTTGGCTGTTGAACAATTTTATGGAGAACCTAAAATCTTGCACACCAGTTTGTGACATTTGGTTGGTCCTAATAAATGCATTTTCTAGAAATAGGTTTTAGATCCTTCTTTCCCAATCTACCCATATGACTGTGGTCTGTACTGTTGCTCTGAAAACAACCTTCAAGGGGAAAAAAAGGATTTTTTTGTGGAAACAACTCTTGATTCACTTTTCTTTAGCATAAACCTTTAGCAGGCATCAGCAGAAGTCCTATAATTCACGTGCCAAGCAAAATTGCTGACCTGAACATCCAGGGATGTTTCTACCAGTATAAATCCTAAAACAGGAAAAATAAAAAACCTGCCACACTATAAGTAATAAAGTAGCCGGTGGTATCTTAAAAACTAAAAAAAATATGATATAAATAAAACAAATAAATATGTTTCAGTGTTAAGTCTAAGAAAATAATTTGGCACTAGACAGCTTTTGAAGTTGGGATATAACTTTTGGAAATATCTTTTTAAAATTATATGAAATTCAGCCAGTTATGTATGAAAAATACAAAATCCCATCAAAGGAGCATGGCATAGATATGACTCCTGGTCAGAGAAATCAATAGTGAATACCAGCTTCCCTAACTCTGGTATTGTTGAATAATTTGGGCTATAATATCCATTATTTCCAAACATCATGTAATAAAAAGAAAAACCCTAAGAAGCTTCAGAAAAATAAATATCTGGAGATTTCTTATTGTATAAAGAAGGATCTAACAGGCAGGAATAGTTCATTTATAACAAGAGTTTTAAAAGTCACATTGAAGTTGGGACAATTCAACAATTTAATTTAATTATTTAAAATAATTTTAAGAATTATTTTAATTTTTGTCATTCACATTTCATTCTGCCCCTCCTTTTGCATTCTTTCTTTAATTATTCTATTTCATCTTTTCTTTGATATGTGTAACTCTTGTCCCGCAGCAAGTTTGTCATGGTGAGTTGGCTGTGACAAGTTGTGACAAGTGAGTTGCAGCAAGTTGACTGCAGCGAGTTGTCCTAGACTCTTCCTAGGGGTCAGTTCTGAGTTTACAATTTTCCCCACATCTGTTTCCAGAGCAAAGCAGAGTGAAACTCATGATGGCAACATGAAACAGTAATCATCTTACTTTTCTCCCGTTGAATTGATTAAAGTGATCAAAATTGATTTTAATTGAATGTGAACCCTGTTGTCCTCAGACAGCCCTTGATGGCTGGCCAAAAAGCCCAGCCCTCTACCCAGGGTAGGAATTCAAATGAAAGTTCTTCAGACTTTCACCAACACACTCTCTAGAACAGTCGTTTTTAATATGAACCCAGTTCATGTCTAAAAAAGACTTAGTGGAAAAGTATTGGATCAATAGGACTGTGTTTCTCTCTTCCTCTGCCCTTCTTATGGATGCTTTTCTTTTCTCTTTGGGTCTAGTGGTTTCCTTTCCCCCAACATTCCTCCCCTCAGCCATGCAGTTCAGGAATATGTTTTTGAAAGGGCTCTGTTCAGCTTCATGGAAAAGAGTTTTTGCTTTCGTGTTGAAAGATTTGTGCCTGGCCTGATGTCCTGACTAGCTGAGCAGCTGAAATGAATCCTCTTCAGTCTATTTACTTGATATTTACCAAAGTCTGCAATCAACAAGAAAACACATCTCAGCAGCTTGCCTGGCAAGAGAAAGAATTGAGGCAGCACCACAGCTGTCATATTTATTTCAGTGGCAAAGCAGGTCAAGAAAATTGATAAAATTAATCATACAAACTAGCAAGCATCAGGAGTGAAGAAGTGGAGACAGACAGAGAAAAACAAGAGTTTGCTGCACCTGCTGTTATTTTTAATGGATTTTCGTGCAATGTAGCAGATAAAATTCAACCTTCCACATTATTCTGCAAGGAGAGATTTATCCCTGTTTTGGGAGAGTGGATAAATAAATAAATAAACAAACAAACAAACAAACAAACAAACAAACAGCCTTTTCTGTCCATGATCTTTCAAGGATATTTATAGTTGATAGAGACAGAGACATCAAGTGCCCAGTTTGCATTTTCAGCCCCAAAGGACAAAACCCATTTCCATTTATAATTGCTGAATTAATTTCAAGTAAGATGCCTTCCAGGAACAAGCATGCCGTCCCTAAAACCCTGGTGCAGTATACAGTTCAAGTAATCCAAAGTTGTATTCTATTAGGAGATGAAAGAAGTGTCTGATCAATAATGAGAAAATAAAGTTAGCTGCAAATCCTGGCCAAGGCTGACTCTCCAATTCTTCTCATCTCTGATGCCAAAGATTCTTTTCACAGGCTCCAACTTGGCTCTTCAAAGAATGCCCACCAATGTTTCATTTGAGAGCAGGTGTGTGTGTGTGTGTGTGTCTGTATCTGTGTGTGTGTGTGTGTGTGTGTGTGTGTGTGTAATGTATGTGTATGTGTGTGTGAGAGAGAGAGTGTGTGTGTGTACTTTTGTGAGTGTCTGAGTATAAGATGGCAGGCTTGGGATAACTTCTCTCCTGCAATTAAGGGTGATGCAATGGTCCTCAAGCCAGGCTGAATTTGCACTGGTGGTCCAAATGATCTTTCCCAAGTCAGATGTGAGGCTAATGGTCAAGGATTGCAGTGTCTGAAGAATAGTGATTTGGGATACAACTAGACTTGGGATCTATGTTTCAGTGACAGAAATCACCCTGGTTGAGATGGAGCACACATAACAACTATCAATTCAAACACCCTCTGGCTTTCTTCAAGGACTTCAGGGAGCAAAAATGTTGCAGTTGGCAAGATTTATACATCCCCCTCAGCAAGGGTTAACCTCATCTCATGGCCACTCTTGTCTCAGGACAACTTGTCAGTCTGTGAGAACGGACGATAATGGATTTGAAGTGGATTGCTCAGCCCATGGAGAGGAAGATGCTGTATTTATTGAATATACATTAAAAAGAACATTTCTCAATTTCTCAGCACTGAACTCAGGGTCAATGGATCTTCTTGGCAGTGACATGCTGAGTCAACTCCTAGCACAAAGCTTTTAGAAAGACCAGGGTTAGATTAAAGGATTAGACTCCATCTTTAACGTTTCCCTGGCAAAAATCTTAAATCATTTATGTTGATCGGCAGAGTGTGGCTTGCTTTTCCTGCTCTCTTTGAAAGATAAAACAACCACCACCATCTCTTTTCCCCCGCACCAGTTTTTACATCTAATTGTTAATTTGAGCCTTTCTATTGTTGTGTGTCAAGATAACTGAATAGAAAATGTGTTAGCATCCAAATATAGGCAGTGATAGATTTGAAAGCAACTGGGTTCTATCAAAATTGCTTGCTTTTTCCACATTCAGTTTAACCTAATATCTAATGAGAACTGGGAAGCAGGTACAGCAGAAATAATTGGCATTTGCATAACAATATTGGAATAACTTTTTATGTAACTTTGTTATGATCCTAACAACAGTCCTGCAAGGGAGGTCTGTATTATTGTTCCCATAGCAATGATGGGGCTTTGAAATAACATGGTCCAAGGCCATAAGGGAAGAAGAAGGTAAAGATGTGAATTTAGGGCATCCCAATCCACTGAATCCACTGAAATTCAATCTCTGGTCCAATTATGTCTCTGATCTATTGTATGTGTTTTATGAAGAGAGAGATTCCTTCTGGTCACAAAAGCAGAGGAAGCATAATAATTGGGTTTTCCTCTTTTTTTAAAAAGGCCATTGTAAAACAATAAAGTACAGTAGCTTTGCTTTGAAGTAGTATTTGACAAGCATTTGAACAATAAGAAAATATATTCATGGGAAAGCTGTGATTCATGACTTTGTTTATTATTTTTATTAGATTCTGCAAATTTCTATCTTCTTGCTTATATTTAAGCTTAGCATCCTTTTAAGAAATCATAGAATGGTAGGGCAGGAAAAGACCATGGAGGTCTTATAGACCCAAGGCAGAAGTTAGTAAACAACCCTGTGGAGGGTTCAATCAAAACAACCCTGTGGAGTAGATTAATCTGAGACACAGTATCCAAACAAGCTCAGGTCTTTAAAAGAACTCTATTTCTGATCAATAGATTTTTAAAATTCATAGTTTCAGCAATCATTTAGTTGGTTAATCTTAATCTTTTTCATGTCACCTTTCAAGAATCTCAACTTCCCAAGTCAACATAGAATAAAAATAATTTTATAAAAAATTATATATTTTTATATTTATTTATATTTTTATAATTTTATAAAAATGTATTGATCAAACTATGAATTATTTTAAAATGAAAGCACAGCTAATAAAATCATATTGTATTAAACAAATACCCTCAAAATTTTCAGACAAAAACCAGGGAGCTTTTCAAAACCCTCTTAGAAATATACATGGTTGGAACTCAATTTGGGGAATAGATTCTGTAAGAATCTGTTGAAGCCCTTTTCTAGCACCCACCAGGCTTACAAATGTGATTAATAAACATAAACGCAAAGATTGAAATAAAAGCTGCTTCAGAAAGTATTAATTTGAATAATAGGTTTTGCTTGATTGATTGTGTACTGATATATGTTCTATGTATTACAAATAGTGATAAAAAAATAATTACAATTAATTTAAATTCATTAAAATATAATTAAAAAGAGAATGCACAATATAAGTAGTCTGTGACTAACATCTATTATGACTGGTCCTCATGCTTATAACCATTGCCTCTGTGGTCACATGATCAAAATTTGGGTGTTTGGCAACTGGCATTTATATATGATAGTTACTGCATCCCAGGGTCACATGATTGCCATTTATCAGATTAACAGAGTTGGAAGGAACCTTGTAGGTCATCTAGTCCAACCCCCTGCCCATGCAGGAGACCCTACACCATTTCTGACAAATGGCAGTCCAATCTCTTCTTGAAAGTCTCAACTGATGAAGCTCCCACAACTTCCGAAGGCAAGCTGTTCCACTGATTGATTGTTTTCACTGTCAGAAAATTTCTCCTTATTTCCAGGTTAAATCTCTTCTTGTTCAGTTTCCATCCATTATTCCTTTTCTGGCCTTCAGGTGCTTTAGAAAATAGCTTGACCCCTTCCTCTCTGTGGCAACCCCTCAAATATTGGAACACTGCTATCATGTCTCCCCTGGTCCTTCTCTTCACTAGACTAGCCATGCCCAGTTCCTGCAACCGTTCTTCATATGTTTTAGTCTCCAGGCCTCTAATCATCCTGGTTGCTCTCCTCTGTACTTTTTCTAGAGTCTCAACATCTTTTTTATAGTGTGGTGACCAAAACTGGATGCAGTACTCTATGTGTGGTCTTACTAAGGCTTTAGTAAAGGTAAAGTTAAAGGTTTCCCTCGCACATATGTGCTAGTCATTCCTGACTCTAGGGTGCGGTGCTCATCTCCATTTCAAAGCTGAAGAGCCAGCGCTGTCCAAAGATGTCTCCATGGTCATGGAGCCAGCATGATTAAATGCCAAAGGCACACAGAACACTGGTACCTTCCCACCAAAGGTGGTCCCTATTTTTCTACTTGCATTTTTTTACATGCTTTCAAACTGCTAGGTTGGCTGAAGCTGGGACAAGTAACGGGAGCTCACCCAGTTACACGGCACTAGGGATTTGAACCACTGCCAACCTTTCAATTGACAAGCTCAGTGTCTTTGCCACTGAGCCACTGTGTCCCCTTACTAAGGCTTTATAAAGTGGTATTAGTAACTCACTTGATCTTGATTGTATCCCTCTGTTAATGCAATTTAGGATTGCATTGGTTCTTTTGGCTGCCACTGCACACTCCTGGCTCATATTTAGCTAGTTGTCCACTAAGACTCCTAGATCCCTCTCACAGTCACGGCTTTTAAGCCTGGTTTCCCACAGTTTATATGTGTACTTTTGGTTTTTCTTACCTAAGTGTAGGACTTTACTTTTCTCTACATTGAATTTCATTTTGTTAGATAGGGCCCAGTGTTCAAGTCTGTCAAGATCCATCTGAATCTTGAGCCTATCTTCTAGGGTGTTAGCTATTCCTGCCAGCTTAGTATCATCTGCAAATTTGGTAAGTTCCCCTTCTATTCCCTCATCTAAGTCATTTATGAAGATATTGAAGAGTAAAACAGAACCTTGTGGCACCCCACTGCTTACTTCTCTCCATGTAGACATAGACCCATTAAGGCAGGGGTGAAATGTAAAATTTGTTCCTACTGGTTCTGTGGGCGTGGCTTGGTGGTGGTGGGGTAATGTGACTGGGTGGGCGTGGCAAACTTTTTTTTTTTACTTCTCAAAGCATTTTTTCTGCAAATGCAAAAAATGTTTTGAAAAGCCTCTGCCGATCAGGAACACAGCTGGGATCGTCAGAGCTTTTTCAAAGCATTTTTTAACCACCTCTTCCAATGAAGAGGTTGCAGAAAAAAACGCTTTAAAAAGTTCTCTGATGATCCCAGCTGAGTTGCCTGATCGTTTAAAAAAAATGCTTTCAAAAGTCACTCTGACGATCAGGCAACTCAGCTGGGATAGTCAGAGAGACTTTTAAAGCATTTTTTTCTGAAACCTCTTCTGGGGAAGAGATGGTTTTAAAAATGCTTTGAAAAGGCTCTGACGATCCCAGCTGTTTTGTCTGATTGTCAGAGCCTTTTCAAAGCATTTTTTAAACCATCTCTTCCCTGGAAGAGGTTGTAGAAAAACTGCTTTGAAAATAATGCTTTGAAAAGCCTCTGACATCCCAGCTGAGCCGTGTGACCATCAGAGGCTTTTTTTACTTTTAAAAGCATTTTTTCAGCAGAAGAAGTTGTAGAAAAAATGCTTTTAAAAGTAAAAAAAAAAAGCCTCTGATGATCGTATGGCTCAGCTGGGCATGGGGGGGTGGGCAGGGTTTTTTGCTACCATTGCTCCAAACCACCTGCTGCCATTGCTACTGGATTGGGCGATCCGGTCCGAACCAGGAGCATTTCACCCCTGCATTAAGGACTATTCGTTGAATACGGTTTGTCAGCCAATTGCAAATCCAACTGGTAGTGATGCTATCTATCCCACTTTTTTCTAACTTACCAAGAAGTAGGTTGTGGTCTATTTCCAATTTTCCTCTCTGGATTCTGACAAGCAAAGTCAATGGGGAAATTAGAGTCGCTTAACAACTTTATGATCACTTAGGGATGGGGGGGGGGGGCAGTCTTAACAACCATAGCCAAAAAAGATAATAAAATTAGGTGCAGCTCATTCAATAATGACCTCACTTAGAAACAGAAGTTCTGGTCCCAATTGTGATCATAAGTCGAGGATTACCTATAATTACAAATAGCATTAACAATAATAATATGATAAAATTAGTTCCAGTTGCACTTTAATCAGATCCAAAGGATAAATTGGAAATTTGCTTTCTTTTGTGGGTACAGAAAATTGGAGTCAGTAGCAGCTCTACCAGATCATTCAGTATGCTGTGGATCAGTGGTGGGTTCCTCCCGGTTCGGCCCGGTTCTCCCGAGCCGGTAGTGGTGACGATATGACATCACCGAACTGATTCTGCCCCCCGCGCCCCCACCCCACCCTCCGCATTATTCTTACCTTTTATTTGGCCCCACCCCAATCTATTGCTGCCTCCTGAGTCCCAGCTGATGGCTAGAGGGAAAAAACTTGTTTAAACTCTTGCCATGGGGGCCACTCTACAGCTGATCAGTGTTAAAAGTAAACAAATGACCAGTGCCTGCAAAAATACATGAGTAGATCAGTGCCTGCAAAAATACACGAGTAGATCAGTGCCTGCAAAAATAAATAGGTAGACCAGTGCCTGCAAAAAATAAATGAGTAGATCGGTACAGCTCTGCAAGCAGTTAAAAGCCTGGTAGACCAGTACCTCTGCTAAATCCTAAAAAATTGTCACATGACCATCAAGCCATGCCCACAAAATAAGCCACGCCCACAGAACCGGTAGAAAAAAAATTTAGAACCCACCCCTGCTGTGGATGCTACATTATAGAAGACCTTTTCTTACACGCTTTCCAAGGAAGCTATGGTAAATGGGACAGTTTAAGATCTTAATCTCTGCTAGTTAGTTATCTCTTGCTATCTTAAATTAATTTGAATGTGGACAGTAATTGGCAACCAGTGCAAACCCAGCCTGTTAATGCTATTAGAGACCGATGCCCAAAAAAGAATAGCAAACAGAAGGAGAATTGTTTTACTGTCAATTCTTGTGAAGAAAAGGCAGCTTCAACAGATTCTAGAAGTAAGAAACTTACCAGAATATCAAGAACTTCTGTAAACTGATTTATGCCAGTGGTCCACCTAATCTTAATAATGATTATTTTTTTCCTTAATCTACATTGTTGTTGCAAGCTAGGTAGGAATAACATATTTCATAATATAAGAATAGAGCAGAGCAGAGTAGAATAGGAACAAGAACCGGAACCGGAACCGGAACCAGAATAGAATAGGAAATTCTATTCCAATACAATGCATTACAATACAATATATAATATCCCAAGAATCCACACACTGTTGTCCTTTTCCATAAAGGTATCATAAAAAAAGAATTCTAAACTCACACAACGGAGGTTATTTCATTGGCTGCAATAAACAGTTACTTACAGATGGATGGTTGTACAAGATGGATAGTTATATAAATCATTTAAATAAATGAATAAATATAATCCTCTGTGAGCACATTGTGATGCATAAAAGATCCATTGTATACTTAGCATATATATCCCCTTACTGAAAGACAAAATCTTTTGACTGTGAGTAGTTACTGTATGTTATACGTTCAGGGGTCAATGATAGTTTGGAATAATGTGCAATGTGTTGAGTATATGCATCATAGAAATTCTAGGGCAGCTTTATTTCCCAAAAAAAGTTACAATCCTATTTGTGATTTGTTTGTTTGTTTGGTCCCCAGCTGCTTCTTCTGAACTATGTTTGAGATGTGAATGAACCAGAGCAGAGGCAAAGACTTGGCAGTAGCATGAAACCTAGAAACACCTTCTCTTTTAGCATTCAGTGACTCAGATATCTTGAGATGACACACTGTGATACATTTGCCTATTGGAGATAACATGTTACAGGATCTTTTGTTTTGTAGCTGCTGTTCTCGTCACCCGTTGGATAATGGCCGCTGTTCGTTATGCTGCAACTACTACTTTTCATTCATACCTTCATACCCCTCTTCTCCCCAGGAATTAGGCTGTTCACTGCTACATGTAATCTCATAAATATATAGTGCTGCCTTTTATTGCTATGGATTTCTTTGATCAAAATGGATCACATTTGATTTGTTGTATTGCTTTTAGAAGCCCTGTTGCTCTGGTTGGACAAAGCTCTTAGCTACTGTGAATTAACAGGGGGATGGTCTAAACTAAAATTGTCTGATACTTATTTTCAGCCACCAAGCCAAAGTGTAATATACCTTAGTGAATGACTTCTTAATTCAAGGAAACCTCTCTCTAGTTTGTGCATTGTTGCTTTTACAGAAAAGTGATTGCTCAATGTGAGCCAAAATTGTCACAGAACACTCTGGCATTGTAGGTCAGCACATCTTTCTCTTTCTGTCCTGACCACTTTTTATAGAGGCACAATTGAGAACATTTTAACAAATTGCATCATTGTTTGGTTTGGTGGGAGCAGTGCCTCAGATAGCAGCATACAGCATACAGAGACATGGTAAAGACAGCTGAGATGATTATAGGAAGCTCATTTCCCATTATTCAGAATACTGCTTGTAAGCTCTATGTGCCTAGAGCTCAAAGCATTGTTAACTACCCCACACACCCACTTTATGGTCTGTTTCTGTTGCTTCCCTCTAGGAGGAGGATTCAAAGTATTTCTAGAAGGACTATCAGATTCTGTAACAGCTTTGTTCCCTATGCCATCTGTCTGGCAAACTGGCAAGATTTGTTTTTCTCACCATGTACATGTATACATCTAAACTAGACTGTGTTGGGGACTTCCGGCGGCTCCGCGAGCCTGGATGGCACCTTAATTAGCGCGCCTGCTCCGCGGTACTGTAAAAACCCCCGTGCAGCAATCCAACGCTGCCGGGAGGTTTGAAAACTTCCCCCTGGGCAAAAGGGGGAAGTGAAGAGCCGGCTGGTGGGGGTAGAGCTCGCCAAAGCCCCCCAGAAGGATTTCTGTGGGGGTGAAAGGCTGAGTTTCCCAGAAGCCAGCCAAGAGCTCCAGACCGGGAACGTCTCTGCTTTGGCAGATTTACAAGTCGCGACCGCATCTGCTGGATTCTTTTTTTTTTTCTAAACTGAACTTAACAACAAGAAGCAGACGGGATCAGCCAGGAACACTTTAATTGCAAGTATTTCACTTAACTTCTTTATTTTTGTGGATTGCCTCCTTCGGAAGCTACAAAGTAAAAAGTGGGGGGGGGATGGCGATTGAGGCTTGAGTGGCTGGGAAAGTGAAAGTGAACTGATTACTGCCACAGCCTCAAAGAAACTTTTCTTTTGTTAATGATTTGCCAGAAGGAGGATTTTCTTTTTCTTTTTTCTTAAAGAATTGTTTGTTGGCTTTTAAGAAATTTGGACTATTTGACTGCTTTTTAATTAAAAGAAATTTTAAGAATACAGCAAGAAAGAAAAAAAGTAAATAAAAGAAGGAGGAGGGGAAAGATAAACTCTCTTCAAAATGGCTACAAAACCTCCCCCAGTAAAAACAGTTCCAGCAAAAGGCACATCTAGTGCTGGCAGCTCTCCCACTCATGCTCCTAAAGTACAAGAGACTCAGACTTTAACAATTGAAATGATACAACAGGTTATTCAAGGAGCATTGAGTGCTACAGAAAATAAACTTACAGCCAGAATTCAAAATGTTGCAGAAGATCTCACTGCTGTGATTGATACTAAAATCCAAACAGTTACAGAGGAATTGGCAGCACGTAATGTGGACATTAGAGAAGATATACTTTATGCATTTCAAGGGCTTGCTGCTCAAGCTGAAAATTTGGACTCTAAAATAGAAGAAGTTAAAGAAACTACTGAAGTTTTGAGCAACAAGTTGGATATGGCTCAGCAAAAAATTGAGAGATCCGAGATGGATTTGTTACTTATGCAATATAGAGAAATGGAGTTTGCAGTGAGAATTAGAGGGGTGAAAGAAGATAAAAAAGAAAATTTGAAGGAGAAGCTGGGAGAAGCAATAGCACAGGTGCTGGGAATGCCGAAAGGCGAAGTGATGTGGCAAATGGATAAAATTTTTAGAGTTAATTCCTGGGTGGCAAGACAGAGAAAGTTACCAAGAGATATAGTAATATATTTTACTACAAGATATGTGCGCAATGAAGTGCTGCAAGCAACTTACCCAAAAAAGCTAGAAGTGGACGGACAAGAGGTGATGACAATGAAAGAAATTCCCCCAAAGATGTTAAGAGCAAGAAGAGATTATTCTTTTTTGGTGGAGGAGTTAAAGAATCGTCAGCTACAATACAGATGGGATGTTCCAGCCGGCTTGGTGGTGAATTTTTCTGGAGAAAGATATAGGTTGAATACGATTGATAAAGCAAGGGATTTCTACATAAACGTTTTAAAGGCTGGAAGGCCAAAATCTCCAGAAATTAAAGTTAAAGAAACAGCTGAGAAGTTACCACAAGAAGAATTGTTATCCACCGCACAGGGGGGAATCTCAATTTCAACAAGCCAAGAAGACATCCTTAAAGCTGTGGTGGATGTATATAAATTTAATAAAATAAATAAATAAATAAATGTAGAACCCAGAGAACAAAGAATGACTAGAGCGGCTACAGCAAAACGTAAGGAGGAGTTAAAAATTCAACAACTGCAACTACCAAGTTCTGAAATCGCCAAAACAGAAGCGGTGGGAGGAGCCAGACCGAAAAGTCGGTTAGAGTTGGAAAACCAACAAATGCTCTTGAGGCTTCAGAAGTTCAAGCATGGGAACTAGATTCCTGACTTGGAATGTTAATGGTTTGAATTCTCCGCAGAAAAGAAGGAAGATATTTACCTATCTTAAACAATTTAGGAATGACATTATATGTTTGCAGGAAACTCATATTAGAATACAGGACCAAAAATACTTAATAAATTCAAAACTGGGTGCGCATTATGTTGCAGCATCATCAGAGAAAAAAAATGGTATAGTTATCTACCTGAAGAAAAACTTAATTTCTAAATTAATTGAATCAGATGAGCAGGGTAGATATCTGGCAATTGAAGTCTTGATTGAAGGTCAGAAAACTTTAATATTGGGGGTTTACGCACCCAATCAACAACAGGAGATTTTTTACAGTTTTTTACATGCTAAAATGACTAATTGGAAATATAAAACATGTATTCTGCTTGGGGACTGGAATGGAGTAATCGATGTCAGAAAAGACAAGTTAGGATCGAATTAAAGTGTTGCCTCAAGAGCTAAACTGCCAAGATCTTTTTTTGATTTGATGGAGGAATGGGAGTTGAAAGATATTTGGCGAGATAGAAATCCAACAGATAAAGATTTTACCTTCTTCTCAGATAGACATCAATCCTTCTCAAGGATAGATTTTATATTAATATCTAATGATTTTTTCCCTAGGGTGAAGACAACAAAGATTTTTCCAAGAACGTTGACAGACCATAGTCGTGTATGGGTAGAAATAGATTATTGTAAGGGACCAAAGAGGTCCTGGAGAGTAAATGAAAATCTATTTAGATATGGGGAAAATATCAAGGAATGTAAGAAGTATTTGAAAGAATATTTTATTATGAATATGCAAAAGGGTACCTCAATGGAAATGGTATGGGATGCTAGTAAGGCTTATATGCGGGGTGTCTTGATTTATATGAATAATAAATTTAGAAAAAAGCAAGGGGAAAAAAGAAGGGTGTTGGAAGAGCAAATTAAGGAAAATGAACAACTTTTGATAAAAAACCCAAGGGATAATAAAGTTAAAGAGGTTATTAACTTGCTGAAAGAATAATTTAAAATGTTGATTGCAGATCAAACAGCAACTAATTTACAGTATGCTAAATATAACACATTTTGTAATGCCAATAAGCCTGGAAGATGGATGGCTTATATGCTTAGAAAGAAATAAAGTCAAAGAACAATTGAAAAAATTAAATATAAAGGAAAGGAGGTCTTTCAGCAAGAATTAATTAAGAAGTCATTTACAGAATATTATTCAGAATTATATAAGGCAGATAAGATTCAGGATATGGATATAGATGGATTTCTTAAGAAACAAAATATTAAGCCAGTTTCACAAGAACAAAGGGATATGTTAACTCAATTAATTACTTTGGAGGAAATTATGTCTGCAATTAAAGATTTAAAGATGGGCAAGGCCCCAGGAACTGATGGCCTGACGGCGGTTTATTATAAAAATGTATATGAAGAGATGGCTGAACCAATGAAAGAATTATTTAATACTATACAACAGGGAGGAAAGGTTCCTCCCTCCTGGAAAGCAGCCTTTATATCTTTAATACCAAAGGAAGGTCAGGACCATACAGATCCAAAAAATTATAGGCCTATCTCATTGTTAAATACGGATTATAAGATATTTACTAACGTGTTGGCAAATAGATTAATGAAAGTATTGCAACAAATAATACATTATGATCAAACGGGTTTTATAGCAGGCAGACAAATGAAAAACAATGTAAGACATATTGTTAATATATTGGAATATTTAGAAAGGAACAACCAGGTCCCTGCAGGTATAATTTTTTTAGATGCCGAAAAAGCATTTGATCGTCTTAATTGGAAGTTTTTACTAAATTTAATTGAAAGAATGCAGTTTGGTGATACTTTTATACAATCAATAAAGGCTATATATCAGAAACAAACAGCACAAATAATAGTTAATGGAGGCTTAACTGATAATTTTTTAATAGAAAAAGGTACACGGCAACGATGCCCCTTGTCTCCATTATTATTTAGCTTATCTTTGGAAATTTTGTTGAACAATATAAGAGATGCAGAAGAAATAAAAGGAATACAGATTAGGCAATATGAATATAAACTGTGTGCTTTTGCGGATGACCTGGTCATTACCTTAACTCAACCATTACAGTCTGTTAGAATATTAATGGATATAATTAAAGATTATGGATTAATATCTGGCTTTAAAATAAATGCAGCCAAAACAAAGATAATAGCTAAAAATATGACTGTTAAACAAAAACAAGAGATGGAGAAGCAAACAGGATTTGAAGTAGTTAAAAAGGTCAAGTATTTAGGAATAAATATTCTGACAACCAATTCGAAACTATATCACTATAATTATGAATTATTGTGGCAAAAGATGCAATTAGAGATTCAGAATTGGCGTAAGTTACAATTGTCACTGTTAGGAAGGATAGCCACCATAAAAATGAATCTTTTACCAAGGTTTTTGTTCCTTTTTCAAACAATACCAATACTTAAAACTGATAAAATACTGAAAGAATGACTTCCGGTTCCGGTCCCGGAGGCGACGGACACTGATCGGGCTAGCTCTGGCCCCAGTGTCCGATCCCCCCCAACTGGAGGCCCTATGGGCCAAACGCCCTAATATTGGGGCATTTGCCATTTGAGGGCGGCTTGCCAGGGGTCCCCTGCCTCACATCCAGGGGCCGGGAGGCCGACGCTGGCGCGCCCGAGGCTCCAGCGGGGGAGGGAGGCGATCGGCGGCCTTTTCTGGGGCCGCTGAGGCGCCACAGCGCCTAAGGGGACCGGCGCTTACCTGCAAGACACAGCGGACTGGGAGCTGATCGACCAGAGAGTTGAGGTGGCATGATGGAGTTTTAACTGCAAGGAGCAGAGAGCTGACAAGGCATCCTGGAGGTGAGAGGGGGGGTTGGAGTCCCGTCCCCCCCCCTGTAGCTGGAAAGGTGCCCTGGCTGAGAAGTAGGGGGAAAGAAATGGAAAAAAACCCCTTCCTTTGCTGACTTTTTCTTGAGGATGGCTGAATCAGAATTTGTTAAAGAGGTCTGGTGGCCTCTCTTCCTGGTGGAGAGCTATGGCGGCGGTCCGACTTCCTGCTTCTTTATTTACGACTGAAGACATTACCCACCTCGAGCTTCCTGTTTGACCTACTCTGCACTCCGGACTCATTGCTCCTGTGAGCGCCCACTGGTGGATACTGGAAAAATTACACCGATTGTCAATCCCTCTTTCTTTCCTGGAGGCTTGTTTTTTGGGATTTCTCATCTTCTATCATTGCAAGATGGCCAAGGGCCACAAAACAACAGCAGCTGACATGGAAAAATTTTTTGGAAAGACTGGCAAAATTGGATCCGAAATTGGATAAATTGGATGATTTACAAAAAGGATTATCTGAAATTAAATCTGAAATGACACTTACGAAAAAAGATTTAAATGATGTTCAACAGCTGGCAGAGCAAAACAAGAAGAAGATGGGGGGTCTGGAGGGGGAGGTACGGGCACTCCAGCGGGTGGAAGAAGGGAGAGGAAATGCAATGCTAACTTTACAATTGGATAAGATGTCTTATTTTCTCAGGTTTCAAAACGTGGAACAACTCGACCAGGAAAACTTGAGAGAAGTGATGGTCAAAATGTTGGGTGAATTTCTTGAAAGAGATTTGGAGTCTACTGGAAGGGATGTGGATCTGGTGTATAGAGTAAACTCACAATTTGCAATTTTACATAGTGTCCCAAGAGAGGTCCATATTAAATTTGTAAGAAGGGAACTGAGAGATGAGATATTGAGAAAACAAAGACTGGGGGCGCTGGTGTACAGGGGCAAGGAGGTCACCATCCTAAAGCAGATTCCCAGACAGGTACGAGAATTAAGGAGAAAATATTATTTTTTATCAAACAAGTTGTACCTTAAGGGAGTAGGCTTTAGGTGGTTGATTCCGGAGGGTTTGATGATTTTCTGGAAGGACAGTAGGAAGAAAATTAATAACGTAGCGGAGGCTAAGGCCTTTTTTGAGCAGTATAAGTCCTTCCTAGAGGGAGAAGATACAGGAGCTGAAGAGGGGGAAGTATTAGATGAACAAGGAGCGGGGGCGGGCGGGGCTGTGGCGGCCCGGGAGGAGGGGGGAGGCCAGGCCATGGTTCTAAGAGCTAGAACTAGGAAATGAAGAAAGGAGGGGAATCTATTATCTAATGTTTTTTTTTTTGATATCTCTTTTTACTCTTTCTTTTCACTGTACTTTGTATAATATTTTGGCTATTGGCTTTCTTTGTTTACATAACTTTTATATAATCCGGTTGTTTGTTTTGACTTAACATAATAACGTCTGTTGTGTGAGAATTTAAAAAAGAGAAAATAATAATTTAAATATCTTTTTTATAAAGATATTGAAAATTCAACGTATTGTAAACTATAATATTGTATATTTTTAACCAATAAAAACTTTTCTTATAAAAAAAATACTGAAAGAATGGCAAAAAGGTATAACAATGTTTGTTTGGGCAGGGAAAAAACCTCGAGTTAAACAGAAAATAATGCAGGATTCTCGAGAAAGAGGTGGACTTAAAATGCCCAATTTAGGGCTCTATTATGAGGCAGCTGTTTTATCACTAGTTAGTGACTGGATTAACTTAACAGAAGACAGGATATTAAATGTTGAAGGGTATGGCCTGGTTTATGGCTGGCATGCATATTTACTGTATGATAAAAAGGTAGATAATATTTTTAAAAGTCATATATTGAGAAGTTCCTTGTTACGAGTATGGAAAAAGTATAGTTATAAATTAAATGATAGAATTCCGATTTGGGCAATACCCAGACATGCGATCGAAAATATAAATATAGAGCAAAAGCAAGATGGGATTTCATATGAGCAACTTTTGGAGAAGGAAGGACAGGGGTTTCAGTTAAAAACTATTCAACAATTAAAAGATCAAGGAATAATTAAAACTTGGTTTCAATATGGCCAGCTACAGGCCAGATGGAAGGAAGACCAAAAAAAGGGTATTTTACAATATGAAGAGAACTTGATTAAGCAAATAAGAGACCAGGGCCAAATGCACATAAAAAGGTTATACAATGCATTATTGGAAATAGATTCGGAGACAGAATTAGTTAAGGATTGTATGATAAAATGGGCATAAAATGTAGGGGAAATAATAACGTTAGATATATGGGAAAATATATGGGTGAGAAATGTAAAATTCACACAGGCTCAAAATTTAAGAGAAAACTTTTATAAAATGTTTTATAGATGGCATTTAGACCCAAAGAAATTAGCTTGTATGTATCCAAATATTCAGCCCAGATGTTGGAGATGTGGATGTCAGGACACCACATATTTTCATATATGGTGGACGTGTAAAAGTATTAAGGCGTTCTGGATAAGAATTTGGTGGATAATTCAAAATATATTAAAGAAAAAGATTAAATTTACACCACAGTTTTTTTTGTTGGGTATTATAACAGATTGTACTGGATTAGAAATAAAATTGATTTTAAATTTAATAACAGCGGCAAGACTACTGGTGGCACAGTATTGGAAGAAACAAGAAATACCTACGATTCAAGAATGGACAATAAAGGTTGTGCATTTGGCAGAAATGGCAAAAATCTCCGCATATCTTAAAGACTATTCGAATGAAAGATATATAAAGGAATGGAGAAAATGGATAGACTATATTCAAAACAAATATCGGAACAAGAATTTTCAGTTAGCTTATGAATGACATATGTAATAGAGATAGCCATATTAAGTAGGATTTGGTGTTTTTTTTTTAGTTTTTTTTCTTTTTTTATATTTTTTTATTAGAAGTTAAAGATCAAGGCTATTAATGATATATTATATGGTTAGTTAATTATAGTATTATGTTTGTACATTTTGTACCCTGAGCTAATCCCGGGAAGCCAAGGGGGGGAGGGAGGGGGGTTGGTAGGGGGAGGGAAGGGGCTTGGGAGGGGGTGGGGGAGTGAGTGGGAAGGGGGGGAGAAAATGTTTGTACTTTTTGTAAAACTTTTTAATAAAAAAAATAAAAAAAATAAACTAGACTGTGTTGTTTCTCTGTGTCATATAATAATATATGTGGGTATATGCATATTTATTTATTTATTTATTTGTTATGTTTATGTAGTATATATTGGAGGTGGTGACCCTTTGAGAGCTGTATGCAATGGAATTTCATTTTAATGTATGCCAGTTACTCTACATCAGACATGTCAAACTTAAAGTCTGTGGGCCAGATCCGGCCCATGATGTAGTTAGATATGGTCCATGGGGTCACCCTGCAGACAGTGAGGGAACGGCCCCCACTGCCTTGGCACTAGCCCACCCCATCCTGGCCAGGCGCTCCCCCTGGGCATGCTCACAGGAGGTGGGAGCATGCTGGGGCTGGTGTCCCTGGTGAAAGGGAAGCCTCGCTGCTGCTGGGACTCTGCTTGCACTGATCATGACCGTCTTGACCCGCAGTTTGACCATGTTCCAGCACTGGGTGGCTGGCACAAAGTTGTTGTAGATCAGTGCATAGCAGAGCCCCAGCAGCAGTGCTGTGCCTGCCACCAGCACCTCCGCCACTTCCATGGCCCACTCGCCAACTTGGCCTCACCTGCTGGCCCCACAGCCTGCAAGCACTTCCCTTTCATCAGGATGCCCACCCCCACATGGGAAAGCCACAGCCACTGGCAGTGCTGCCATCCTCTCCCCTTCCCCTTGTCCCTTTCTGGGTACAGTGGGAGGGAGGGAAGGAGGAGGGAGGGAGGGAGGGAGACTGGAATAAGAGGGTGGGAAGTCCTGCCTTAGCCCTGCTGCCCTTTTGCCATTGCCTTGCCCCCTCCTCCTGGCATCTTCTGATGATCTCCATCTTATTGCTGAGGATACTTTGTTTACAAAGCCAGGTGTCCTCACATGGGGAGGGAGTGGGCCACCCTCTGACTGATGAATTTTGTCCTCCCGCATCCAACATGCGCCACCTGGCCAAGGAGAGCGAGCACAGCAGCAGCAGCCTCGAGGAGGTAAGCATAGCCAGGTGCCCCTCGGAGAAGTGGGGCTGGGCTGGGCTGGGCTGGGCTGGGCTGTGGTGTCCCAATGCTGCTGGGCTGGTTGCTTGCCCTCCACTGCCCAGGGCTCCAGGCAGCCCACACTGCTGTCCAGTGGTCCTCCGTGTGGCCTTAGAGCGATGGCAAGGCTCCTCTGGTGGACTAAGCTTTAGTGCTCACCCTGATCTTGCTTTCCTCCATATTTATTCCTCATCTATTTTTTTAAAAATCAATATTACCCTTCATCCTCATCTCTAATCTTAATCAAATTCAATTTTTCCCTTGTATTCTATATTATACCCCTTCCCATTGTCATCTATTTTTATATCCATCCTCACAT
Source organism: Ptyas mucosa (assembly GCA_012654045.1). Lineage (NCBI taxonomy): Eukaryota > Metazoa > Chordata > Lepidosauria > Squamata > Colubridae > Ptyas > Ptyas mucosa. Next base: position 1,089,575 of record WNWU01000089.1, read on the forward strand.
TGGTTAATTATGTAATATTACAGTTGTTTAATACAAATTCAACATTTTAATATAAATCAATTAGTTATATAACTATCTTTTTTGTATATTAATCAATATGAACATGAATATTCCAATTATTTCCATGCAATCCAATTTCTTACAAATCAATTAATTATATTTACCAATAATAATAAACCAAATAATTTTCCCCATATATTCTTCCAAACCACAACTTAACCATTTCTGCTTTCAACACAATATACAATTAATAGTATCTCAATTATTACAATTCCCTAGTTAAATAGAGCTTTTTCCCTTTTGTGTTTTAAAATCTTGAACTCTCCTCTTTTGCTCTAAATTTCCCATTGTTTGCACCTACCTTTTTTGGTGAGGAAAAAGAAAAAGAAATCTCTCTCTGTCTCATTTTGTCACGTTGCAGCAAAGACCCTGCTTTACTTTCAGTTTCACTTTTTAGCATAGCTAGGGGGAAAAAATCTCCAGCAATTTACCTCTTTGCAGCTAGCTAGCAACAGAGCCCTGCCCAAAACAGCTAAGAGCAAATCAGCTGAGAGTCGGGAGGCCAATCTAATCAACTTATGGTAATTAACCTATGCTGAAGCTGAAAGGGGTTGGTTTTTTCTATTTTTGCAGGCACCGGTCTACTCATTTGTTTTCTTTTAACACTGATCAGCTGTGGGGCGGCCCTTTGAAGGCCCGCGGCAAAAATTTAAACAGGTTTTTTTCCCTCTAGCCATCAGCTGGGACTCAGGAGGCAGTAATAGATTGGGAGTGGGTGAGGTAAGCAAACTGTGCATTCTTTCCAAAAATCGGGACTTTTTAAAAACACCGCGGGACGCGGGACAAATTATTGAAAATCGGGACTGTCCCGCCAAAAGCAGGACATCTGGTCACCTTATCCATTGGAGAACTCTGGACCCCCATCCCAGTCTTGCCTGTCCCCCCACAGGAGGCAGAGGATGACTCTGTTGCATGTGGAAGTGTAGAGGAAAAAGTTTGCAGGATGCAGTTTCCTACGAGTCCAACTGTTCTGCCTTGCTAGATCTCTGGAGAGGAAGAGGGGGTGGCAGGGGAGCTCTGTGAGGGAAGGCTGCCCCCAACAAACCAGCATCCATGCACAATTGGAAACAGGGATTTCCTTTTGAGAAGAGCCAGCCTCCCTCGTTCACTGCTCCCCTGCCTCCTCCATGCTTCCACAAGTAGCTGCGTCATTCTCCACCTCTTGCTTTGCTGGGAGGGGGCACCAGACAGGGAAACACCAACTATCTCTGGGATTGGTAGAAGAATGTCTCCTTTGGTGTGTTGTGCACATGTACGTGTGCATGTACACGCACGGACACACACACAATTCCAAGCATTACCACCATTTTTATCTACATCTGAGTTTTCAAACTTCCAATCATGCCTGGTCTTGGGGAGAAGGCTCTCTCTTTCCTCTGTGGATAAAAGTCCCCAAACTTACAATGCAGTGTGGGTGTGTGCACACACACATGCACGCACTTCACTGCAGCTGTTTGGGGAGGTGAGGAGCTTGTGGGACACCTAATTTTCCCAATGTCGAGTTAGCCAGTGCAACTTGTTCTGTCCTGACCCAGCCATCCCGAGTCAGCTGCACCCAGTGAGTGGTGTCGAGCCAGCCACGCCCACCTACTTGCAGCAACCCAGCTGTGACCATCCAGCCACGCTTACCCAGCCATGCCCACCTGGCCACTGTGAGTTGTCATAGTCTTATGTGCAACTGACCCTTTGAGGGCAACCATAATGCTGATGTGGCCCTCAGTGAAATTGAGTTTGACACTCCTGGTGTACATTTAAAGTGACAATAAAGTTATTCTGAGTCTAAGCTTAATTACTAATGGAGATTTTTGTATGAGATTTTGATTCTACTATGCCATTGTAAATGCAGGTAATCTAAACTACAGAAACCAAAATATTTGCTTGCCCTTAAAGCAGAAGTATGTTGCAATGCCAGAAATACATTGCAAGAGGGCACCAGCCAAGCAGATACTGTAGCTGTGGATAAGCCAGAATGAAAAGCAGACTAAACAGACTAAACTTGCTACTCTATGCAATGTTTCTGGAGAAAACTTACTCAGCCTCATGTATGTAATGGCCAGTTAAATGTCAGAAGAGAACGTACCAGTAGTTTTTATTTATGGTCAGGAGAGAAAATAAATATTTTTAAGGTCCATTCAAGGTCATGACAGAATAATCTTTTTTACAGCATAAGTAGAAGAGCAATTTCATGATGGTCATTCAAGCACTGAAGGGTGTTTAGCTATGTATGCAGAATAATATATGAAAAAGTCTAATGTTCTAATATTCATGTAAATGAAGATTATTTGAAATGATTTAAAGTGATGGGCATGATGATGCTCGGGTAGTGAACATAGAATAATAGTTGGAAGAGACCTTGTAGATCTTCTAGTCCAACCCCCTGCTCTAGCAGGAGACCCTATACCATTTCAGACAAATGGTTGTCCAGTCTCTTTTGGAAAGCCTCCAGTGATGGAGTACCCACAACTTTGAAGGCAAGCTATTCCATTGGCTGATTGCTCTCACCCTTAGGAAATTTCTCCTTAGTTCTAGGTTGCTTCTCTCCTTAGTTTAAATTTGTTTAATTTGTATAGCTACCCATCTCATATATGTGACTCTGGGTGACAGATGTACCCACACGCATTCCAAAGCAGTATTTGTCTTGTAATTTGAAACTCTGTAGGAAACACCACAATAGCATTAAAACCTTACAATTTGCCTATTTCTGTATTTGAAGAAATACAGAAGGTTCTGGATTTGAAGAAGCATTTGATAACTGTCCAGAGTTTCAGGATTCCCTCCTTCATTTTTATTCCAAGCTAAACTAGACAATGGCCTAAAACAAATATGCTATGTCAGAAAGAAAAACTTCCATCAATGGCATGTAAAGGTTGACTCTTAAAAATATTCATTACGATACATTGTTTTGGCAAAGAATTAAGAATACTTAGGGAAATAAAACCTTGGTAAACTAAGAGCTTATGGAATTACAGGTAGTCCTCAATTTACCACCATAATGAAGCCTTCCCATTATGATTGTAAGTCATGATGGTCATAAAGAGGGTCACCATGTAATCAAAATGATTTTACAACTGTTTTTTGTGTGGTAGTTTTAAGCAAACCAATTGTTTGCTGTGACACATTTCTGCCAAAAATCAGAAGTAAATGCTAGTTTTTGGCAAAAATGTGAACTGCTGTTTTAATATCTTATATTTTCTAACTTTTCATAACTGTTATTTTAGACTCTGATGCATCTTCTACACTGTTTTTTTTTAACTGACTGTACCTTATCTTCCTTATCCTGGTCTCTGACTACAATAAAGATTTGATTTGGTGTTAGTGGGGAAGGCATTTTTACCTGAGTGAGTCCACCAAGCATTGGTTTAATCCACCAAGTAGAAGGTTTTTCATTAATATATTCATATATACAGAGCTATGAGGGCAGCAATTTAAACTCCCCTGTCGAAGAGCGGTAATCCCAATCAAAATTAGATATATTGCTACTGAAAAGAAAACACAAAAGCTGCACATCTGAATATTGAACATCTTATGAAGTTTAACTGTCAATGCAAAAGTTCTGCAGAAAGAAAAACCTGCCTTTGTCTGCCTTGCTTTGGGACCCTCTATCATCATCAGCATGTTTGAACAACCCCAAAGCCCTTCAGCTGAGGCCAGATAAATTCATGATACAGCAATCTGGGTTGACTATATTCAAATGCCTTCCAAAGGCCCTGTGGCTGCTGCATTCAAAAATGCTATTCACTTTTTTTAAAAGGTTCAGGTTTACTGCATATCATACTGGTAGACACACATATGAAAAAAAATTATGAATGTTTCTTACTCAGCTGACTGGCCATCTTGCTTTATTGAGCTGCTGGACTGCAACTGATTAAAATGCTGAGTGGATTAACTGTGTTGCTTTTAACTGATTAATTGGTCAGTTCATTAATTAGATACTAAAATACTGCACAGACTCCATACAGCCAGCATGCAACACAATTCACTGAAACTTCCATTGTTGAAAAGTTATTCTTTCTGACCAGATGTCTCCATATTTGAGTGTTTCAAATTAATTTTGCTTTAAATATTGTAGCTTTTAATTTTTGCCTGATTTTGTTCTTTTCTTTTCACTTTGTAATGCATGCATTCATTGATTAGTCAATTGATAAATCAGTTATTGCTTCCGGCTCTACTCAGCCACTACTTTGAGATATAGGGTGCATACAGACATAATTGAAGCTGTCGTTCCACTGTAGAGCTCCTTCATTCTGTTTAGGTAAGAGGCACAATCCTCCTGAAATGACTTCTGTCTTTTTCTGAGCAAAGTGATTAGCTATGCCACCTGATATTTTAAAAATCATTTTTCTTTTCATTCATTGAAACAGCTTTTCCAAGTTAGGAAAGAAAGGTACAGCAGGACAGATAACTGCAATCAGATAATCTTGCAAGATGTTTAAAAGAAAAATGATTTTATGATTTAGACTATGATTTTTTTTATTTCTCAGATTTATACCAGCTGTAATACTGATCTCAGTATAATATTCAAAAAAGTGATTCTCCTGTTTTTGACATCCATCTTGGATTTACCTTAGGAGGGTTCTGTCTCATTATTCTGTAACAATAATTCTTGATTAAAATATTCAACTGAACACGATATTAATGGTGACATGGGTGACTTTCGTCCTTTGTAAAGAAGATTTTGTAAAATCAAAGCATCTGAACTCTCTTCCGGGAACACTGATGTGAGTCACAGTGAAATGGCAAGAAGCTAAGGCTTTGAGGCTATGAGTTCTCTCAAGCATCACTGTCAATGGCACTGTCCTGATTTACCAGAAAGCTGGGAGATAATGAAACAAAAAGCAATTATTATATACAAGAACACATATTTAATTTGTGATAATGAATAGTGAAACAACTTACTTTTTTTGCCTCTACTGTATCCTTCATTAGATGTCTGGCAGAAATTTTTTTCAGGAATGTAAGCAGTTACTGAAGCTGGCTGCAGAACAGACTAGAGTGAAATCTGTTACACTGCTAATCTCAATGCAAACACATTGTTTGTGTTTGATCTGATCTTGATACAGCGTAACTGATACCGTGTTTCCCTGAAAATAACACCTGGTCTTATTTTCTTTCAGGCCCTGAAATAAGCCCTAGGGTTTATTTTCAAGGGTGTCTTATTTCTTTTGAGTGCCACCATCATGAGGCAGGGGTGGTGGAGCTACCCGACACACACACTGGCTTACATCAGGGCCCCTATGGCTCCGCGCCCTGATAACTGCCTCACGGCGGCAGCACTGGTGGCCATGTGTAGCAGGGGCCCACTTGGCCACCAGCCCACTTCTTCCTGGAGCAGCACCAGAGCAGGACGCCAAGTGATGCAGCTAAACCATCCACACCCTGACAACTGGCACCACAGGCCGAGTTACATGCCGGTGCTGCAGCCATGAAGCAAAGTGGGTAGGGGGTGGAGGATGAGGCAAGGCAGGTGGGGAGAGGGTGGAGCTGCCACACATGCACACTGGCTTACCTCAGGGTCCCCACAGCCAGGCCACCCACTCCAACCCTAACCCACAATGCCTAACCCTAGCTCTAACCCCTCCCCCATAGGGCAACTGTGTGGCATTGAAGTTTGACTGCTGGGTGGGACCTCTCTTGACAGAAACTTCTTTCCCACTTCTCTTCCAGAGCAAATTGTCTTTGTGTATTCAAGCACTGGAAGATTATGGGAAGTGTGTGCTTAGAAGCGATGTGCAGCCTCTCCCAGTAATGAGAATTGAAGGCAATGCTGATCTTTTCAAACAATCTTCTAGGACTTGAACGCCACACTTTCAGCTGTCTTCGGTGCCACTCAGTTTCCCACCCCTCCATACAAAACCTCAAGGGCTTTGCAAAACCATTGGGGAAGGGGAACCTGGCCTTCCTCGCCTAGCTCCAGATGGTCTAGTTTTCCAAGAGCTAAGCATCCTTCCATATTAAGGAGGAATACAATGCCAGTTAGAGAAGTGGGAGAAAAGGGTGCTGCCATTTCCAGAATGGAGATGCGGAGAGATGCAGGCCGGTGAGAAAGTGGGGACCAGCCATTGCAGCACAGAGGAAGGAAGGAAGGAAGGAAGGAAGGAAGGAAGGAAGGAAGGAAGGAAGGAAGGAAGGAAGGAAGGGGGGAGGGGGGGGAGGGAGACAGCAATCCAACCCAACCTGTGTATGTGTGAGGGGGGGGGGAGAGAGAGAGATCCGAGCCAATATTTCTCTTTGTGTGCCTCCTGCTCGGTTGCAGCCGCGAGCCAGCAGCCACGTGAGCTCCTGCTGGACGGGACTGCTGGTGCTGCTGTCACAAGGCAGGTGTCGGGGTGTGGGTGGCCTGGCTGTGGGGTGCACGGATGTAGGACTCATGGGGAAGCTACACACACACACACACCACCTGCCTCGCCTGACCTTGTGGTGATGGCACCGACATGCCAAGCAGCCAGGTGATGGGATGGAGTGGGTGGGTCTTAATTAGGGCTTATTTTGGGGGTAGGGCTAACATTAGATGCAGTCATGAAAATCAGGCTAGAGCTTATTTTCAGAGTAGGTCTTATTTTCAGGGAAACATGGGTACAAGTTTGGTGTGATGCAGTCTTCACTGCACTGCACTATAAACTCTTATTTTATAAGATACAGCCAAGGTCCCTATTAGCAAGATTATTAGAAAGAGAAGAACAGTCCAACTAAGTTGTTCAAAGGAATAGAGCAGAGCAGAGCAGAGCAGAGCAGAGCAGAGCAGAGCAGAGCAGAGCAGA
>WNWU01000089.1:1096402-1121049 GCA_012654045.1 Ptyas mucosa
GAGCAGAGCAGAGCAGAGCAGAGCAGAGCAGAGCAGAGCAGAGCAGAATAGGAACAGAACGGAATAAGCTGGAAGGGACCTTGTAGGTTTTCTAGTCTAGCCCCCTGCTGAAGCAGGAGAACCTATACCAATTTAGACAAGTGACTGTCCAGTCTCTTCTTAAGAACCTCCAGTGATGGAGCACCCATGATCTTTGAAGGCAAGCTGTTCCACTGGTTAATTGTCCTCACTGTTAGGAAGTTTCTCCTTAATTCAAGGTTGCTTCTCTCTGATTAGTTTCCAACCATTATTTCTTGTCCTGCTCTCTTGTGCTTTGGAGAATAATTTGAACCCCTCTTCTTTGTGACAGCCCCTCAAATACTGGAATACTTCTATCATATCACCCCTAATTCTTCTTTTCTTTAGACTTGCCAAACTCAAATCCTGCAGCTGTTTTTCATATGTTTTAGTCTCCCGGCCTTTGATCATCTTAGTTGCTCTTCTCTGAACTTTTTCCAAAGTCTCAACATCTTTTTTGTAGCATGGTGACCAAAATTGGTTACAGTATTCCAGGTGTGGTCTTACTAGGGTTTCATAAAGTGAAAGTCGTATCACCAACACTTGCCTTCCTTTTCTGGGGGTGGAGTCTAGGGTACTTTTCTGTTTATCTCAGGTGTGTTTGTTGATGTGATTTTTTTAGTTAAACAGATTCATTTCCCCCATTTTAGAGTACAGCTGTGCACAAAGGCAGACTTCATTGCCTGGATAGATAATTTTTGTTGAGAGAGAAATTGGATATTTTTAAGACAAGTGACAGTATGTTCTAAGGTCCTGTAGGCCAGAGTTTGAAGGCCATGATTCATTATGGTTTCATTCATATCTGTATGAAGGGTTTTAGAAAGTAGTACAGGGAGATTATCATTCAATGTTGTCATGGGAAAGCTGAAATGTTTTGCAAGGCTTCATCTTATCTTTCCTTCCATGATCCTCACTATCTATATAAAGCCAATGGGTTAGATTATTAGAAGAAAATGTTATAATTATGCCAATGAAATTCAGTTCCATTTCTCATTTTGATTAGATTCAGATAGAGATACCTGAAGCAATACCTCCAATGTTACTCTGCTTGTGCATAAACATAATAATCAGAGACCTTGCTCTCTTCATTCTATTTAAAAAAGGGGGGGAAAGCATACAGCAGCATGCATGGCTTCTGAAATTCTTCTTACCTCCTTTACCAGCACCAGGAGGAGTCTGTCTTTCTTCTGTGTAACAAAGCGATATGTTGGGCCTATATGTTTATATGTCCTTTGAAACACAGGGCAAACTGCATCTTTCAGTGAATGTTTGAAGGTGCAACAGCATTGAATGAGCGGTTGCAACTGGTCCTCAAACTTCCAGTTGTCCCATCACTCCAATGGTTGAAGTCTGGGCACTTGGCAACTGGCTTGTATTTAAGATTGTTGCAGAATCCCATAATCATGTTACTGTAGTTTGCAATCTGCCCTGCTGGCTTTCCACAAGCAAAATCAATGGGGAAGCCAGCAGGGAAGGTCACAAGTTGTTCAGGTAAATCTCCCCTACCTGTGCACCCTCCCCCAACTCCTCTATACCTTTGTTGCATCTCCCTGACTACTTGTGCACCCTTGGGAATCCCACCCAACAGTCACTACAAGTCCTGCTGCATTCACACTATGCCTCCTCCACCCTCATATATTCTCCTCCATATAACAGCAGACGCTAACCTGCCTGTTCTGAAATGGGGGTCACTCAGGTAAATCCTTCATTATATACCTTATTTTGTTGCTGGAGGGATCTTCATACATTCTCCAAAAGTGAAGTTCCCAGGTTGTAGGAGGTATATGGGAGTCTAATGGAATATAAATTCTGTCAGAGTGGCAGACTAATTTCAGAGTCTGAAATTAAATCTCTCACTGGCCAACTCAGAACTGGAAAGGCCCCACTTCATTTCTGGTAAACTATTAAAGAACAATATGGAGTGGTGGATACCAGTCCTGGCAGTGCTATTCACCTATATTAACCCCACTGGCCATGTCCCAGATGATTGGGGTTAGCAATTGTCCTAATTTTTAAAAAGGGAAGAGTCTCTCTCTCTCAAGGTTGGTCAAAACTAAAAAGGGGGTTAAATAGGGGTGTATTTTGGCCCCTTTGCCTTTCAACTTTTATATAAATGACATGGTAAAATAAACCAAGTTACCATCCCCCAAAATAGGTGGCTGAAGCATCACCCTGCTGCTATATGCAGATGACGCTGTGATCCTCTCCAGGACACCCGTAGACCTTAAAAGAGCCTTGTGAGCCCTTGTCCAGTATTATAATTTTAATAAACTGGACACAAATTACCAGAAAACCAAGATTATGGCCTTTGCAAAAAGGCCAAAACTATGCTCATGGTATCTTAAAGGTCATAATATAGAGCAAGTAACCACCTTTAAGTACCTAAGGGTGATCATACGTGCCACTGGCTCAAGAAAAGTACATGGTGAATGTGCAGCTGCCTCTGGCCAAAGATCAGTGAACGCCATTCTCAAATTCTTCCGCACAAAGGGAGGATACTATGTCCCTGCCACAATTATGCTCTTTTTGGCCAAGTCACTAGCACAGCTTCTTTACCAGACCTTACTCGGACCCTCAACTTCATGTTTCACACCATTGAAAAGAATTCAATCCAAATTTATTAGAGCAATTCTCCAGATTCTGTGTCTCAAATGCAGAATCTGTATAGCTTCTTTAAATCTTTGGCTAAAGCTTAATTTCTTTCCACAAGTCCTTGCTCCATTAATCCTCCAAGACAAATTCTCCTCTTCATGGATCAAGGCCATTGAGTCCAACCTTGCCAAACTAGGCTTCTCTCCAGCCTCAATACTCAAGTTGGATTACAACCAAGCAAAACAAACCTTGCGACAAAGGGTAGAAGACATTGAGAGGCAAGCGGACTTAGGGAAAGCTCCGCTGTTTCTGGTTCCAGACTCTATTAGATATGTTGTTATTCTTGCCAATTATCTTAGTGAGTTGGAGATGGCAACCCAGTGGAAAGCATTTTCGCTCACATGGTGCCATGCGCTTCTGTTGGCTGTATGGCAAGTATAAAAAGATACCATTGATTGAAAGACTCTGCTCCTGTGGCTCAGGAGAGGTGGAGACTGTTGGACACATACTTCTTTGATGCTCTTTGTATAGAGATATTCAAAAAAAGCATCCTTCCAATAATCAATAATTATCCTAGCTGTTCTGACACTAATTATCTCCAGTGGCTGCTTAAGAACGAACAGACTGTGATTACAGCGCAAGTGGCTAGATTCTGCACAGCAGCAATGGGGATTCATCGAAAACACGTGATTAATCCACCCTAGCTATTTTACAGAACTAATGTAGCATACCCTTTTGCATTTTAGTATTTAATGACTATGGGCCTCACAGTTTAAGAATTGATATTATAGTATAGTTAGGCTATGTGTAACTGACATATTGGATGTCAAATTGTGATTTTAATATAGATTTTATCATTTATTATTTTATTCTAGAATTTTAAACTGGATATTCCTTGAGTGTTTTTATTTGTTCTGGTTTCTGGTCTTCAACTGTAATAAACTTGATCTGATTTGAACTTGCCTGCTAGTCTGTTGCAAGCCACCTGGGACTTGCAACTTGATGTCGGTTGTTCGAAGCTGGAAGGAAGTTGCATGAAGGTGTTCACCTAACAACTCATGATTCTTGCTGAATGAGGGCAACAAGGATTGCCTTCGCTAAGTTATGCAATCATATGACATTTGTCAGGTTGGCAGGACATTTATCACATTGCTTAGCAACAAAAACTGTAGTCCCAATTACGGTCATAACTTGAGGTTTACCTATCGTTTGCTCTGGGTTACTTGTCCAAGAAGAAGCAAGGATGGCTTAGAAAGGAGCAGTCAGCAGACTTCTAAGACACTGCCCATCTGTCTCTCCTACTGTTAGCCTTGCAAGATATTCCAGACAAGAAGCACACTCAGAAGTACTAGCTCTAATTTTATTCTAAGGTTACATTAACAGAGTCTTACAAGTCTGAAAATACATCTCTCCCTGATTCCCACCCCACTTTCAATCTGAGAAATTAAGGAGGATCCTTTCTGAGACATTTCCCATGCCCCAATTCCTTCTACAAACTTAGCTGCTGCTGATCTGACCCTGTCTAGACTGCAGTCCTCCCAAATTCATTCTCACATACATGTACAGAGATGCATTGGGAATATTTTTACTATGTTTTTCTCTGCATCTCCTAGCTGGTTTCAACCACTACTCAAATTCAGTCCTTCTTTTATTGGCTTCTGTCACCACACCAAATTTAATATATAAAATAGAGCCAGTTTGGTCTAGTGGTTAAAGCAAAAAAGCTAGAAAATGGGAGAGCTTAAATTTTAGTCCCATTGCAGCCATGAAAGCCTGCAATGGGACTGGGATCTTGGCCCAGTCACTGTCTCTCAGCCCAACCCACCTCACAGAACTGTTGTTGTGGGGAAAATAGGAGGAGAAAGGTCCATTTGATATGTTCACTGCCTAATGTTATTAGGAAAAAGTAATAAAAGCAAAATATAAATAAATGAATTTGGTTCTGTTCTGTCCAGGTTTTGGAGAGGCATCCTAGATACCGTGTTTCCTCAAAAATAAGATCTATCCTGAAAATAAGCCCTAGCTTGACTTTTGTGCATGCACCTAATATAAGACCTACCCCCCAAATAAGCCCTGGTTAAGAGCCCACCCACTCTATCCCACCATCTGGTTGCTAAATAAGGTGAGGCAAGGCAGGTGGAGGGGTAGAGCTGTCCCATGCACCCCACACCACTTATCTCAGGCAGGCCACTCCCCAATCAGTGATCCAGCTGCCTGCCCGCCTCTTCCCTTTCACTCCCTTCCTGAGCTGGACTGCCATGCTACGGAGGATTACCTGCTCCCCCTCTGCTGTGTCAGAGCCAGGTAGTGATAGTGAAAGGGTCCCCCGCTGCTGCGAAACAGCCATGTCTACCACTGGAGGGGCTTTCTTCGGTCCTGGCCACCCCTGCTTTACCATACAGATCACCTGCCCGGTGGCAGCCACTGCCTCCTTCCCCTCCATCAACTTTCCTGTGGCTTGCACCATGACCGGATGGCACCAGCCACTCCTGCCACCTCCCTTACCTGCCAGACACCTGTGAAGCTGCCCACCCACTCCCTCCCATTGTCTGCTTGCCCACAGCCACAATAGTTTGCAGGACTGCCCAGGGCAGATCCTTGGGAGGCAAGGGCAGTGCCGCAGAATGCAGCTTCAAGCAAGGAGGAGAGCAGTGCAGACAGGCAGGGGAAACCAAAGGACCGGGTGGTGCAAGCCTCCCCTGTCACCTCCCTCCACCTGCCACACTCTTTCCTTTTGCAAGCAGACAAAGCTTCCAGTCTTCGTCAGTTCTCTGTCTGGGTGAAAAGTGTTTGGGCACCTTTGGGGTGCTTTGGGGCGAATTCGCTCCCAAGCGCCCCATTTGCAAGCAGACAAAGCTTCCAGTCTCTGTCAGTTCTCCATCCAGGCAAACAGTGTTTGGGCACCTATGGGGTGCTTGGGAACTGAACAAATTTTTTGACATCCCCCCGCCCCAAATAAGCACTCAAAATAAGCCCTAGTGCTTATTTTGGAGTCCAAAAGAAAATTCGGGGAAACATGGTAGTTAGGCAGACAGGATCTTGATCCTCTTTACCTAATTTATTCCCAACATTCTGTTGGATTGAAACACAGAGAAAGTTGATTTGAATTAAAGATAGAAAGGGAAGAGACTTCCTTGTCAATGGTATTTAGAATGCTGCCCAACAGAAGCACTTGATTAAAAATTGCATTTTAAGGATTATTTCTATGCATTTTAAAACTGCCTTTAAACTATTTCCTAGTCACATGTATATTGTCTTTGTGATTAAGTTGCTACGGTATTAGACCACAACCTGTCATTTGAAACAGCAAGAAACAAAAGCGCCATCAAAATTAATTGATAAACAGTAAATGATTGATTTGCCCAGAAAAGTGGTGGTCAACCTGTCCTAAAGGTAGCATAGCACCCCTCAAAAATCAAATCTACAATCAGGGTGTGCTGCTGCTAGACTGAGCTTTTTCATAGGAGATTCAAATAGCTACTGTAGCACAGAAGAATCCACCACCGACCTGTCCTAAACACATAACTTGATAAGTTATCCAGGCTCTGTTGATGTCCAGATTACTTTACTATAATATAGTATATACAGGATTGTTTTTGAAGACTGCTGAAATGCTGTACTTAATTGAAAGCAGGGATGCTCAGCTGTCAAGACAGAATGATGGAATCCATTTTATTTTCAACTACAATTCAATATGCTAGTTCGTACTTTTAATATCTGTGGAGCTTTGAAGTCAGATCCTGAAGACTGCCTTCACTAATCTAACGTTGCTTATATACTTTGTTTGGCCTTTAAGTGACAATTGACTCATAGCAACTGCATGGACAAGTCCATGAAGTTTTCTAGGAAATCGTTTTAGAAATGGTTTGCCATTTCTTTTTTCTTAGGCCTGAAAGGGAGTGACTGGCCTAAAGTAAATCAGTTGGTTCCTGTGCCTAAGAGAGTTTTCCCACTGTCATATTTAATCATTAGACCAAATTTATTCTCTGTTCATACACTTAGAAGGCCCTAATCTGCCTGTAGTGTGTTTATATGCTAACTGAGAATAGCAGTTAAGAATATTGTCTTCAGGACTTCCGGCAGTGACGTAGAGTCGTGGCGGCACAGGAGAGAAGCGCTCTCTTTCTGATGCCGGTTTTCTGAGCTTTTGGTGCCTTTTTTGGTGAAGACCGATCCTGGAGAGATTGGGAATAAGGAGGGGAAACTTTGGAAGAGGTGAGGAGAGGTGCGATCTCCTGCCGTACCAAGAAGATCCCTCATTCCAGGCTTGGAAGAAGCCAGCCGGTGCAATGAGCACAGCTGGCCCGGAGGCTTGACGAGCCGATTGAGATCATTGGGAGCAGAGGAGTGAGTACAGTGCGAGATTGCCGAGGGTGAGCAGATAGCGAGAGTCAAAAATCCGGGTGATTTGGCGCAAAACTGAGGAGGAAATATTTTTCCGGAGGGGTAGCATGAAAAGAGAAGAACTCAGAGCGTAAAGGTGGCGGCAACTGTAGAGGTGAGCAGAAAGGAAGAGGACGGAACATAGACCAGTGGAGAAAGAATAAAAGACACTAAAATAGCGAAAAACGAAGGCGAGGAGAAGTGGATTTAAATCACAGAGACTTAAAGAAAAACGGACAACCTTTGTATCCTCCCCTTTTTTTTGGCTGCCCTAATGGAAGGAGAGAGGTAGTTTGGCAAAATAAAAAACTGCAGACTGTGACTGTGCAGATTGGAGATCGCCATACTGAAACAGGGAAAGACTCCAACATGAAAAAGAAGTGAGTTGGTTTTCCCCTTTGTTGAAAATATAACAAACAAGATTCACAGAACTCATAAAACATTGGAAACATATTGTTCTTATAAAGCCTTCTTTTACTTAAATATAGATAATTGTGATTGATACTTATTAGAATTGATTAAGAACTATAGCGATACTTGTTTAGCAATAATAAAATAGTATATAAAATAATATATACTAAGCTAGAATATTTAAGATCTATATAATCATAGTGACTTAGAAGAAATTATTGGGAAGTAATTAAATTTAATTAAATTTGAACAAAATTTTTTTGTGATTTTAGATAAATTAAGTATTATAATTATTAATTATTAAGTATTAAGAATTGATTAAGTTTGTGATTATCTAAACTACATATTTATACATATCTATACATATTTATATCTATACCTATAATATTTATTTATATCAACGTATATTAGTATTATATTGTAATATTTATATTATACTTAAACTTATAGTACTGCTACATTTTTTATGAAGATTTTACAGAGATAACTAACTAGTCAAAGGAAATTTACTTAAAGAAAAGAGAAAAAGATAATTCAAAATTTTGGATGGTGATTTGGGAGAAAGTTGATAAAATATTGGAGGAACAATATAGAATTTTGAAAGAAATGACGAGCACTACTACAACAACGTTGAAAACAGGAAAGAAAATAACATCAATCTTAGCAGGAACATCGGCCTCCCCGGTGTCACAGAAAACATTGGAGGGAATGTTTGCATCAGAGAAGCAACCCAGCACGCCTGGTATGCCAACGATGCAAGCTACATTAATGACAATCCAAGAAACAATGGTTAAACTACAAGAATGCATGACCAGAAATCATGAACAATCTAGAAAAGACATGGATGAGGTAAAGAGAGAAGTTAAGAACGACATCCAAAAGATTGATGAAAAAATCGACCTGATACAAGAAATTATTCAAAAAAATGATCAAAGAATAAAAGAAATAGAACAAAAGACTGAATTGACAGAAGGAAAGCTGGAAGCATTGGATACAAAAATGACGGGATTAAATAAGGAACTTGAGAATACAGTAGCTCAATTGGAAATGGAAAAAGCAGCATTTTACCTACGTTTCCAAAATGTAGTGGAAGAGAGGGAGGAAGACCTGACGATGATAATGGCAGAGATGATAGCTGAGTCTCTCCAAAGAGAAAGGGAAGAAATAATAAATGAATTAGATGAAGTGTACCGGGCTCACACAAATTACGCCCGGCAACACAAACTCCCTCGGGAGGTACATATAAGATTTGTAAGAAGAAAGGTGAGGGATATTGTATACAAAATAACGAAGGACGAACCTATGCATTATAGGAATAAAGAAATAATAACTTTGAAACAAATCCCTAAAAGAATAAGAGACTTGCGGAAAGAGTACTGGTTCCTGGCCATGCTGCTAAATAGAAGATATATACCATTTAGATGGACGATGCCAGAAGGGATGTTAGTAACGTGGCAGGGAAGGAAAATAAAGGTGGATTCGCAGAACAAAGCGAGGGAATTATATGATCAAATGACAGGAAATGAGGTAACAAGTGATAGTAAAGAAGAAGGAGGAAGGAATATGAAAGGAAAGCAGAGACAGGAACGTGAAAGAACTCCACCACGAGGAGGAAAAGAAAATGAAGGAGACACTCAGGAGGAAGGAGGAGTGCAAACAAGAGGTAAAAAAAAGAACAAGAAGAAACAAAGAAGAAACAACAACAGGAAAGTCAGTAAGAAATGGAAAGAACTCTAAAAATGTTGTCAGTGAATGTAAACGGACTCAGCTCACCATCCAAACGACACCAAATTTTCAAAAAAATTCTGAAACAAAAATTGGATATAGTGTGCCTCCAGGAGGTACACGTAAGAAAACAAGACATAAAATATATACAAAATAAGAAATTAGGTAAAGCATATTCATCTTTGGCAGAAGAAAAAAAAAGAGTAGTGGTATATATAAAGGAAGGAATAGATAGCAATATAAGATATATAGATACTGAAGGTAGAATAGTGATGATAGAGTTAAGACTTGATTTCAAAAATATATTATTGGTAGTAATATATGCACCAAACAGTAAACAATTAGAATTCTATAGAAAAGTGCATGAGAAAATTATGGATCAAAAAATGAAAAATGTATGTCTGATTGGAGATTTTAATGCTATTTTAGATGTGAGAAAAGATTATAAATAAACCAGGGGATGAACAAACAAGAGTAAAATGGATAGCAGCAAAACATAAGTTAAATATATTAGAACAAGGGAAATATGTAATGACTCTAAAATATATAAGGCAGAATTATTTCGAACACACAAATAAACCGGGGAGGTGATTGGCATACAGGCTGAGAAAGGAAAGAGAAAAAAGAACAATTCAGAAATTACAAGATGAGGAGGGGAGGATCCAACAAAGTATAGAGAAGAAAAAGGAAATAACACTCCAATATTACCAAAAACTTTATGAGAAGGATATAGTAACAACGGAGGAAATTGAACATTACTTAAAAGGAAAGGGAGTACAAACATTAACGGAGGAAGAAAAAGAATTATTAGACAGGGAGATTACGGCAGGTGAATTAAAAAAAGCGCTGAAAAGACAGAAAAATAATAAAACTCTGGGGACCGATGGTCTACCAACGGAGTTCTATAAAACATTTGGAGAATTATTAAACGGAATATTATTAGAAATATATAATGAAGCCCTGATGGAGGCAAAATTACCAAACACATGGAAAGAAGCGTACATCTCCCTAATACCGAAAGAGGGGGCAGATGCCACATTAATAAAAAATTATAGACCGATTTCTTTGTTGAACACCGACTATAAAATTTTTATGAGTATAATTGCTAATAGGCTGAAAAAAATATTACATAACAAAATACATCAGGACCAAAATGGTTTTTTACCCACAAGACAAATAAAAAATAATTTAAGGATGGTAATGGATGTTCTAGAATATTACGAGATGCATCCAGAGAGACAGGTGGCCCTGATCTTTCTGGATGCACAAAAAGCATTTGACCAAGTAAACTGGCAATTTATGAAACAACAAATTAAAACTATGAATTTTGGTGAGAAATTTACAAAAATGATAACATCAATATACCAGGACCAAAAAGCATGTATTTTGGTAAACGGGGACCCAATGAAATTTTTTGGAATAAATAAAGGAGTAAGGCAGGGATGCCCACTATCGCCTCTACTTTTTATCTTAACGTTGGAAAATTTGTTAATTAGAATTAGGGCAAATAAAGAAATACAAGGATTAAAGATTAAGAGAGAAGATTACAAGGTCCAAGCCTTCACGGACGATCTTGTTTTCTTCATAGAAGATCCAATAGAAACAACCCCCAAATTAATAAAAGAAATTGAAACTTTTGGAAAAGTAGCAGGCCTAAAAATTAATAAAGAAAAAACAAATATGATAATAAAAAATATGACAACAAAACAAGTAGAGAAATTAGTAAAAGATTCAGGATTACAGGCAGTCAAAAAAGTCAAATACTTAGGGATAAATCTGACAGCTAGAACAGTAACAATAAAACAGGATAATTATGAACCCTTAGTCCAGAAAATAAAAGAGGATTTGGATAAATGGGGAAAATTAAGACTATCCTTACTGGGGAGGATAGCAGTGATAAAATCAAATATACTTCCAAGACTCCTTTATTTATTCCAAACGATACCAATAAAATTAGACAAAAAATTCTTTGATAATTTGGATAAAATAATGACAAATTTTGTTTGGGAAGGGAAAAAATCAAGAGTAAAATTGAACATATTACAAGATGACAGAATTAGAGGCGGATTTGATTTCCCGGCATGGCAAAAATATTATAAGGCAGCAAGCTTGTTATGGATTAAGGAATGGATAACCCTGGAGAACCAAAGACTGTTAAATCTGGAAGGACATGATCTAATGAAGGGATGGCATGCTTTTATTTGGAATTCTGGAAATAAAATATATAAACATTTCAACAACCACACTATCAGGAAATCCTTAATCAATACATGGCAACAAATTCAACATAAACATTACATAAAAATTCCTGGTTGGTTATCAACAATAGAAGCAATTACTCACCCCAATATACTATCAAAACAAAAAATATTAAGATATAGAGAAGTATTGGATATGCAGGGGAAATTAAAAACTAGGGAAGAACTAAAAGAACAAGGAATAGCAATAGACTGGTGGCCCTACTCACAAATAAAAACAAGATATAGGAAGGATCAGGAGGAGGGAGGAATAGACTTAAAACAAAATCGATTAGGTAAATTATTAGAATCTAAAGAAGGGAAATTAATTTCGAAAATATATAAATATCTACTCAAATATGATTTGGCAGAAGAATTGGTTAAAGGGCAGATGATAGCGTGGGTGAGGAATATTGACCACAGTATACAGCTGGAAGAATGGGAAAGAGCGTGGGAAAATAACTACAGCATGACAAAATCGGTGGCCTACAAAGAAAATCATTATAAGATGTGGTATCGATGGCATCTGGCCCCCGCAAGATTAGCGAAAATGTACCCAAACATAAACCCGACATGTTGGAAATGTAAAGAAGCACAAGGAACTTATTATCATGCTTGGTGGCTCTGCCCAGAAATTAAGAAATATTGGAATAAGATAAAAACATGGATAATTGAAATAACAGATTATGAAATTGAATTAGAACCCGAAATTTTTTTATTAGGCATGATTAAAAAGAATATTAGAAATGATATAAAATATTTAATACTCCACATAATTACGGCGGCAAGATTAGCATTAGCACAACTTTGGAAAATAGATCGAATGCCAATACAAAAAATATACACATGCGCAGAAATGGACAAACTAACTTTAGAGTTACAGGATAAGGAGGACTCAAAATATTATACAATATGGAATAGATGGTATCAATGGATAAACCAGAGAAAGGGAAATGGGTAGAGACGGAATTTAGAAGAAATCAATATAATCAAAAACAGCACTGTCAGAGGAATAGAAAGCGAAATATGCCCCGGTATGTCGGCATATACTGTATGTATATATGTATATATAATGGAAATTAGTTAGAAATTTTGTATTGTATATGTAAATTTGTCTCTTGATTAAGAGAAATTTGTATGTTTTAAATGTTTTTATAAATGAATAAAGTTTTGTTTTTAAAATTAAAAAAAAAATTAAAAAAAGAATATTGTCTTCAAGGAGGGTTCCTGGCAACTATTTTTATGTCCATCTTTTTTACTTTCTTGGGTATTTAATTTTAACATATAATGGAAATAGTTTTTGTTGCTTTTAATTCATTGTTGGAATATTTGTTGTTCACTTTTTATTTGTTTTATGCTGCTGTTAATCTTTGTAAATTTGTTAAAGGAGGTATATACATTTAAAAACCAATTACAGGTACTCCTCAACTTACAAGCACAATTGGGACTAGAATTTCTGTTGCCAAGCAAGGTAGTTATTAATTGAGTCACACCTTATTTTATGACCTTTTTTATCACATTTAAGTCAATTATTGTAGTTGTTAAGTGGATCACATTGTCGTTAAGAAATCCTGCTTTCCCCATTGACTTTGCCGGTCAGAAGCCGACTAGGAAGGACTCAAATGGCAATCCTATAACCCCAAGACAGGAATAAATATATGACAGTTGTCAAGTGCCCAAATCTTGAACACATAACTATGGAAATGTTGTGACAGTCGTAAGTGCAAGGACCAATCATAAGTCACATTTTTCAATGCTGTTGTAACTTCAAATTACTCATTGTAAATTGAGGATCACTGTATGTATAATTTCCACAAGTGGAAATTTCTCTCTCCAATCTGTTGAAAAATAAAGATGGGAAGAATTTGTGTACCAAAGCCTTTTTAAAAAAGTATTTTTATTATGAATCCATTTACTGTACTGCTTTCAGTAAAAGCATTTAAAACCATGGTTGTCTTAGGAGAGAGCCAAAAATGTGATATCTTTTTAAAAACTGGGTGATATTGTGAGTTGAGCCATCTACAAGCTGAGTGGACACGACCTTGTAGATGACCCTCACTCTGTCAAAGACCTTAGAGTACTCATATCTAATGATCTAAGTGCCAAAGCCCACTGTAACAACATCGCCAAAAAGGCATTAAGAGTTGTAAACATACTTTTGCATAGCTTCTTCTCCGGTAATATCACACTACTAACCAGAGCATACAAAACATTTGCTAGAGCTAGACCAATTCTCGAATACAGCTCATCTGTCTGGAACTTGCACTACATATCGGACATTAATACAATTGAATGTGTCCAGAAATATTTAACAAGAAGAGTCCTCCACTCCTCTGCTCACAACAAAATACCTTATGCCACCAGACTTGAAATTCTGGGTTTAGAAAACTTAGAACTATGCCACCTTCGGTATGACCTAAGTGTAGCTCATAAAATTATCTGCTACAATGTCCAACCTGTCAATGACTACTTCAGCTTCAACCACAACAATACACGAGCACATAATAGATACAAACTTAAAGTTAATCGCTCCAAACTCGATAGCAGAAAATATAACTTCAGCAACAGAGTGGTCAATGCCTGGAATTCACTACCTGACTCTGTGGTTTCATCCCCAAACCCCCAAAATTTTAACCTAAGACTTTCTACTGTTGACCTCACCCCATTCCCAAGAGGTCTGTAAGGCATGTGCATAAGAGCACCAGCGTGCCTGCCATCCCTGTCCTAATGTTTCCTCTATTTGTATTTATTTTATATATCCAATCTATGTTTATACTTATTACCTAATTCGCTCTTGACAAACAAATAAACAAACAAATAAATAAAAATCTAGACTCTGTATGATCTGGAGTTCAGTTATGAAGGTTCTATCCCCTTGCAGGTCTCTGTGCACAACTCCCTTAGGTCAGTGGTGGGATTCAGCCTGTTCAGGCAAATTGGTAGTTAAATTGCTGGCTGGCCCCACCCCACCCCACCCCACCCCACCCCATCCCTCCCTGCCCTGCCCCTTCCAGGAGTCCCCACACAGCCTGTTTTAGCTCCCAGGATGCTGCAGGGAGGCCTCCTAGGCCCAAAATGGGGCATGGTGGAGGTGTGGTGCTTCACACACACACCCCGTGGCCCATTTTTGCTCCCAGGAGGCTGCAGAGAGGTCTCCTAAGACCAAAATGGGGCACGTGGGGCGGCATGCCCCCCTGCGGCCCGTTTTTGCTCCCAGGAGGCTGCAGGGAGGCCTCCTAGCCCCAATACAGGGTGCAGGGGATGCGGTGTGCCCCCCCAGCCCAATTTCACTCCCAGGAGGCAGGGAGGCCTCCTGGGCCCAAAATGGGCCATGGGGAGTGCCTCCCCCCTCAGCCCGTTTTTGCTCCCAGGGGCTACAGGAGGCTGAGTGCTGCCTGTCACACCCCTGGCCATGCCCACAATGGCCATGCCCACCCAGCCAGTCATTAGGGCAGAGAACTGGTTGTTAAATTATTTGAATCCCACCACTGCCTTAATTCACTAGGTGAGCTAACTAGCTAGAAGAGGCTATAGAGCAGGGCACTAGGAAGGGCATACACTTCCCTGTTGAATGTATATGAAGAAAATCAGGGGTGAAATGTAAAATGTGTTACTACCGGTTCTGTGGGTGTGGCTTGGGGGGGTAATGTGACTGGGTGGGCGTGGCCAACTTTTTTTTTTTAACTTTTCAAAGCATTTTTTCTAATGCTTTGAAAAGCCTCTGACGATCAGGCAACTCAGCTGGGATCATCAGAGACTTTTCAAAGCATTTTTTTTACCACCTCTTCGGCCAAGAGGTTGCAGAAAAAAATGCTTTGAAAAGCCCCTGAGGATCCCAGTTGAGCCGCGCGATCATCAGAGGCTTTTTTTTTACTTTTAAAAGCATTTTTTCGTCAGAAGAGGTTGTAGAAAAAATGCTTTTAAAAATTAAAAAAAAAGCCTCTGATGATCATGCGACTCAGCTGAGCATGGTGTGAGGGCGCAGGGATTTTTGCTACTGGTTCTCTGAACTACCCGCCGCCATTGCTACCGGATTGGGCGATCTAGTCCAAATCGGGAGCATTTCACACCTGAAGAAAATGTATATGAATGTATATGAAGGGCTGAAAGAGACTCTTCTTCTATTGTCTTTAAGAGTACAGATAGTCCTCAATGTAGGACTATAATAGAGCCTGACCATTATGTTGTGACATTGTAAAATTGTTTGGTTTTTTGCAGCAGTTATAAAGTAAATGCCAGTCATTAAGCAAAACCACAGTTGTTAAGTGAATCAATGGTTTTGTATGAGCGTGATATTGAAAACTGGAAGAAAGAACCAGTTTTCAGCAAAAATATTGTAAAATGTGGCCACGTGACCACAGGTTGCTGAAAATGGCTATAAATGTGGCCATGTTGCCGAGCACCCAAAGCTCAGTCATAGTAAGAAGCCCAACCACTGAACTTCGAATCCAGGTCATTAATCCCTTTTTTGGGGTTGAGAGTAACTTCCAACGATCATTAAATCACTGGTCATAGGTTGAGAGGACTACCTTAGAAGTAACATAAGTAGGCACAACTTTTTTCCAATGTGATAACTTCAGTTTGAAGGTTGCCCTCTCCTGCATGGCTTTTCAATGTACATTAGACAAGCTGTTCATTTTCACCTATGGTCGTCCTAAAAAGAGGAGAAAATAAATTAATTTGTTAAATAAGACTTAAATGTAAGCCTTGGATCCATTTGGTTTGATTTTCTGTTTTTTTGTTTTTGCAAATTAAATGATAGAGTGTAACTAGTTATTACAAGAATCTTGGGAAGTTGGTATGAGAGAGATACATACAGAAGATACATAAGAGGACTCTTCCTCTTAAACTACTACATGTCTCCTCCTTCTCTGCCTTCCATTCTCTTTGAAACCTTCTCACCTTCTCTGGTACCCTTCCATCAAATGCTTCATACATTTGTCACCAAAATGTTTTGGCAGAAACATCATCTGAAGCTTTTGACAGCTTGCAACGACTCTCCAAATTATCGTAATGGAGTATTATGTTTCTCTTTAGGAACCCCTACATGAATAAAAAGGGTCATTAATGGCGTCTACTCTGAGCCTGGAAATTATTAGTCAATGCTGAGACATTGTTTTAACTGCTGGCAGCTCCATTCACATCCCCAGTGCCAAGTCTTAAGCAAGTTCTTGATAAGTTCTCTGGAGACCCTCGAGTAAGCACTTCTCCATCTGTGTTCCTTCCTCTTTAGCATTTATTCATTAACAGAGCCAGCATGAGAGTCATTGCTTGTCTCTTAGATAGCTGTAGCAGATCATTTCCACCTTAAAAAAGGTCCCTTGAATCTGGAGTTTAACAGGACCTGAATAACTCACTGTAGATGAGATCCATAATTCTGAATTTTGGAAATTAGAATAACAGAGTTAGAAGGGACCTTGGAGCAGAGGTGGGCTGCAGCCGGTTCACACTGGTTTGGGTGAACCAGTTGTTAAATTTTTTACCAGTTCGGAGAACGGGCTAATCCCACATCTGGCTGGCCCCGCCCCTCCTCTCCCAGGAGTCCCCCGCGTGCCCCGTTTTGGATTCCAAGTTAGTGCAGAAGGCCTTCTAGGCACAAAACAGGGCACGGGGGGTGATGCATGCCCCCCATGCCCCATTTTGCCTTTCAGGGTGGTGCAGGAGGCCATCCAGGCCCAAAACAGGGTGCAGGGGGAGTCACATGGCCCCCAAGCGCCCCATTTTGGCTTCCAGGATGGCACAGAAAAATAGTTGGGATTTTTGCATGATTATTACTGTGGGGTAAGTGTGAAATGGGGTTTTTGTATTTTGATTGCTCATAAGTAAGTAGGAACAGTAAAAGAGGAATGGAAAAATCCCTATCTGTAGATCAGCACTTTTCAGTCTTGGCAAATTTAAGGTGGGCGAACTTCATACTGCTTGGAGAATTCTGGGAATTGAAGTCCATGCACCTTAAAGTTGCCAAAATTGAGAAGCATGGGTCTACACTAGAGTTTAGGATTTTCTATTCCTGTTTTATTTAGTGTTTGGTGCAATTATATAAATCAGTTGTAGTTTCGTTAACAAATAGTGATTAAAGCGATAAGAACCATTACTGGACTTTTTGTGAGAAACTGAAATTAAAAATTGATCTGGGCCTTGATGATTAAATAAGGGATTATGGAAATAATATAGACAAATGTTAATCTTAGAGTATGAGT
Source organism: Ptyas mucosa (assembly GCA_012654045.1). Taxonomy (NCBI): domain Eukaryota; kingdom Metazoa; phylum Chordata; class Lepidosauria; order Squamata; family Colubridae; genus Ptyas; species Ptyas mucosa. The sequence continues at coordinate 1,114,008 of WNWU01000089.1, forward strand.
TTGATATATTCTTTTTCAGTTTTCCTTCTTTTCTTCTTTCTTTCTTACATTTTCACTCTTTTTCTTAGGCTTTGTATTTTTTTGATGTATGAAGGATCAAATACTCAGCCTTTATAAACCTACATTCCTTATTTACAGAAATCATATCAAAATTTAGAATGAAATCCACTGGAAGCCATCTCATATAATGCAGGCTCTAAGTCCCTCTAACCAAAAAGTGTTTATCAACACAAGAGAATATTTGTAGCTCAGGGTTGAACTGTGGGTTCCTTGGTACTCTCTGAGCTTGGTTTTCTTGCAGATGTTTCATTACCAAACTCGGTAACATCATCAGTACTAGAAGGGAGTGGAGTTTGCTCTTATTTTCATATACTAGTGGCTTACCCTGTCAGTGTTGTAGTTGCTTCACAAAAAGTGTGAAGTGCTGGGTATCTACAGCCTCAGGCAGAGAAGGCCTATTCTGCACCCCTCCCTCAAATGTTCTTTAATATACAGAGTTTCCCAGCATTCTGTTAGGAACCTCCAACATGCAAACTGTGGTTACTCATCCTAAAATGAATCCTCTTTACCTGGAGCTTCAAAATTTGCTGTTTGCTGGGGAGGTGTGTAGCTAAAAGTCAGTCTACATTTAGTGTACATCTGACTGAGGATATTTCTTCATAACAAAAGTGTATTTTCTCTGCAGTTCACACTCCTTGCTCGCTGGATCTGGATATCACAAAACAAAGCCCATATTTTGTAATTAACCCCTGCACCTTTTTTTGGCTAGCAACGTGCTGTCATGCCCTCTGGCCATACCCACCCTGGCCACGCCCACCCAGTCACACCCACCCAGCCGGTCATTAGGGCAGAGAATCAGTTGTTAAATTATTTGAAGCCCACCACTGCCTTGGAGGTCTTCTAGTCCAACCCCCTGCTTAGGCAGCAAACCCTATATCCGTGATGGTGAACCTATGGCACGCATGCCACAGGTGGCATGCAGAGCTCTTTCTGCAGGCACACCAGCCATCGCCCCATCCCAGCTCCACCACACATGTGCACACCTCCCATCGGCCAGCTGGTCTTCAGGTCTCTGCCGCGCACGCACGGGGGCAGGGCCTTCCCCAATCTCTGCAGATTCCACCCTCTGCAGATGCCTCTCCATGGCAGGAAAGCAGGAGAAAGCTAGGACACAATGGGGGGGAGAAACTGCAAAGATCAGAGGAGGCATGGAAGGCAGGAAGGCAGGAGGCACTCGATAGGGAGAGAAACTTTGGAGATTGTGGAAGGTAGGAGGCAGCTAGGATTCAATGGGGGAGAAACTTTGGAGATCGTGGAAGGCAGGAGGCAGCTAGGATTCGATGGGGAGAAACTTTGGAGATCGTGGAAGGTAGGAGGCAGCTAGGATTTGATGGGGGAAGAAACTTTGGAGATCGTGGAAGGCAGGAGGCAGCTAGGATTTGATGGGGGAGAAACTGCAAAGATTGGAGAAGCAGGAAGGCAGGAATGCAGGAGAAAGCTAGGACGCGATCTCCACAGTTTCTCCCTCATTGAGTCCTAGCTGCCTCCTGCCTTCCGTGCCTTCTCTGATCTTTGCAGTTTCTATCCCCATCAAGTTCTAGCTTCTTCCTCCTTATTTTGGGCCTGAAAAGCTTCCTGCACCAACCTGGAAACCAAAACGGGGGCCCAGGGTACATGTGTGGGGGAGGCACATGCGCGGGGAGGCACATGTGCAGGAAACATGCATGCATGTACAGGGTGCATGCGCAGGGGGAACTCACATTGCATTTTGGGGGTTGTGGTGCTGTGTGCTTTGGGCACTCAGCACCAAAACAGTAACCATCACTGCCCTGTATCATTTCAGACAAATAGTTATCCAATCTCTTCTTAAAAACTTACAGTGTTGGAGCATTCACAATTTCTGGAGGCAAGTTGTTCCACCGATTAATTGTTCTGTCAGGAAATTTCTCCTTAGTTCTAGGTTGCTTCTCTCCTTAATTAGTTTCTATCCATTGCTTCCATCCATTGCTTCTTGTCCTGCCTTCAGGTACTTTGGAGGATAGCTTGACCCCCTCTTCTTTGTGGCACCCCCTGAGATATCAAAACACTGCTATCGTGTCAGCCCTAGTTCTTCTTTTAATTAAACTAGATGCTCTTTCTTATGGATATTCTGCCATCTTCACCACTATTTAAAATGGTTCTATTGCCAGCTCAGGTGGTTGGAAGTAGCTGAAAAAAATACTGAATTGCATGGGATTTTGCACAGCACACAGCCACACAAACTATGTGTATACATATTCACCCCCCTCCAAGATGCTGCCTGTTCTATTCTTCCAGTCATCTTTGTATTATGCCCCTCTTTGTCAAGGTAATTCTTGCAACAAAAAAGGGGGTCTTAATTTTGATAATACTAAATTATGTTTAATTAAAGACATCTCAATGTATCAAAGACAATGCAAAATTAAAGATTTTGCATTAGTTCAAAATCAGTGCTAGATATGTCTTCATCAGATTACAGATTGGCAATTATTTATTTAAAAGTAGGACAAAGTTGATCTTTCTCTTTGCAATGATGAAAATTGTGGGGAGTCTATTCCCCCATTAAGTGCTATCTTGCCTCTGTCTATCTCATTGACTCAGGAAAGGCTTTCTACTGCAAAAACAAACCAAACGAAAACAAAAGAAACAGCTGGATGCTTTGCAAGTGACTAGTCTCCTGCAGAAGAATGGGGAAAGAGCAGAACTCTTCACTCTGCCTGGCCAGCCTTGCACTTAAAAAGAGGGCAGGGATTCACAAACAGTCAAAGTAGTCTGGATCAGGGGTCCCCAACCTTTTGGACCTCAGGGACCACTAAATTCATAATTTTAAATCCCATGGATCACTAAAATGATCTGCCTAGTGACCGGCTGGGTGGACATGGCTAGGTGGTCATGTGACTAGGTGGGATTGGTCAACTCGATGTCACTCACATTGAGGCACGTCTCGCTAGCCTCTATTCACCCCTCCCCTCCCAGCCACTCCTTGCCTCCCCACCCATGCTCCTTAGGGCCCCAATAGGAAGCAGTTATTGGAGCTAAGCAGCCACCACCAGAAAGAGTTTGCAAAACAGCTCAGTTCAAATTGGATCTGACCAAGAAGGAGGCTCAGCAGAAGCACCTCACTGAGGACTACAAGCCTAGGCTTTCCAAGCAGACAGAAGACCTGCAGGAGTGCAAGGCCAGGTACAGGCACCTGGAGGCTCACCAGTCTGAGATGGTCAGCCAGTTCCAGGCCAATCCCACTGGAACGAGGCCCTCTGGCTCCTTGCCACCAGCGACACTTCCCTCCGGCCTTTGCCCAAAGCCCTGCACCAGGAGGCTGAAGCAGACCCCAAGTCAAAATTTCTGCCCCCCTCCAGCCTGCACAAAAAGACCTCAAAGGGGGAGACTCTCGAGTTCTGGTGGCTCCGCCGGTGCCAAAAGACGCTCCTCTGTGAGTGCCAGCCCCTGGATTCCGTTAGAGCTGCTAGAACAGTGAAAATCAGCTGTCTAGTGGCTTGAAAACTTTCCCCCTGGGAGAAGGGGGAAAAAAAGAGCCGACAAGTGTGGGTAGAGCTCCCCAAGAGCCCCAGGTTTCTTTTTAAATCTGAGGCATAAAGGGTGAGAGCTCCCCGGGAAGCCCGTCATTGCTCCGGACCCGGAATGTTTCTGCTTCAAGCAGAACTAGGCATCGCAATCACCCCAGCAACTCAATTTTAAAGAAAGAAAAGATTTTGGACTTGAAAGCTGGCAGAGCAAATACAGGAGAAACTAAAAATGGCAAGTACTAAACTTTAACTCCAAAAAGTTTATTGCTTCCCTCTGAATTTCTATGGGAAAAAGGGAAAGTAAGATGGCATTTGACTCTAATGGGGCATGAAGAAGTGAAAGTTAGACACAAAGTATTATGTAGTGCTGAAAGCCCCTGTTTAAAAGAAGAGGACTTTATCTTAAAAGGAGAAGGATTTTTAAAAAAATTCAAAATAAAAAAAAAGACTTGTACCACTTAAGGATTGGAATAATTGACTTAGTTGCTGGAAAATTATAAAGTGAAAGTTTTACTAGGGAAAAAAATGGCTGGCTTTTTTGAAAGTGTTGAAGGCTCTCCATTACATACATCAACAAATACACAAATACTGACTGTGGATCTCTTTAAATGAGTTTTAGAATCATTTACCTCCACGTTAGTGAAAAGAGTGGAAGGGTTTTTTAAGAAGGATTTTACTCAAATTCGAAATAAGGATACAAGTGAAGATACTGTATCGGTATTTCAGTTGCCAAATAACAATGAGTTGCTGAATGAAGAGGTGGAAGAAACAACCCAGTTGAATGTGCCTTTGGAAAATGAAACGGATGTTTTTCAAATTAAGAAGGAAAGGCAGAGAGGCTCGAAGGAGCGTAACCAGGAAATATCCAGAGAGATTTTCCCAGAGACTTCGATACAGATAACTGGAAAATTGTCAGGAGGCACTGGGATTTCTTACATAAGAAGGAAGATTTGAAGCGGAATTTTACAACCTTTCTATAAAAATGGACTCCCAATTGTAGTTAAAGAGAGACTGAAGAAGAAGGTTCGCAAAAAAGTCAGGAAAAAATGGCGATGGAAAAATTACAATCCTCTCTACGGGGAAGGATAGTAATAGTGAAAATGATAATTATACCTGTATTTAGGGACATGATTTGTTCAAAAGTTATATTATAGTGAAAATGAATGATTTACCTGTATTTAGGGACATGATTGGTTTGGAAAAGTTATATTAAGGGATGTTATGTTTGAATTGTTATGGGTTACTGTCTAAACTTTCACTTTTGTCTTGGAGTATATTAATATTAAGGGATATTTAAAAAAATTCTTGTGTTTTTTGAAAAGCTATATTTCAAGGAATGCTTTGTTGAAAAATTTATACAAGTTTATGGGTTAAAAGAAAAATATTGTGGGCGCAAAAGTTATGGACAGGGTAGATCACTTAATATAGGTTTATGGGCTAGAAGAAGGATATTGTTTAAACCTTTATACTTTGTTTTAAGTTACATTTATATTATATCAAGCAATGTTTTGCTGAGGAATAAATATAAACTTGTGGTTACAAGGAAAATATAAGTGGTGCAAGGGTTGAGGGAAGGTTTTTACAATATTTTTCATAGATATTATATAGTGAAGATGTTATTTGACTATATGTAGTGGATTTATAGAGAATCAGATGAACAAGTTTATGTAAAGTTATTAAGTAAGGAATGTTTTCAGGAAGAATTAACATAAGTCTATGGGGAAAAAAGAAAAAAATAAGATTTCTATAATATATTTCATTTGAAATTGGTTAAAATATTTTGTCAATGTATTAACATATGTAAAGGTTGGAGATGTGATGGTTAACTGTATTTGGGTTTTGATCATGTAATGCGGGAAGAAAGAAGAGTTGCTTATTACTGAAGAATGGATAAAAATGAAGATGGATTGATTACTTTCAAGCAATAATTAGTTTAAATAGTTATATTTAGATATGAACAAGGGGAGTTAAAGTGCAAGAGGGAGATTAATCTATAGGTAGTTAACTTAGGGTTGTTGTTGGTTTTTTTTTTTGTATGTTTGTTAAATGCTATACCCTGTATTTGCTCTGTGAAGTCGGGGGGGGGGGGGGGGTTGGGATAGGAGGGGGGAGGAGGGAAGGGAAAATATGTGTAAAACTCCTTAAAACTTTTCAATAAAAAAAAGGGGGAGGAGACTCTCTACAGCAACACAAATGTTCATTGCACCTATCCGGCCCAGGGGCCTTAGTTTGAAGACCCCTGATTTAGTGCAATATAAAAAATGCAAATAATTTTTCTGCAGACCACTAAAATATTCTCATGGACCACCAATGGTCCATGGACCACCAGTTGGTGACCACTGGTCTAGATTAACCCAGCTGAATGATGAAATGGGATTCCAGAATCTTGTGTAGACTGAGGCTTCCTTGATTCTCTCTGAGCTTAGTTTTCTTGCAGACATTTTATTACCCAAACTATGTAACATCACCTAATTTAGGTAACGAAACATCTGCAAGAATACCACCAAGCTCAGTGAGCACCAAGGACACTTCATTTCAAGCCTGAGCTACAAATATTCTCCTCTATAGTATCTATCTACAGTAGTGGCCAAAATTGCGGAAATCTTTTAGGAAAAGTGTATTTTTGAGGTTTGATGGCTATTCCACTGCTGGAATGGCCTGGGAATAGTGCAGACCTTAACCCAATTGAAAATCTATGGAGCCGACTAAAGAAACTTGTAAGTCAGAAGTGACCCAGCAATAAAACCCAGTTAATAGAAGCAATCATTCAATCTTGGTTTCACATTATAGCAACTGCAGAACTAAAAGACTTGGTTCACTCCATGGGAAGACGTTGTAAATATGTAATTCATGCTAAAGGTTACCCAACTATTAACTGACATGGTGATAATTTTTGTATATCTCGTTTTTTCTATGTGTTTCACTTTTCTTCTTTATACTGTAACTGCTATTCTAATAACAAATCCTTCATAAAAGTTATTGCATTACATTCTTGATTAAATTAAATTATCTTTCCATTGATATATAATTTTATGGTACTACTCCAAAAAAAAAAAAGTGATGTTATTAGCTAGTTTTAGAAAATACACTTTTCCCAAAAAGGTTTCCACAATATTGGCCACTACTGTAAGGAGTTTGTTTAGAACTTATTTCCTTGCCCCATGGACAAAATATTGGTGAAAGCATCTAAATTCTCCAACTGCAAAGATAGCTTCATTATACCTGATGTTTTTATGCACACATAAGAATGATATCAAGGTAGTTTGGATGTTATTTTTTCCTTTTAATTTTCAAATTAGTATCCCTTTCTACATCTTTCCCCATACAAACATTGGTTGAAGGGATTATAGCAAATGTTATCTTTTTCTCTTTTTTGTATAGAGTGGAGAAAAGGATGTTTGTTTCTCACGAACTCATGGCAGCATGGGGGGTATTAATTAAATGACTTTTTTGTTGTTGGTTAGAAGGGGAATGCATATGTATGTATGTATGTATGT
>WNWU01000089.1:1122401-1147826 GCA_012654045.1 Ptyas mucosa
AATAGAATAGAATAGAATAGAATAGAATAGAATAGAATAGAATAGAACTTCATTGTCACTTTAAATGTACACTAATCAGCATAAATTAAAATGAAATTTTATTGCATTCAGGTCTCAAAAGATAACCATTATACATATACCCACATACACACAGATATGACACAAACATCACAGTCTAGCTTGAATGTATACATATATATAGCGGGAGGGAGGAAAATCCTGTGAATTTACAAGATGGATGGCATAAGGAACAAAGCTGTTGCAGAATCTAGTAGTCCTGCTATAGATTCTTCGAAACCTCCTCCCAGAGGGGAGCAACAGAAACAGAAGTGGGTGTGTGGGATCTCTAACAATACTTCAAGCTCTAAGCACATAACGCTTGTAAGTAGTATCCTGAATAAGTGCGCTTCCTATAATCTTCTCGGCTGTCCTTACCATTCTCTGTATGGATCTTCTACCTGAGGCACTGTCACCAAACCAAACAGTGATGCAGTTTGTTAAAACACTCTTATTTGTGCCTCTGTAAAAAGTGGCCAGGACAGAAGAAGAAAAATGTGCTCTTCTCATCCAATGCAGGAAATGTTAACGCCAGTTTGCACGCTTCACTAAAGATAATGTATAAAGAGACCAAGTCAGATTGTTAGCTATCTGCACCCCCAGATACTTAATGCTATTGACCACTTCCACAGCTGCAGCCTTGATACAAGTGGAATATGACTATTCCGGCTTTTTCTTAAAAATTAAATAATAACAAATAATTAAACTCGGTGATGCTTACTTTTGATTACAAAACTTATAATCAAACTTGAAAAATACATTGCACTATAAGAAAAGGTCTTCATCCAATAAAATAAAAGTTTTAGCTTTTAGTGCCAAAGCACTGTCTCACAAAGAAAAGTTCTCATTCATATTTTTAAGTGTAAAGTTGTAATTTTATCTCAAAAAGGGGGAAGAAGTATCTGGGTCTTACTTTTTTAAAAATATACTGTATCAGTTTTTATTTCTCTCTGTACCAGGCTGTCATAAGTTAATAGTATCTTTCTACATGTCATTTTGCATCTCATTTTGATTTTTCTCTCTCTGCTTCTTCTAATTTCTCATCTATTTTCTGAATATCATACGCATCTTTTCCCCCCAGTTGTTGAGAGGCTTCTCCACTCATTTCTTTATCTTTAGACAATCCCCTTGTCTCCTTATTATTCTTTATAGTTTCATGCATGCTTTTGAGCATTAAAATTATTTCTTCATTTACCTCTATTATTCCCTGTAGATCTATTTTGTAACAATTTGATAAAAATTACTCAATATACCTGTATGGCTCCAATGTATCAATATTTAAAAACTCCAACAAAGCCAATTATTAATAAAATTTAGTCAATCCCATAGTTATACCTCCAAATCCCCTAAATTTATAATCTTTAAAGTTCTTTAGTATTTTACGGACTTTTGGTTTTCCAATTATTTATCATCCCAATTGTCCAATTTTTTTTATTAAAGAGTTTTACAAAAAAGAAAAAAATACAAATATTTCCCCATCCCCCCTCCCTTCCTTACCCCCCCCCACCCCCCCGAACTTCCCAGAACAAAATACAGGGTATAACAATTAACAATCATAAGCTAAACTAAGCTAACTAACTATGGATATGGATAGTAGGCAAATCTTCCTTCTTCCAGTATTGCGCCACCAAGAGTCTAGCTGCAGTTATTAAATTTAAAATCATTTTTTTAAAAAAAAATTGATTTATATGCCGCCCTTCTCCGGAGACTCAGGGCGGCTTACAATGCGTTAAGCAATAGCCTTCATACTTTTGTATATTTATACAAAGTCAACTTATTGCCCCCACAAACTGGGTCCTCATTTAACTTACCTTAGAAAGGATGGAAGGCTGAGTCAACCTTGAGCCTGGTGAAATTCGAACTTATAGTAATTGCAGACAGCTGGTTTAAATCACTATGCTTTTAGTCTGCTGAGCTAAACCAGGCTCCTTTAGTCTCTATAACTGTACAGTCTGTGATTATGCCCAGCAAAAACAATTGTGGAGTAAACTTTATCTTCTTTTTAAGAATATTTTGGATAATCCACCATATTTTAATCCAAAATGCTTTAACTTTTTTACAAGTCCACCATATATGATAGTAAGTGGCATCATCACAATCACATCTCCAACACTTAGATTGCAAATTCAGATACATACAAGCCAACTTTTTAGGATCTAAATGCCATCTATAGAACATTTTATAAAAATTTTCTCTTAAATTTTTAAATTGTCCAAATTTTAAAGTCTTATTTAACTTTTCTTTTTTTCTGTTTTCTTCTATCATCTTTTGCCTCGTAGAATATTCTGTCAAATAGCATTAATAATCCAGATGCAAATTAATCCACTAGGTTTCCTCCAATCTTTCAAATCCACAGTCCAATAACCAATTCCAATAGAGTTTAGTTATTTGCAATTTAACTCATATTAAAAATCTTCAAAAAAGAAAAGAAACTCACTAAGTATTTCAAAATGTCCAAATAGTCTTCTAAAATAGAATCAAGGTCAGGCTGCCTCCCAGGAGTTGTTTACTTTCTTTTGTTATGTGTATTAGACATTCCTCACTTTCATTAAAAGGTCTCACGCTGTAGTGCTCCTCTTCTTCCAGTAGATGCTCCAAATTCCAACATTAAACCGTGTGTCAAAAACAACTGATTATCTGCTAAGTCCAGCGGGTTTAAAAATACAAACAAGAAAGACAGTTTCTCCCAAAAATCACCTTTCTGATTATTTAAGGTTTTTTTCCAGGCTTTCTATATTTTAAAGCTTCCTTTAGGCATTTCTTTCACCTTTTAATTTTCAGTCTTTAATCTTCTCCATATGTCTAATCACCATTTCCTTAACACTTGGAGATTATTTTCAGAACTTTTTGTACTTAAGTCTTTAAGGTAAGAGTTGGAAGTTATCTGATCCAGTTTCAATGCTCTGTCCACAGACCACTCCAGCACAAATCTTATGGTCCCAGTTGTCCCAGTTTGTGACTTGTCAAGAATGGCCATCGTTCCTGCTCCAGTTCATGAGAGCTTGTTTCAGATCTAATGAGGAATTTGTGAATTCTTTGTGGTCCATAAAGCACCTCTCCTTCCTTCGCCACCCCTACAAGGCAGCTTTCACCCCATAGGGTCTCCAAACAGCAGTTGCTGGCTGGATTTCATGGGTCTCAACAGAGCCCACTATTTTCCAAGCTGTTCTTGCTGTGATGTCAACCGGAAGTTCACCTTTTCTATGTATGTATTTTTGGTGTTTTGAATTCTCTATCTAGCCTAGAATTCTGAGATTTCCAAGGGATTTGTCATCCATATGTTAACCAAGATCTTGGTTAGCTTAACTATTTGAAATCAGCCCAGACTTCTTAAGGGCCTCTTTAAGCTTTACTAAATCTTAAAAGCCTTACTATCAACTCATTCATTTAACAGAGCAAGAAAAGCTCTTAAATTAGTCCTACACTTCAGCAGATGATATCAGTCCTATTTTCCAAAAATGTCCAAGAATTGCAATTCCTCATGTTCTTCTTCTACTACTGTATGTCACTGACTGTTCTCCAAAGGACTCCCTCTTTTTTCTGCTAAGAATTAAAATCTGTGAAACCTTTGCTTCCATTCTTCAAGTTCTGGGATCTCAATCTGTTTCTCAATCTGCATTTTTTTTTACATGGCAGATAAACCAGCAGGAAGATCTTTGTCTCTAGTCAAACTAGAGCTCTTCGAGAATCTCTTTTGCAGGAGCTCACACACTTTCCATCCATCTCCCAGCTGTATAGGCAAGAGTATTTTGTCTTTTGAAGAGGGGCAGAAGGAGCAGTCTGAGCTGCTAAATGGGTGTCATTCATACTTAAACCTGCAAAGTATTGACTATGAAGAGACATGTACAGAAAAACACACAGATGAAAGGGCAATGCAGTTATTCCAAAATGAAAACTGCAAACAAAGAAATAGATTCTTCTTTTCAAAAGTTCCTTAGAGGGAAGTATTTTCAGGCCCATTTTGATTTAAGACCTACTATAGGATATTGAGACATTATTTACAATCAATATATGCTCCGGCAAGACTCCCTCTGGAGCTATAGACCTGCCCAGCAGAGTAAAGGTTGTTCCATACTACACCATGGAAGTTATAGCAACATTGCACAGAGGCCAGCAATAAATGCTGACCAGGCTGTATATCTTGAAGCAACCACACAAGGCTTTGGATGGTTAATACAGTGCTAAGTCAACAGTTTCCAAGAGAAATGTAGATAATACTTGCTATGAATATATCTAGACAAAACTCTCCTTCACCCCAGCTGCACACAAATGGGATACGCCCACACCTAAACTAGATACGCCTTTTTGGTGTTTCTGCATGGCAAAACATATCCCATTGTCTGCACAGTGGCCTTATAAATATCCTCTCAGCTCTGTGAACCAGTTGTGAGGACTTACATGAGCCTTACCATGAGATACTGTAAAGTGATATTGTCTCCTTCAGTAACTGATAATGTGGTTTGAAAGGACAGCTATTTTCTTTTCTTTCATTGTTTTAAGGCCACTTTGCTACCTTAGGTTCTAAACCAGTTATCTTACCACTGACTGTTACATACCCTGACTCTCTGTGCAGTAGAGTGAGGTGGCCATAGAATCATGGAATCACAGGTTTAGGCCAAGTCCAATCAATCCTTTTTTTTAAGGTGAATTTTGAGAATCCCCTTGAGTTACAAAAGATCAAATCTTTGAAGTCCTAGAGATATTGCAGGATAAAATGAGGCCCTTAAAGACTATTAAACAAAGAAAACTAAGATATTAGGACATATACACTGTTCAGACAAATTTCTATACACAGAGCCCTCGTCCAAGCCTTCCCCAGACTCCAGGACTGGCCCATGGTCCTCCCCAGCCTCCTCACTTGTCCGACTCTGGTGTCAGCTCTGCAGGCTGCTGGCAGACCACAACAGGTATTAGTATCTCACTTGATGTTGATTGTATCCCTCTGTTAATGCAATTTAGGACTGCATTGGCTTTTTTGGCTGCTGCCGCACACTGCTCTCACATATTTAACTGGTTGTCCACTAAGACTCCAAGATCCCTCTCAGTTACTGCTATTAAGCCTGGCTTCACCCAGTCTATATGTGCACTTTTGATTTTTCTTGCCTAGGTGTAAGTCTTTACTTTTCTCTATATTGAATTTAATTTTGCTAGATACCGTATTTTTCGTACTATATGATGCATCGGTGTATAAGACACACAAAGATTCCAAAGAGGTAAGTAAGAAAAAAAAAGGTTTTTGCCCTCCCTGGCCCCCAGGAACACTCTGCAGGCCTCCCAAACCCTCTCCGTGCCCTGTTTTTTTAAAAAATGGGCCTGTTTTTCACCCATTTTTTGCAAAAACTGGGGTGTTTTTGCCCTCCCCAACTCCTAGGAGCATTCTGCATCCCCCGTTTTTCACAAAAACAGGTCTGGTTTTTTCCCCATTTTTGCAAAAACCGGGGCATGCAGAGGGTTTGGGAGGCCTCCTGGGGGCTGGGGGAGGGCAAAAACATCCCTGGTTTTGCAAAAAATGGGCAAAAAACAGGCCCGTTTTTTGCAAAAGCAGGAGTGTTTTTGCCCTCCCCAGCCTCCAGGAGCACTCTGCAGGCCTCCCAAACCCTCTGCACACCCTGTTTTTGTGAAAAATGGGCCCATTTTAAATTGGACAAGAGGGCTGGGGCTTTGGGAGGCCAAAAATAGCTGTATTCAGTGTATAAAATGCACCAACATTTCCACCCTCTTTTGCGGGGGAGGAAAGTGTGTCTTATACTCCGAAAAATACAGTAGTTCAAGTCTGACAAGATCCATCTGGATCTTGAGCCTATTATCTAGGGCAGTGATGGCGAACCTTTCAAACACTGAGTGCCCAAACTGCATGCATGCGCATGCCCAAACTGAAAAGTGCACACACATGAACATGCACATGCACAAGCACAGGCATGCACGGGCAGCATGCATGCACAGCAGAGACCTGAAGACTAGCTGGCCTGCAGGAGGCGGGACATCTCAACACCAGCAGCACAACAAGAAGTAAGTTCTTTTTCTTTCATGAGCTTCTGTTTCATCATTTGTAGAGAAACAGAAACTCACGAAAGAAACGCCATGGAGATCTGACTTGGAGCGACAGCGCACGTGCCAGCAGATAGGGCTCTGTGTGCCACCTCTGGCCCATGTGCCATAGGTTCGCCATCACAGATCTAGGGTGTTGGCCATTCCCACCAATTTAATCTCATCCATAAATTTGGTAAATTCCCCTTCTATCCCCTCATCTAAGTCATTTATGAAGATATTGGAGAGTACTGTGCCTAAGATGGAATCTTGTGGTATCCCACTGCTTACTTCCCTTCATGTAGACATAGACCCATTAAGGACTACTCATTGAGTACTGTTTGTCAGCCAGTTAGAAATCCATCTGATGGTGATGATTCTATCCCACTTTTTTCTAGCTTACCAAGAAGTAGACTACGGTCTACTTTGTCTAATGTTTTGCTGAAGTCTAAGTATATTATGTCCACAGTATTTTGCTGGTCTACTAATTTAGTCACTATGTTGAAGAATGAAATAAGATTGGTTTGGCATTATCTGTTTTTAACAAACCTATGCTGACTTCTAGTTATTACTTTATTCGTTTCTAGATGTTGGCAGATCTGTTTTTTTATTATCTTTTCCAGTATTTTCCCAGGTTTTGATGTTAGGCTGATTTGTCTGTAGTTTCCTGGGTCTGTTCCCCCCCCCTTTTTTTTGAAGATGGGAACCACATCAGCTCTTTTCCAGTCCTCTGGTAGTTCCCTGGTGCTCCAGGCTTTTTGAAAGATGTGGTACAGTGGTTCTGAGATGACATCTGCCAGCTCCTTTAGAACTCTGGGATATAATCCATCAGGTCCCAATGATTTAATTTCATCAAGATCAGACAGGTGTTCTCTTACCATTTTTTTGGTGCTTATTTTAACTTTTATTTCTAGTTTGTCTTTTACAGTTACATTTTTAGTAGGTTGGATTATTGTTTCTTTTTGCATGAAGACCAATGCAAAGACTCTCTACTCTCTTACTTCTTTGCCGTCTTCTCTCTTTAGTGGACCAACTGTCTCCTTGATTTTTTTCTTATTATTTATATGTTGGAAGAAACTTTTTTTTATTATCTTTGACTGTTGTTGCAAGTCTTTGTTCATTCTGAGCCTTTGCTTTCCTGACTTTGTCTTTGTCTGGCTATCTGCTGATATTCTGCCTTAGTTATATGTTGTTCTTTCCATTTTTTGTAAATTTCCATTCTTTAAATTTCCATTCTGTGGCAGCAGAAGAGTTTGGCCAGTAGTGCAAGGCACTGTTGATCAGCAATATTCACCAAGTTTGAGATAACTTTTTCATTTGACAGAATGAAAACAGTATTATTGACTACATAATTTACACTGCTGTCATAGCAACATTTGCAAGAACAGACATCTGCAATCATCTGATTGTTGGTTGAGATCTCAGCCTGTCTTCTGGCTTGATCCTCTCTCTCTCCCTATTGCTAGCCACCCGCTGCAAAGAGGGAAGAATTCTGGCAGGCCTTACAACACCACTGGTTGCTTGTTGGAATCTCTGCCTCTCTTCTGATGTTAACACTCGAGTTTCTCTCAGTGCAGGTCCCCAAATACTTGATACCCTAGAGGCGTCATCTCTTCTGTTCATATTCTGTGGTCTCTTTTCAATTTCGATAGCCTCCCTAATTATTCTTTTGTTGAGATGTTCCTCCTTCGCCATTGTTCTGGTTTTATTAAAATCAATATTGTGTCCCGTGGCCTTCATGTGTTGTGCCAAAGAAGAAGTTTGCTCTTCTTTCCTCACTGCATTTTTATGTTCTTCTAAACGCACACTTATTCATCTATTTGTCTGTCCAATATAAGATGACTGACAGGAGGCACATGGCACTTCATATATCCCCTGGTTTTCCAACTCAATTTTATCCTTAGGGTTTCTCACCAACATCAATATTTTTCTATCTGTACGGAACCCTCTTTGCAGAGGGTGGCTAGCAATAGGGAGAGATAGAGGATTGAGCCAGAAGACAGGCTGAGATCTCAACCAACAATCAGGAGTGCTGGGATGCCTACCAGAATCCTTCCCCCTTTACAGCTGACAGATAATAATAGAGAACCTGAGAAAGCTGGGCCTGTAACACGTAGCCAAATATCCATGATAAGGAAGCAGGAAGATAAACTGCTGTCCTCCAATCAGGACACAGAGTTACAGGCTAACCAGCATACGTCAGCAGCAGGAAACATAGAAAGGTGACAACTCCGACCTTGCAACACACCCATAGCTTCTAAACTAAACAAGAGCCTGAAGATGACAGGGTTGTGAGCCTGTCGAAACGTTGCTAGAAAGAAAAACTTTTAAGGTACTGGTAGGATTTTAGCTAAGGTTTTAAAGGACCTTGCAGAGTGCTCTGTAGGGATTTTTAGAAGATTTTAAGCTAGGATTTTAACCAGAATTTTAAACATTTTAACTAACTTATTTACTATGACGCGGGAAAACACCCAAGATATTTTTTGCATCTATCTATCTATCTATCTATCTATCTATCTATCTATCTATCTATCTATCTCTCTCTCTCTCTATCTATCTCAGGGGTGAAATGCTCCTGCTTCGGACCGGATCGCCTGATCCAGTAGCAATGGTGGCAGGTGGTTCGGAGAACTGATAGCAAAAATCCCTGCCCCCCCCCCACCACCACCACAGGATCATCAGAGGCTTTTTTTTTAACTTTTAAAAGCATTTTTTCTATAACCTCTTCCAATGAAAAAATGTTTTTAAAAGTAAAAAAAAAAAGCCTCTGATGATTGCGTGGCTCAGCTGGGATAGTCAGAGGCTTTTCAAAGCATTTTTTCTGCAACCTCTTGGCCGAAGAGGTGGTAAAAAAATGCTTTGAAAAGTCTCTGACGATCCCAGCGGAGTTGCCTGATTGGCAGAGAGATATTTTTTAAAATGCCTCTCTGACGATCTCAGCTGAGTTTCCTGATCGGCAGAGGCTTTTCAAAGCATTAGAAAAAATGCTTTGAAAAGTTTTTTTTTAAAAAAAGTTGTCCACGCTCACCCAGTCACATTACCACCACCCCAACAAGGCACACCCACAGAACCGGTAGTAACAAATTATACATTTCACCCCTGATGTGTTTGTGTGTGTGTGTGTGTGTGTGTGTGTGTGTATGTATATATATATGAGAAATAATTCAATCATAGAAACCATTCCTATGTGAAAATACAGTTTCAGTTCTGTTGTACTTCTGCCATTTCTTGGTAACTCTAATCACTTCTCAATGATCCATGAGAAAACAATGCAAGGATTGTTGCATTGTTTGGGCAGCATGTATAAGAGCAATTGGGCAGGGAATTTTGGGAGTATGTATACATTCCAAAATAAATGCATTTGCCTGTTTATTATGTCCTGCACATGCATGAGAATAAAAGTCCTGAACAATTGATAGACAGCTCAACACCACCCATCCCAAAATATCTATGCCCAGACTCTCTGACTGGAGTTGCATAGTAATTTTTTCTGGATAATATTCGATTCCAATACTACCAGGGCCACCAGTTAAAGCAGCCCCAGCCCTACCTTCCCACTACTCAGCTTTCTTCAATTAAGAAAGCATTTGGAACGAGACTTCTAGCAGAGCTTAAAAGGTTCGCAGAGGTTTAATTTAGGGAAAACATACCATACTTTGATTTGGTAAAATTCATAGATCATCTGATATATTGAAATAAATATTACCATACATTTTTATCATTTATTCAAACTTAGAAATTTATCATTTGCCTTTTGATCCAGGTATGAGAATGATACCATTTTGGCATTGTAGCTCTTCAATAGCAAATTTTGAGGAGCAGGGACATTTATATTGCAGAAGTTATAGGAAAGAAAGGGTTAAATGCCCCCTTGCCACAGTATGTCTGCTCTAGTTAAATTGTAAAGTCTGCACAGTAAAATAGAATTGTGACAATAAATCTAATCACAGGGCTTCTGTGTCATGATAGCTTCAGCTCTCAATGTTTAGAAATCCTCCTTCACTATTCAGTACATGGAATTCTTGTTGTTGTTGTTGTTGTTGTTGTTGTTGTTGTTGTTGTTGTTCTCCTCCCCCTCCCACTCCTTCTCCTTTTCCTTCTCCTTATTCTACATTCTTGGCACAATCCACAAGGCATTTCTCCCTTCAAGGAATGGCTACACAGGATGTCTTCCTCTTCCGTTTGCAGTTTCTTTCAGAATTTTCCTTTGCACTTCTGTATTCTTTGGCATCCTTCAATCTGTGTCAGTCAGGATGGAATCCCACAAGGATATTTAAAACCTAGGCAAAACTGGGCAGTTCTTCAAAGGATGGTTTTTAAGGGCAAGAAGAGCAAGTAATGTTTTAAAATGCACAGTCACATAAAATATGGAAGTCAAACTTTTCAGGCTCATCTGCAGAAAATGCTACAGCCCAGCTATAGATTTACTACTAGTGTAAACTAACCATTGGCATTAAATATAACTTGAACTATTGTTTTATATGTGCAAGGATGCTGATGTGCTATCAGGGCATTTTGCAAGTAGAGGGAGGTATAGGCCTGATCTTCTTAGTTGCTTCTCTGCTCTGAAAAATGAGCAAGGATGAAACTGCAACTTATTGAGTTGATGTTACCTTTTTGCAGAAGGAGACAAGGTTCTCAAAGCAGCTGGTTTTCTCTGTCACCCAATTTCACAGGCATTGAATGCCATTTTTTACTTCTAGCAAGGAAAAGATGATTTGACAGGCCTTGCCCCTATGTACCTAGATGGCTGGGATGGTAGTGAAGACCATCACTACCATGAGGGCATAAAGCCTTAGACCAGTCCCAACTCTGAGCTCAGGATCCAAGAGGGTCCTGGTTCATCTAACCCAACTGTTGCTTCAAGCTTGGTTTTGTTAGAATTGTTCAAGGATCGAGCCCAATAAATCCAATACACAGGCTTGTGTATTTCCAAAAATCATTTATTTACATTGTGTCTTGTCTTTACATGTATGCATCTGGAATGGCCTCTGGATGGCATGG
The DNA here is from genome assembly GCA_012654045.1 of Ptyas mucosa. NCBI lineage: Eukaryota > Metazoa > Chordata > Lepidosauria > Squamata > Colubridae > Ptyas > Ptyas mucosa. The sequence goes on from WNWU01000089.1 coordinate 1,133,490, forward strand.
ATGACCCTTAAGTACTCAAGGGGCAGAGCAAAGGTGAGGAGAGGTCGATGGACAAAGGGGTACCTGGGTAGTTAACCCTTACAGTGCTTGATGTAGGGTCAGGCATTTATATTTAACAAATCCCCCTCTAAATGCCTGGCCATGGGAGGTGATGTGATTTGGTTATAACAAGATGCATTTTCCAGCTTAACACCTAGTCTTGAGGTTAGATATATGTGCTGCTTGCTCAGCAAGGGTTTGGTTAGTACATCTGCAGTTTGTTCTTCTGTTTCACAATGTATTGTCTTTATGAAACCAATACTGGAAAGTTGTCTAACGTGTTTATGTTTTATGTCTATATGCCTTGACCTCTGTCCTACTGCGGCTTCAGGGAAGACGGCAGGAGACGCCGCTAGAGAGTGGGCGTGGCTTCACAGGCCTGGCGGAACAGCCAGGGCGATATCGGCGGCTACCTGCGGCTGGCGGGGCGACAGCAGCGGCCTCGAAGACGACGATGCTGGGGCCCCCTGCGGAGGTTCCCCATGCCCCTCGATGCCTCGTATGAGATCTATGGAGGCGAGGGGCGGCTGGGGGCGACAGCGGAAGGGCCAATGGCAGCGATGTCGACGGTGGTGGCGGCGGCCGCAGCGACGACTGCAGGGATGGCGGCCGAGGTCGGGGCGGCCTGTAAGGGCCTGCAGATATTTACAAAGCCGATGTGGGATTTTTTAGCAGTAACTGCAGAATGGAGGTTTTCCAGAGGATTGGAAAGTATCCCCCGAGCGGCCGGAGGGTGCTTGGCCGTGGGGATGGGCTGTCCCCATACGGACCTGGAATCCCCCAGTCCCCTCCCCCCTTTAGTTGATCTGGAGGGTGAAAATAGGGGAGTACTACATCTACAGTGGAAGCTTGAGGGATTTGTGGGGTCGGTGAATGACTACAGACTCTTGCTGTCTGAATTTCCCCCACCCCTCCTTCTTCCCGGACCATGCTTAGACCTTGTTAGACCTTGTTATTGCCATAACAGCCCCATTTATTTGGTCTGCTGAACTATTTCCACTCTCCCCCCCCCCCTCATACTGCCATCTATTTCCTGCCCCGGAAGATATCTCCTGAACTATTTGAACACTCTGTGTGAGCTGGAGGATTCGACCCCTTGACGCTCCTAACCCAAGGGGGCATTGGAACCATGGACCTGAGGCCAGTGGAAGGCGGAGTATGGCCATCTCACTCCTGGATTATCATCTAGTTTTCCTGGCCGGCCTTGTGAGAGGAGAGCCGGCCAGGATACTTCCGGGGGTTGAATTGTATCTGCCTTCCCCTCCATTGCTGTGAGAGGGCAATGGAGCCCGGTGACTTGGACCATGGATCAGAATTCTGTCCCTCTATGTTTTTAACATCTGGTGGTCTCTGACCTTGGACTATTCCCCCCCCCAAGGGTCTTGATGTACTCAGTATCTGAATTGCTTGCCCTGCGAGATTCCCCCCTCGCGCAGGTTTGGCCCTCCACCTTACCAAGGGCCTATCTCAATGACGGACTTTGGAGTCCGGAGAGATGGTATGACGCAAAGAAGGGTGTGTGGGGCTTTTTGGTGAAGTGTTTTAATAAGATTTTAAGGGATCCGGGGAGGGGGGTTTGTAATAATTTTTTAAGGGGAATTGAGAAGACGACCGATGGGGATGGGGGGGGTCATCCTCCATGGTCAGAGCCTAACCCGGCATGGGGTAACGGTTTGGGGGGTGCAGAACGAGGGATTGGAGGGGGGACAGAGGATCATATTTATGAGGGTTGCACCATCAGCACGGTAGTTGGGAGGGGCAGATATGGCGGGAGCAGGGGACCACATCATGTGTCGGGGGCGCGCGCTCGCTATTTGAGAGCGATTGCTCGCCCCGGTCCCCAAAGCTCCACTCGGACACTAGGTAGCACAGATACTCAGGATCTGGGCCTTCGGTTGATGCTGTGCAATGCCAGGTCCGTGGTAAATAAGGCCCCCCTCATCTGTGATCTTATAAAGGAGGGGGGAGCGGACCTGGCAGGTATTACGGAAACCTGGTTGGGTCCAGAGGGAGGGGTCCCTCTGGTTGAGATGTGCCCACCAGGTTTCAGAGCATTCCATCAGCCAAGGGCCCAGGGGAGGGGCGGGGGGGTAGCGGTTATTATTAACGAAGATCTAGGTCCAAGGGAGACCACTGTGCCACAGATTGCCGGATGTGAGTCCCTCCTTATGAAATGGGGTCATGGGGTTCAGTTGGGCTTGCTGCTCACGTACCTGGCTCCCTGCCACGTGGCAACAGCCCTGCCCGAGCTACTCGACGTGATAGCCAGGGTGGCAGTGGATACACCCAGGCTTATGGTCATGGGTGATTTCAACTTGCCTTCCGTTGGTGAAACGTCTGAGGTGGCTCGGGAGTTCATGGCTTCCATGACGGCCATGGACCTGACCCAATTAGTTCATGGCCCCACTCATAGGGGGGGGCATACTCTGGACATGATTTTTGTCTCTGGCCAGTGGTTGAGTGATCTGGTTATAGGGGGTATAGACATAGAACCCTTGTCATGGTCTGATCACTCGCTCCTTCGCCTAGATCTCCGAACCGCTACACCCCGCCGCAGGGAGGCGGAACCAACTAGATGGGTCCGCCCCAGGCACCTGATGGATCCTGATAGGTTCCAGATGGAGCTTGGGCCGTTTCCTGAGGATCTGGCACACGACTCGGCCGAGGACCTGGTAGCTGCCTGGAATCGGGCGGCTGGTGGAGCCTTGGATCGAGTCGTGCCTTTGCGGCCTCTGACCCGGTATGGATCTCGAGCAGCTCCCTGGTTTACCGAGGAGCTGAGAGAGATGAAGCGCCGGAAAAGACGCCTAGAGAGTGGTTGGAGGGCCAGTCTCGCTGAATCTGATCGAACACTGGTAAGGTCGCATATTAAGACCTACCTAGTGGCGATAAAGGCGGCAAAGTTGAACTACTTTTCCGCATTTATTGCGTCATCAGGGAATCGTCCGGCCGCCCTGTTCAGGGTGACCCGCTCTCTGCTTCACGCGGGAGTGCGGGAGGACCCCTTGGAAGGCAGGGCGGAGGATTTCGGACAATACCTGTATGACAAAATTGCTCAGATTCGGGGGGATTTGGACTCCGACTGGGTAGATCTGGGCGGGGTGACAAGGAATAGTCTTGAGAATGTTATCTGGGAAGAGTTTGACTTTGTGACTCCTGATGATGTGGACAGGATTTTGGGGAGACTTAGTGCGGCCACATGTTTACTGGACCCGTGTCCCTCCTGGTTGGTACTGGCCTCCCGGGAGGTTACACAAGGCTGGCTCCAGGGCATTATCAACGCTTCCTTGAGTGAGGGTCACTTCCCTGCCGCCTTGAAAGAGGCGGTGGTGAAGCCCCTCCTCAAGAAGCCTTCCCTGGACCCAGCAGTATTAGCTAACTATCGTCCTGTCTCCAACCTTCGCTTTATTGCGAAGGTTGTTGAGAGTGTGGTTGCGCAACAGTTTCCACAATTCCTGGAGGAAACATCTTATCTGGATCCGTTCCAGTCGGGTTTCAGGTCTGGGCACAGCACAGAGACGGCATTGGTCGCGTTGGTTGATGATCTCTGGAGGGCTCGGGACAGGGGATGTTCCTCTGTCCTAGCCCTATTAGATCTCTCAGCGGCTTTTGATACCATCGACCATGGTATCATGCTGCACCGGCTGGAAGAGTTGGGGGTGGGGGGCACTGTATTACAGTGGTTCTCCTCCTTTCTCTCCGACCGGTCGCAGTTTGTGTTGACAGGGGGGCAGAGGTCGACCTCGAGGCCTCTCGTTTGTGGAGTGCCGCAGGGGTCGGTCCTCTCGCCGCTTCTGTTCAACATTTATGTGAAGCCGCTGGGTGAGATCATCCGTGGCTTTGGGGTGAGATACCATCAGTACGCTGATGACACCCAGCTGTACATCTCCACCCCAGGCCACCCCAATGATGCCCTCGAAGTGATGTCCCAGTGCCTGGAAGCCGTGCAGATCTGGATGGGGAGAAACAAACTCAAGCTCAACCCGTCCAAGACGGAGTGGCTGTGGTTCCCGGCATCCCGATATAGTCAGTTGACTCCATCACTGACTATCGGGGGCGAGTCTTTAGCCCCCGCAGAAAGGGCTCGCAATCTGGGAGTCCTCCTGGATAGGCAGCTGTCCTTGGAGGAACATCTGACAGCTGTAGCCAGGGGGACCTTTTGTCAGGTTCGCCTGATTCGCCAGTTGCGGCCCTTTCTTGATCGGGATTCCCTGTGCACAGTCACTCACGCCCTTGTCACTTCCCGCCTAGACTACTGTAATGCTCTCTACATGGGGCTCCCCTTGAAGAGCACCCGGAGGCTCCAACTGGTCCAAAATGCGGCCGCGCGGGTAGTGACAGGAGCAGCATGGCGCTCCCACGTAACACCGCTCCTGCGCGAGCTGCACTGGCTTCCGGTGGTCTTCCGGGTGCGCTTCAAGGTGTTGGTGATCACCTTTAAAGCGCTCCATGGCATAGGGCCTAGTTATCTCCGAGACCGCCTGCTGTCACCGATGACCTCCCATCGACCCGTGCGCTCCCACAGAGAGGGCCTCCTCAGGGTGCCATCAGCCAAACAATGTAGGCTGGTGACTCCCAGGGGGAGAGCCTTCTCTGTGGGGGCACCCACCCTCTGGAACCAGTTGCCTCCGGAGATTAGGAGAATTCATGACCTCAGTGCCTTCCGCCGTGCCCTAAAAACACATTTTTTCCAACAAGCCGGGCTGGCTTAAGAAGAAATTTTAAATATTTTTAATATTTTAATTGGTCTGTGAGTTTTAAATTTTGTAGCCAAATTATATATATATTTTAAATGTCTTAATATTTATATTTTATGTTTTTTATGTCTGGCTGTACACCGCCCTGAGTCCTCAGGGAGAAGGGCGGTATATAAATTGGAAATAAAATAAAAAATAAAAATAAAATAAATCTGCTTTTGATATCTCAATTGCTGCCTTGCTATCTTCATGTATGGTTATGGGATATGCAGGTTCAGTCCAAACATTAGAAAGTAGGTCATCGAACCAAACCAAATTGTTTGCCGCTTTAGATAAGCATATGTATTCAGCTTCAGTGGTTGATGTAGCTACTAGATTCTGCTTACCAGTGTACCAGTGTACGGGACTGTTATTTAAAAAGAATATGTAACCTGATGTACTTTTCCTATTTTTCACGTCCCCGGCCCAGTCAGCATCTCCATAGCAGGTTAGAACAGGCTTATTGGAGGGTTCTGGCTCTAGACACAAATATGCTTCAGCACTGTGTTTTAAGTATCTGAGTATCCTTTTTATGGCATCCCAATGATATGTTGTGGGTTTGCCAATATGCCTGGATAGGAGATTAACGGGTAGGGCGATGTCAGGTCTTGTCCAGTTCGCTATGTACAACAAAGAGCCTATGATGGATCTATACAAAGTGTTATCACTGAAAGGTTCTGCCTCGTTATACATATTTTTAAAAAAATCAGGTTGCATAGGTGTCTCACATGGTTTAGCGTCAATCATGTGACATTTGTGTAATAACTCCAGTACCTTTTCCTTTTGGGATAACCTGAACCCTTTGTCAGTCTTGGTGATTTGTACCCCCAGATATTTGTCAACTTTCCCTAATATCTTTAATGAGAAGTGTTTTCCCAACTCCCTGGCAAAATCATCGCATTTGTGTGTTTGATCACCAATGTACAGAATATCGTCAACATACACCAGAACATATTCAATAGAGTCACCTGTTTTTTTGATAAGCAATTATCTGCAGTAGTGGCTTTGAACTCCATTGACCTTAGTGTTTTGGCTAAACACTCATACCACCTCTTTCCAGATTGTTTTAATCCATATAGGCTCTTGTTTAGTAGCCAAGTTTCTCCTCTATGGGTGTCTTTGCTGGGGGGTGCTCTAACATAAATTTCCTTATCTAGATCGGCATGCAGGTATGCGGTTTGAACGTTGAATTGATGTACCTCTAGGCCTAGAATGGAAGCTATCACCAGTGCACATTTGACACTTTCGGCTCTGACTGTGGGGGAATATGTGTCGGTATAGTCGTCTGGATACCTCTGCGCGAATCCCTGAGCTACCAATCTAGCCTTGTACAATACCTTATCGCCCTCTAGTGTTTTTATTTTATAAATCTACCTGGTACCTATTGGAGTCTTATCACTGGGAGTTTTGGTGGGTGTGTATACTTTCAATTCCCGGAGGCTACTCATTTCCTTTTCCATAGCCTGTTCCCATTTTTCTTTCTCCTTCTCTGGTAACTTTAATACTTACTCATAGCTATTGGGTGTTATGTGACTGGCGTGAAGTGAAAGCACATAGTCCTCTAGTTTTTTGGGGGTCTTGTTTCTGTTGGATCTGACCAGCCTATCGGGTGGTGTTTCCGTGTCATGTAGGTATCTGGCCACTTTCTCTGTTAATGTGTCTAGCTTTATGTCAGGATGACTCTCCTTCCATTCCCTTATTTCTAACCCTTGGCTCTTTTGTTTGACCCTTTCTGATCTATTGCTTTCCTCCATATTCTGTTCTGGATTACCTTGGTTGCTAGTGGTTTGTTTCTCTTTGGGGAATATCTTGTTTAAATGTATTCTTGACCAATTGGCATTTTCATGAAATACTGCTGTATGGGACACTATAAATTCGTTGTTGTTATCTATAAACTTGAATCCCTTGGTTCCTGACTCATACCCAATGAACCTTAGCCTTCTCGATACCTTATCTCCCTTGCAGCATAGCTGTTTGGGGATATGTACATCTGCAGTGACACCGAATATGTGTAAATGAGCTATCTGTGGTTTCTTCTTATACATTAGCTCATATGGTGTTTTATCTATTACATTGCACCACAGTCTATTCAATGTGTAATTGGCATAGATGACTGCATCTGACCAGAAATGTTGCCCTAACCCAGCATTCTCTAGGACACACCTCATCATGGTTTGTAGGGTCCTGTTCTTTTTCTCTACGACTCCGTTCTGAAACAGGGCAGATTTAAAATATAATATCCCTTGCGCTTTGAGCCAACGTGGGAATTCCTTTGACACAAACTCTGACCCCCGGTCAATCATTATTTGCTTGATCTTTGTGTTATTTTGTAATTCTATCCTCTTATAAAATTCCTTAAATTTTTGAAACACCTCATGTTTGTGTCTGAGTGTGTACACGTAACCGTAATGACTAAAGTCGTCCACTATGGTCAGAAAAAACCTTTTTTTTGTATTTGATGGATGGCCTTAAGGGTCCCACCAGATCCATGTGTATCAGTTGAAAGACAGAGTCAGTGGTGCGTTCTGACTTTTTAGGTTTGGGTTTGGTCTTTAGCTTAGAACACTTGCACACTGAACACTCTAGGTAATTTTTGCAGTTCTTTACTTTAATGCCTTCAGAGCAATTGACCATTTTTTGAATGACTGGGAAACTGCTATGGCCTAATCTTCTGTGCAAGAGGTGTGCACATTCATCATGGATTGGTTTGCCTAAAGAGGGTTTCTCCTTATCTGTCATTTGATTGATGTTCGGATTATTGTGGGTGTGTTTGTAACTAGCCCCCTCTACTCCTTCAGTATCATTCCCTTCACTTGTGTTGGGTGTAGGGTCTGCCTTGGCTTTTGAACTGGTATTTACTTTAGGGTAATCGTTATTGTTGGGTTGAAAATACGGCAGGCCCCCGCTAACCGTGGTCCTCCCAATGCTCTTTCCTTTCCTGGCCATGAGTATCTTCCCCTCTTTAAAGGTGATCTCAATCCCTGTGTCCTTGCTCAACTTCAAAGTCGCTAGTATATTATAAAGGATTTCTGGTACAAACAGTACCCCCTCTACTTCCCCTATTCCTGGGATGGTCATATTACCTTTTCCAGTTACTAAAATATTGTTTTGATTCGCCACCTTAATTACAAAGTTTTCCTTGGTAAATGAATTAAGCAGTTTAGGGTTGTAGGTGGTGTGGTTGATGGCTCCTGAATCTAAGAACCATGTGTTTTCCTTCTTGGTAAAGTCATGGGCATTATCTTGGTCCCCAAGTCCATACAGTGAGCCCCTCTGACTTTCCCTAGAGTTGTCCCTGTGTCCCCTCCTGTCTCTGGGGTTGGGAGAGTCTCTACGTCTGTATCTGCTATCTGGCAACTGCCTGTCTGTGAATCTGGGTTTATATTCTGCTCTGTCCCTGCGATAGGAAAACTCCCTATCCCTCGTGTTTCTGGGGCAGTCTTTTCTATAATGGTTTTTGGAGCCACAGATAAAGCACTCTGTGTCACTATGGTCCCTACTCTGGAATCCTACTCTTTTGACTGTCTTTAGATCTCTACAACTCATTGATCGGTCCTTTCTCAGATTATCTTCCACTATCAGTTTGCTGGTTAAAGCTTCTAGAGTTAGTTGTTCTAGGTTAAGACTATCTAATTGCATAATGAAACCATCCCAACTGGAGTCTAGAGAGTTAATGATTACGCTTATCATGCTTCTTTCTGTTATTGTTTTCCCCCTTTGTATTAACTCTGCTCTGGTGGTGTTTAGAGCTAGTATGTGTTCGCTCATGGAGACCCCTGGTTTATGCCTGGCTGAGTGAAATTCCCTGGAGATCCTGGTTGTGGTGGCTACGTTTCTACTATAAAACAGATTAAATAGCTTGGTTACCAATTCTGATACAGTTAAGTTGTGACTGATACTGGGATATATGCTAGGCAAAATGCTAGCTAATAACATATAGTATGCCCTATGGTGCATGCAATCCATTTCAAAAGTCCAGGGTTTCTCAGGGGGGTTTGTGATCAGAAATAGTAAATGTTCCTTTAAGAGGATAACTTGGAGCTGCTGGTTCCACTCCAAGAAATTGGATCCATCTAATTTTAGTTTGGGAAAGTCAGTTGGTAATGTTCCTGTATTGTGTGTGATGCTACTTACAGGCTGTTGCTGTCCATGGTTTTGAGCAAAAGGGAACTCACAATAAGGCAGGGGAATGCATGGTGTCAGTCTGTATTGACTTGCTTCTATGGTCTTTTCTTTTCTCTTTGCAGGTGGATTCTGCGCATGCTCCTGGGTCATTCTGCTCCAGCGATCGCCAGGGAAGGAGCTTGCCTCTGCAGCTCTTGAGCGAAGGCCCCAATCGCTGAAGTGAGCCCCGGGCTCAAACTTTGGTGGCCGTGGATGGCTGAAGATCGTCTGGACTATCGACTGGAGCACCAGGAATCTCGCAGCGTCGCCGGGAAGAGTCGGGAGGCCCGCGATAGTCAGGTGAAGATCCGGAAGGCCTGGTTGGGTCTGATGGTTGAAGGCTGGGCCCGGGCCAAAGTCCATGCCCGCCAGCAGCCCAGGATTTCTCGGTGAGTAGTCGTTTAATTCTTCTGGCCTTGCTGTGTGTCTTGGCTCAGGCATGGGGGGTTCTCGGCGTGGCACATTGTTAGGTGCACCCATGCCCCGCTGTCAGCCCTCCATAGTTGGTCCTCGTAGTTTGCCCTACACATGCAGGTGGTCACTTCAGGCTCCTCCGGAATGTCGGAGTTGGAGCCTAGTATTTTTGCCTTGGCCCCGAGCGCCACGGTTAGCGTTTGTATGGCCATATCTATTTCGTGCTCAGTGGGTGAGCCCTCTGGCCTTTTGTTAATGATGTCCCTAGCCCCGCAGTGATTTTTGGTGTTTGTTTTTGGGTAGGCCCCGGTTCCCGCCATGGTTTTTGAATCCCGGGATCCCATTGGTTGGTGGTTGGCCATCTTTGGTGACGTCATCATCCAAGATGGCCACTGTGAAAAGGGTGCGAATTCGGTTTCAGCCTTTTCGGTGGGCTGATGGTAAGGGGGCAAGCTGCTTACCATGTTTCTGCAATCGGTGTTTGCCTTGTCTTCGTCCTCTCCTGTCACTGCTCTGCAATCCTCGATTAGGCTTTGGAGTTCCGCGACGAGGCTTGAGTTGGTCGCAGCTGAGTCGATCAGGGTCAGTAGCTTTTTCTTTAGGTCGTTCTCTTCTCGTGGGGGGTCCTCTGGGTCATTTTCTTTTTCAGATAGGTCTTCTTCAGATCTGGTTGGTGTGCTGGGGCTGGAAAACTGTTTGTTCGCCTCCAGCGGTTCTGTCTATGCGGTTTCTATAGTCGCCAGAGAGTAGACACAATATTACTGCCTAGAGAGTAGACACAAGATTACCACATTGCCCACTCTCTATCACTCCTTTGGAGAAATGTTCTTCCATCTTCTTTTTGTATGCCCTGGTGTTCACCCTTTTTGTTTCTTCTATTTGCTTAGGGCTTCCTGGCATTCTTCAGGTTGGTTTGGGCTATCCAACCATCCTCTGCTACCAATTTGTTAGAATTGTTCAAGGATCGAGCCCAATAAATCCAGTACACAGGCTTGTGTATTACCAAAGATCATTTATTTACATTGTGTCTTGTCTTTACAGGTATGCATCTGGAATGGACCGCATGGATGACCCTTAAGTACTCAAGGGGCAGAGCAAAGGTGAGGAGGGGTCAGTGGACAAAGGGGTACCTGGGTAGTTAACCCTTATAGTGCTTGATGTAGGGTCAGGCATTTATATTTAACAGGTTTCTTGATGTCTACTGTTCCTCCCTGTCCCCATCTTCAGATAAATGTATGTCTCTGTGTGTGGAAGAGGAGGAGGGAAGGGATGAACTCTCTCTCTTCCTACAACACCTCCTCTTCTTCATGTTACCACATCTAGGTGCAGGCAAGTTGTGCAAGAAAAAGAAGGAGCTTCTCTATCCTCTTCCTTTTACTTATCTTCTTCAGATCTGGGAAGGAGAAAGATAAGGACTGCACTGCCTAGAGAGTAGACACAAGATTACCTCATTGCCCACTCTCTATCACTCCTTTGGAGAAATGTAGTATACAGGGTTGCTCTCAGAATTAGCAGACACCTTGACTCTGTACTCTCTTGCCTAATTTTCTGCTGAATATCACAATGCAATACTGTACCAGCTATCTGCTTGCCCTTTTGCATTGGGCAAGGCAACAAGAAGGGTTAGGCTTTGAGAGCAAGATGAAGAGACATATTTAATCTAATATAGTCATCACTGAGAATATAGATACATTCACATGCTCTATGTGGCATAATAATTTTATATATTGTAAATATTTTTCTATGTAAACATGCATTGTTGTTTCAATGGGCATACTGGCTTCTGCCTCATGTAGTATAAAAGTCAACATAAGATTTCAAATTTAATTTGCATTGATTCTCTGTCTCTAGTACACCAGCATGAAGATAATTTCATTTGCCCAATATTGCCATTTATGAAGAACATACATATATATACCTATTGCTAACAGAATCTGACATTCTGCTGCAGATTTTGAACTAGTCTGATATACAGTCCACTTTCCATTTTTTACTAATAGTTTAAAAATAGATATGGATTTAGATGCAGCATAACATTCATTACTGTATGTGCAATAATACATGGCATATATTTCTAGTATAGATTTGGATCTGTGCCACATACAGTAAATGATACTGAATGCTGTCCAGAGTTTGACCAGAAGCCAGAAATGTCTATCTTTGCTACTGAAAGAGAAACAGCATGCAAAAGATCTTGAATGTTTTCAGTCATGCCCTTATCTAAGTCATCCCAATGCAAGATTAAATGTAAACAGATTCATTTTGCAATGTCCTTGTCATCTAAAACTGGACCCAGAAAATAGGATTTAAAAGAGACCTTAAATACAACTGAGCAACATCTTGCTCAGTGCAGGAACACACTAAAATATCCCCAACAAATGGCTATATGAAAACCTCCAGTAAGGTGTGACTAACACTATCAGGAAATTTCTCCCTATTGTTCAGCATGAATCTTAACAGCTTTTCTCCAAAACAATAATCTTCTGTGAGGTGGCTAAGAGAGGATGCCTGGCCTATGTCTCTCAGTGACTTTCATGCCTAAAGGAGAAGTGGAACTCACCATGTTCCATTTCCAAATCCCATACCAAACTGCCTCTTAAATATGACCAGCTCCTTTAACCATCCTTTGAAGGGCTTTTTTCCAGACTCCTTATCTCCTGGTGTCTCTCCTTTTCACCAGCTCCAATTTCTTCATGTCTCATTTAAAGTGTGATGCCCAGAACTGGACATAATATTCCAAGTGTGGTCCAAGTGGAGCAGAATATCATGGAATTATTATCTTCTATAAACTGTAGGCAATGCTTCTGTTAATGCCATCCAAGATTGCTTTGGACTTTTTTAGTTGCTGCATCACATTGCTTGATCATGGTTAGATAATAGTCCATTAGTATTCATAGGTACTCACTGCTAATAAGCCAGGTTTCTGCAGTCCCATATCTATACATTTCATTTTCTCTACCTTATTCTTCTCACAGTTAAACAGCATTGGATTTGGTCCAATGTCAAGCCTATTGAGCATATTTTGAATTGGAAGTTTGTCCTCTAAGCCATAAATTATTTTTTCTTATTTGAGGTCATCCAAAACTCATAAGTCATTCAATTCTTTTCTCTAAGTAGTTTTAAAAGATGTTGAATAACACTGAGCTGGAGCCTTGGACACCCCACTTAACATCCTCTTCCAGGATACTGCAGAATTATTGATGAACTATAGCTGTAAGTCTGAATCCAGCTTATCGAATGTGTGTTTTTTGCTGGGTTTTGCCAGAAAATGGCAAATGTTGCAAAATGCAATTATGTGACCATGGGACACTGCGACTGGTCATAAATGTGAGCCAGTTGCCAAGTGCCTGAAATGCAATCATATAACTGTGGGGATAGTGCAGCAGTCATAATTTCAAAGACCAGACAGAAGTATCATATTTTGAGTCTGCCATAATGTTGCATGGTCATTAAGTGACTGATAAGTTGAAACTATCTGTACTTTAGGTTGCATCAAACATGCAGGATGCTTTTTTAAGAATCACGGAGTAAGAGTTATCTGTCATTATGCTTATATTTCCAGCAACAGAAACTGGAAGTTTTTTTCTATTTCTAAATATTCTTTCTTTCCACACTTCTCCCCTCACTCGCTTTGATTTCTTTTTTTCTGTATTAGTTTCTGTTAGTTTTTATGTTCTCTTTAAAATTTTAAATAAAATTTATTTTTAAAAAACATGCAGAGTTTTATAATCTAATGATGAGATTGTTCTTGCTGTCCTTAGATAACCTACTGTAATAAAATTATTTGAAGAAAGAAATTACCATACCTAGAATCCATGAGCAACCTTTTAGCATAACCAAACACCATACTGAATGCTGTCAGGTGCAATAGAAACTGGTGTGTGTGTGTGTGTGTGTGTGTGTGTGTGTGTGTGTGTGTGAGATTATTGAATCTCTCCATCCATCTCCCTTTCTTGTTAAGGGAGCTTAAATGAAATCAAATCCTCCAAAAGTAAAGCTTTATAAGGAATTGTAACATTGAGAAGCCATTTGTAATAAAACCCCTTCAGTCCACAGCTCTTCCCAAAAGGTTTTTTCACAAACCTTTTTTTAAAATATCTTGTTTTGTTTCTGTTGCAAAAGTAAATGAAGGCTGATGATCATAGAATGATAGGGATGAAAGGACCTCAGAAGTATTTTTGAAATATTTTTGAAATGGAGAGGATACTAATTATAATACTGCAATTCAGTATCCCTCCCTTCGGCCAGCTAGATGGAAACTCCCAAAGCAGAGTGAGTATGTTTCTGAGGGTTTGTGTGGCTGTGAAAAGGTATCATGAACCTGCTGGCTTTCCTCTGCTTTCATCTTGCCTTGTTTCCTATCTTCATTTAAACTTTATATAATCTTTTTAATCTTTATATAATTTAATCTTTATATAAAAAGAATGAAATCCTTACAAATAATTTCCATTGGCTGCTGCAACCTTAATGGTCTCACCACCTCCTCCACACATTTCATCTGTTCCATCCCCAAGTCTATATATATTCCTCCAGGTTCACTCAGGATTTGCACTCCACGATTCTGTTCCTTTGACAATTTACATGTTCCTATTCTACCTGATTCAATCTCACTGGAATATAGGACTCTTTTCCTATCAGATCACGCTACTTTCAGTTCTTTATTGTTTATGTCTCAGCAGTAACATAGTCCAATGAACTCTGCCTCACTGATAGTTTCCTACCATGTCTATGAGAAGGCTTAATAAGCATTTGCAACCCCCTTAGCTTTCTCTCTCTCAGGCATCAATTTACAAGATTATTTTGTCTGCAAACCTTTGTTCTAGTAAATGTCTCTTCTAATGAAGTAGGATTCCAAGGATGATGCATCAGCTTGGCAGTTGCTGATGGTCCCAACCTGCTGCTACCACAGAAGAAACTGTCTTCTGTTGCCTTGTGGGGAATAGAATAGAATAGAATAGAATAGAATAGAATAGAATAGAATAGA
>WNWU01000089.1:1147836-1212764 GCA_012654045.1 Ptyas mucosa
GAATAGAATAGAATAGAATAGAATAGAATAGAATAGAATAGAATAGAATAGAATAGAATAGAATAGAATTTTTTATTGGCCAAGTGTGATTGGACACACAAGGAAGTTGTCTTGGTGCATATACTTTCAGTGTACCAAAAAGAAAAGATACGTTCATCAAGAATCATAAGGTACAATGATAGTCATGGGGTACAAATAAGCAATCAGGAAACAATATCAATATAAATCATAAGAATACAAGCAACAAAATTACAGTCATATAGTCATAAGTGGAAGGAGATGGGTGGTTGGAATGATGAGAAGATTAATAGTAGTGCAGACTTAGAAATTGTTTGACAGTGTTGAGGGAATTATTTGTTTAGCAGAGTGATGGCATTCGGGGAAAAACTGTTCTTGTGTCTAGTTGTTCTGATGTGCAGTGCTCTATAGCGTCGTTGTGAGGGTAGGAGTTGAAACAGTTTATGTCCAGGATGTGAGGGGTCTGTAAATATTTTCACAGCCCTCTTTTTGACTCGTGCAGTAAACAGTCCTCAATGGAAGGCAGGTTGGTAGCAATTGTTTTTTCTGCAGTTCTAATTATCCTCTGAAGTCTGTGTCTGTCTTGTTGGATTGCAGAGCCAAACCAGACAGTTATAGAGGTGCAGATGACAGATTCAATATGTGATCAAGGTAATGTAACCAATTCCGCTAAGGCGCTAGTGATGCCATTCAATCCATTGTTTATATTCATCTGTGCAATTATCTTTTTAAATAACAGACATGAAGATTAAGTTTCTAACTAAGACAAATACCAAGTTCAAAGCAAAATAGATTTTGGCTTTCTTTTTTTCTTAAAGTTTCAGCTATCCTACTGTTCACTTCCTTCAGCTTGCTGGTTTCTCTCTATGAGCTTCCACTATTCGTACAGGCCATCCAAGTTGTATATATGCTTCCTCCAAAGGAAGGAATATGATTCTTTCATAACAAAAACATAGCAGAATTACTTTAGTAAGTAAATGCATTTATTGTATGTGTAATTTGGCTAGTAAACCCAAACTCTCATTGATCATATAGCCAACCAGAAGTACAGTTCACTATCTGGAAAGAGGAATCATATTCTGTGGCATATTTGAAAATGTTGATAAAATAGCTATTCTGGAACATCAATTGATCATAGGTCTTAGCTTAACTGGAATAAAAAATTTCATCTGCATAATTGATATTTTAACCATGCTGCTCACTTTGAGAAGATTACATGTGTGTGTAACTGATGTGGCTCCTACAATATGCCTAGAAATTTAGCTTGCAGCCAGTCCCAATGCTGGCACTGTATCTGTTTGATACCTGTGCTTAGGAGTATTTGTTTCTTGCACATTATGTTTTTAGATATCTGCAAAAAGTATGAAATATGCCTGTAAATCATAATGTGAGAGTTGTGAAATGAGTCATCAGTCTTGAGCCCTTTTGTGCCCATTAGAGATCTAAGTCCAGCCCATCTTGAATTCCATTTACCCTTATCTAGTGCCAATTGCTTTGACCATTAGTAGTTCAGATTCTTGTAGAGAGCATTTGCACACAATAAACCTATATTCATTTGAACTGCCTGGACTCCTGCTTTCCTGTGCTTGACAGAAGTGGTACTAAGACTTATTCATTTCTCCCATGACATAGCCTCAACATACCAATTTATCAATGGACAAAATCAGAAACACTAAAAAAGATTGAATGAGAACTAACTTGTACTGCCAGAAATCTAATGTTACCCCTTCCCTTGCAACCTGGGAAAATGGTAACTTGCTGGAACTTTTGACAAGAATGCTCCCATCTCCTTTGAGTAGCTTCAAGTGGGACTTGGTTTATGCCAAAAGCAGGTGTTTATCATGAAGGAAGTGAGTTACACTTCCATTTTTAACAATGCTGATAAAACATGACTATGGTTGAACACTGCATTCATTTGCCAGGCCACAAAGTTTTGTAGCAGTTCTCAGTTGATTATAGTCCAATTCCAGCCAACCAAATGACCATTACTGCTCCTATTGAGAATATCATTCATTGCCCTTCATGGTGACTACAGAACAACCAGAAATACAGTCCTTTCCATTGTGCTTCTCCACCACAGATGAAAATGAATAAAGTAGAACTTGACTCAAGATTTATTTTGCCCATGACAGAGCTGTAAGATAAGACCCAAATATTGTCCCAACATTTTTCTATATTTACTGAAATGCAGCCATGCAATGGGAAGTCAGTTTGAATGAAGTGGTTTCTTATTCTTTTTTCTCTGGTTGATCCCATCACTTCCAGTGCTCCTGCCCTTATTAAAGGGCTAGACTCAAGACCTCCAAGGACTCATCCAGCTCTATGATTCTAATGAGTGTGTCTATCATTGCCTTCTTCTGTAGATTTAATCTGTTTCTTACTTCTCCAATATATTTCTGTCTTCTGTTCTTGGACACAGATTAAATCTACAGAAGAAGGCAATAATAAACTTAGACACAATCATTAGAACATAGAATATATATATGTAGAGCTGTTAAAACTTTAGCTGCCTCTGTTCTTGTAGATTTAAACAGTTTAATGGGGATCATTGATACTTTCCTATTCAGCAGCTGGTCTGTTGCCTGTTGTATCTCTCTTTCATGTGAAATTAATTCTTGAATATTCTCCATCTGCAAATGTTTTTGTCACTATATTATTGTCAATTCTTCAAGATAGGCAAGATCAAGAAACAAACATAGCTATGACTTAAATGATCTTTTCAGCTGTGTCTTCCAGATCAAAATCTGCTGGCATGCCTACTTTAATTTTATAAATTTAACCACTATATATGTGATTTATGGTCTGTTCTGCAATATGCACCTGGAAAGATCCTGGCCAACTGGATTGCACTTCTCCATTTTCTCCTATTATACAGTCAGTTTGATTCCAATGTTGTGCATATTGTAATGTCCAAGAGTACTGTCTGAATTTTTGTTGCTTAGAATAGGTATTGGCAGTCAACAAAGGTGGGTTTGGGGTGGTTTTTTTTTTTTTTTGCAAAACAGTTCTTTGCCCTGCATTATTTTGTTTAGCCCATTGCCATCTCCCTATCATTCTTAATTCATTTTTTCCTAAGACTTCCATTTATATACTTCATTTCTACTTTAATATGTTCAAATTTTGCTCAATTTGTGCTTCTCATTTCTAATTCTGTGTGACTTTGCAAAATCTAATCTATACCTGTACATTTGATTTGTCTTGCTTAAGTGTAAAACCTTAGTTTTGTCTACAATGAATTTCATTTTGCTAGATAGGGACCAATGTTCAAGTCTGTTGAGATCTATCTGAATTTCAAGCCTATCTTATGAGCAGCTGGCTATACCTGCCAGTTTGGTGTCATCTGCAAATTTGATGATTTCCCCTTCTATTCCCTCATCTAAATCATATATGAAGATGTTGAAAAGTACAGGTAGTCCTTGAGTTACAAACATTCACTTAGCAAATGTTCAAAGTTACAACATCCCCACCAAAAGTTCTTACGACTGTGTCCCAAAATTATGTATGTTGCAGCATCACAGCAGTCATTCACACTTAAAAACAACTGCTGAGACTCTGCAACATGCTACTTTGATGCCACACCTGAGAGCCCCGAACACCCCACACTCACCTCCTATGTAGCCTTAGGTGTTGGAGCCCTTGTCCAGGCAGCCAGAGAAGCACCGTGTCGGCATCTCCCCTTCCCCACCAAGCCCCAGCCTCACAAATTGCACCATCATGGAGCTGGAAAGCTTGACATGCCACCACCTTGATCCCCTTGCTTGCGAAAAGCACTCCTTTTCCAAATTGCAAGAGGGGTTCCTAAACAATACTACTCTCCAGCTCCATCACATTTCTCTGCTGACACACAGCTGGAGACCTTGGTGCACCACAGCCCCGCTCCCCTTGCTTGCCAAAAGCAGTCCTTTGCTAAATTGCAAGAAGGGCTCCTAAACAAAACTGCTTTCCAGCTCTGTTGTGTTTCTCCCCACAGCTCAAGATATTATTCTTTTGCTGGAGAAATGGAAAAACGTGCAGGGAAACCAAAGAGATTCGTGGGACTAAAAAAACCAAAATTCAATCAGACTTTCCAACTTCGCAAGAACTTACTTTTTTTTTTCATGAGAAGTTGGAATCCCATCTATTCCCTCATCTAAGTCATTTATGAAGATTTGAAGAGTACTGGGCCTAAGACCTTGTGGTACCCCACTGCTTACTTCCCTTCATGTAGATGTAGTACCATTAAGGATTAATCATTGAGAGGTTTGACAGCCAGTTGATGATGTTGTCTATCCCACATTTTCCTAGTTTATCAAGACATAGGCTGTAGTGTACTTTATTGCATGCCTTGCTGAAGTGTAAATATACTATGTCCACAGCATTTTGCTGGTCACTCTATCAAAGAATGAAATAAGATTGGTTTAGCATGATCCGTTTTTAACAAATCTGTGCTGGCTACTAGTTATAACTTTATTTGTTTCTAGATGTTCACAGATCTGTTTTTTGATAATTTCTCCAGTATCTTCCCAGGTATTGATGTTAGGCTGATTGGCCTGTAGTTTCCTGCGTCTTTTTTTTTTTCTTTCCCCTTTTCTGAAGATGGGAATGACATCAGCTTTTTTCCAATCCTAGATAGTTCCTGAGTGCTCCAGGATTTTTTAAAAATATGGTACAATGGTTCTGAAATAACATCTGCCAGCTCCTTCAGAACTCTGGGATGTAATTCATCAGGTCCCAGTGATTTATAATTATCAAGGTCAGACAGGCATTCTCTTACCATTTTCTTGTTTATTTTAATTTTTATTTCTAGTCTGTCTTTTACTGCATTTTTTTTTTTGTGCTTTCGGCTATAATCTCTTTTTGTGTGAAAACTGATGCGAAGAATGAATTAAGCAGTTCTGCTTTCTCCCTACTGCCTGTTATTTCCTTGCCATTTTCTCTCTTTAGTGGACCTACTGTTTCCTTGACTTTTTTCTTGTTGTTATTACGTTGAAAGATTTTTAAAAAAATTATCTTTGTCTTTTGTTTTCCATGCTTCTTGAGTTGTTTTCCTCTTTAGGATTTTTATCCATGGAATTTTTCTTAGGCTCTCTCTGATTTTGTTAAAATAAGCTTTTTTAAACTTTAAGACACTGGTTGGATTATATTCTATTGCTTGGGTTTGTATTATATTAAATTCCAATATGACATGGTCACTCTCACCCAAGGTTCCAGCAACTTCAACTCTCTCTCTCATTTCTTCTCTGTTAGTAAGAATTAGGTCCAGTATAGCTTTTCCTCAAGTTCCCTCCTCTACTTTTGGAAGTCAAAATTGTCAGCTAAATTGGTTAGGAATCTGTTCGATCTCCCACTTGCTGCAGAGTTTGTCTCCTAGTTGATATTAGGGTAGTCAAAGTCTCCCATTACTACTGTGGTATGTTTCCTACATACATTTGTTATGAATGAAGGCAAATATACGTGTCCCGGGATAATGTTGCAGGATCCAATCTGGGACAGTCGGTCACCGGGACCAGTGGTGGATCCTACATGCATTTGTTAATTGATTAGAAAAAAAGTTCACTTATTTCTTCTTCTTGGTTGGATGGTCTATAGTATATACCTATAGCAATGTCATTTTTCCCCTTTTATATTGATCTATATGGATTCTAGGAAGTTTTGTGTATTTCCTTGGTTTTGTGTATTTCTGAAGAGATATAGTGATCTTTTACATATAATGCAACTCTACCTCCTCTTTTGTTACATCTGTTTCTTTTGAATAGTTTAGATCTTCCACCAGTACACTCCATTCATGAGTTTCATTCCACTCTACTCAAGTTTCAGTAATGGCAACTATATCTTATCTGCCTTCATGTACTAATTCTTCAAGTTCACTCTGTTTGTTCGCTAAACTTTGAGCACTAGTGTATAGATATTTGAGTCCTTTATGGGTCTTGGATATGTTTCTTATATAGCCTGGGATTTCCATCATTTCCATCACTACTTCATTATGTTTCTCTCTTTTTATTTCTTCTTTCTCTTTACTCCCTACCTCCTTGTGTGCTTGGTTATCTAGTGATTTTTTTGCTTGGAATTAGGGCGTGAAGATTGCCTCCCCCCCTCAATTTTAGTTTAAACCCTTTTGATAAGATCAGCCAGTCGTTTTCCAAATATATTCTTTTCAGTTTTTGTGAGATGCAGTACATCCCTTGCCAGTAGCAAGGTAATGCAGACCATGGTCTAGGAAACCAAAATTTTCTTAACAACACCAGTTTTTAAGCCAGTGTTTTGTTTCTAAAATCCTTTGCTCCCTCATTGGATGTTGGCCTTTTGTTGGAAGTATAGATTAAAACACCACTGGAGCTACTAATTCTTTAACTTTCTTCCCTATCAGTTTGGGATCTCTGCTGTTTTTAACTTCATTTTTGTGTCATTGGTCCCAACGTGTATGAGAAGAAAGAGGTAGCAATCTGTGTGGTTGATTATTGTAGTAAGTTTCTCAGTTACATCTTTGATTTTTGCTCTAGGGAGACAACATACCTCCTAAGATTGACTGTTCAGTCTGCAGCAGGGGTGAAACCCAGCAGGTTGTGACAGGTTCTGGAGAACCTGTAGTGGAAATTTTGAGCAGTTCGCAGAACCTGTAGCAGAAATTTTGAGTAGTTCAGAGAATCAGCAAATACCACATCTAGATGGCCCCAGAGTGGGATGGGAATGGAGATTTTGCAATATCCTTCCCCCAGGAGTGGGGAGGGAATGGAGATTTTGCAGTATCCTTCCCCTGCCACGTCCACCAAGCCACACCACACCCACCAAGCCAGGCCCACAGAACCGGTAGTAACAAAATTTGGATTTCATCACTGCAGATTATAGTTTCTTTTTCCCAAAGAATTGAATCTCCTATCACCAATATATGCCTTTTTTAAAAAAAGTTTTTTTATTTTTATTTCTCATAAACATGTCTTAAATGTACAGTCTCTTATCTGTTGTTGATCATACATATTCTCTTTTGACTTTCGAATTAGTTTGTTAAACAATTTAAGTATATTCGGGGTTGCTCTTCTACCATTCCATCTCCCTTATTTTACAATCCTTCTCCTTCTCCACTCTTTCTCTTCCCTCCCTTCTATCCTCTTCTACTTTCTTCTTCCTCCTCTCCTTCCCCTTCTCTCCTTCCCTTTCCTTTCCACCACACCTCCCTTCTTCCTCCCTTCTAACCTTCTCTCCTACTCTTATTTTCCCTCCCTTTCTTCCTCTCCTTTTCCTTTTCTTCTGTTCCTCTCTCCTCTCTCCTTTCTCTCTTCTCCCCTCCTATCTATCCCTCTACTCCTCCTTCCATTCTCTCTCCATTGTTGTATTTTTCAATTCAATATTTTCCAAAATGGTATCCGAGCAGCCTCAATTTTCTATTTTTATTTACTTTCTTTTCAATTTCTTTTCAATTTTACTAATTCACACATATCATCATAAATTATACATTTATATAATACAATTTTTTTCTTTCCCCCCTTCCCCTTTTTCCATTTACACAGGTGTCATCTGGGTTTCTATTTCTTTTTTGTCTTCTCTCTCTTATACTTATACCTTATCTAATTTATTAATCTATAATCTTTTATTCATATTTCTTTTCTAGCCATGCAAAAAATCGTCCCCATGTCTTGACATACACCAATTCCTCTTTATCTTTTATTCTTAATGTTAACCTATTCATTTCTGCACATTCTAAAATCTTCTTTATTATCTCTCGTTCTGACGGGATTTTTTCTGCATTTCACTTTTGTGCAAATACAATTCTTGCCGCTGTTATTATATGAATAATCAAATAAATATCTCCTTTACTATATTTCTCCGGTAATATACCCAATAAAAATACCTCTGTTTTTAATTCTATGCATTGGTGTAACATTTCCTCTAACCATGCTTGTATTCTAACCCAGTAATTTTTTGCTTCCGTACATGACCACCACATACATGATCCCGGCAAATGAAAACATTTCCAACATTTAACTGATTTATCCTTAAACATTTTTGCTAATCTTTCTGGTGACATATGCCATCTATAAAACATTTTATATAGGTTTTCTTTATATGTAATTACCATTGTTAATTTGTAATTCCTTTCCCATAGTTGTTGCCATTTCTCTAATTCTATCATGTAACCAAAGTTTTTTGCCCATTTTATCATTGTCTCTTTTACTTCTTTGTTTTCTAATCTGATTTGCAATAAATAATTATACAATTTCTTAATCATTTTTTCATCTGTTCCTGTCAATATCTTGACCAATTCTGATTTTCCCAGGTTAAAACCATACTGTTTCAAATCTTTCTCATATCTTGATTGTATTTGCAATTGTGTACACCAATCTGTCTCAATCCCTTGTTTTTCTAGTTCTTGTTTCTGTTTTAGTTCTCCCTTCTCTGTTAACATAACCTTATATCTCACAATATTTTTCATATTAACCATATTTGGATGCATCAAAGCTTCTATTGTTGAAAGCCACATTGATAACTTCATATAATGTTTTTCTTTCACTCTCTCCCATTTTCTACACACACACATATATATATATATATATATATATATATATATATATATATGTATATATACTGTATATATGCAATTTCTTTCTAGCCAGGTTCTATCTACGTAAGCTAAGATGTTCCTCAGCCCTGGTTCTGTGAAATCTCATTCACAACTTCTGGGCTTTTTTCTTTCTAGCAGACTGCAACTCTGTGTTGGCCTGTGGGAGACTCAGATAGATCCATTTCTGTCTTATTAGACTTTGTCAGTGAGCCACACCCTATTTCAAGTATCCTCCCTATAAAAGGTACAATGTTTCTTTTTCCATTTTCGTAGGATTTATGTGCAATTTCTTTCTAGCCAGGTTCTACCTACGTAAGCTAAGATGTTCCTGTCTGACTGTGACTGCTCGGGGATACCTGGCTCCTGGCCAATCTCTTCTCCTTCGGGAGACACCTGAGGCATTGCCAGAGAGGAGGGTCCTGGAGAGGGAGGCCTGGCCAACTCCTCTCCTTCACTTTCGAAGCCTTCTCCCTCTGATACAATGGGCTCGGGGGTCGGAGTCACAAAATCCCCCCCCCCCAATTGCATATGATATAACAAGCCAAATAAAAAGCACCAGCTCACTCGATCAAAAGCCTTTTGCGGGTCCATGAAGACCAAAGCCAGCTGTTTATCAAAGTGGGTTTCATAATATTCTAAAATATTCATAATTATTCTCATATTGTCTCTGATTTGCCTATGAGGTAAAAAGCCGTTTTGGTCTTCGTGGATAAATTGGCTCTAAAAGCCTTTTAATCTGTCTGCCAATACCACCGCAAATAGCTTATAGTTTGTATTGAGAAATGAAATTGGTCTGTAGTTCTGGATCAGGGACAAGTCATTACCTTCCTTCAGCAAGAGGGTAATTAGTGCTTTTGTCCAGGAATCCGGAATCAATCCCTTCCGAATAACCCCATTAAATAATTCTACCATGTGAGGACCTAGAACTTCCCATAGTGCCTTATAATACTCCATCGGAAAGCCATCCGTACCAGGAGTCTTCCCTGTTTTTTGTTTCCCTAAGACCCTTTCAATTTCCCCTTCCGTTATCTCTCTATCCAATATTTCCCTGGAGAAATCCGGGATTTTTGGTAGATCAGATTCTTCTAAGTATTTCCTTATTTCATCCTCGGATTTGTCTTCTTCTCTATATAGATCAGTAAAAAATTCCTGCACTACTCTTTTCTTTCCTTCTTCCTCTACAATCCAATCACCGTTTTCATCTTTCAAGTTAGGAATTCTGCTCCTTTCCTTCTCTTTTTTTAATCGGTACATAAGCCACCTTCCTGGTTTATTTGCACTTTCAAACTGTCGCTGTTTCATCCATCTAATTTCCTTTTCTATGTCCTCCTGGTCTAAGAGATTAATTTGATGACACACCAATTTCAAATTCATACCTAATTCTCTACTGTTTGGATCCTGTTATAATGCAGCCTCCCTTCTTGCCAAATCCCCTAATAGCTTGTCTCATTTAGCCTTGTCCTTCTTCCATTTCCTGGCTATATAATTTATCGCTTGATCCCAAAACACTGCTTTAGCTGTATCCCATACATTTGAAAAATTTGTATCCTCATTATTTTCCTGAAAGAAAAATTCCATCTCCTTCTTTGCATAGGTTAAAAATTGCTCATCTTTAAAGACCCTCACATCCATTCTCCATCTGGGCCTTGTTTTCAAACCTCCCCAAATAATCCAGAGCGGATTGTGGTCTGCCGACTCGTTAACACCTATCTCTACTTTCCAAATCCTCTGCCGCAGCTCCCCCGACATCAAGGCCACATCTATCCATGATCATGGATGGGGCCATGGGGTGCAGGTGGGCTTGCTGATCACGTACCTGGCTCCCTGCCACGTGACAGCAGCCCTGCCCAAGCTTCTCAACGTTATTGCCGGGGTGGCGGTCGATACCCCCAGACTTTTGGTCATGGGGGATTTCAACCTGCCATCTGTCGGTGAGGCGTCTGGGATGGCTCGGGAGTTTATGGCTTCCATAACAGCCATGGCCCTGACACAATTAATTCTTGGCCCTACTCATGTGGGAGGACACACTCTGGACTTGGTTTTTGTCTCTGGTCAGTGGCTGAGTGGTCTGGATATAGGGGATATAGTTATCAAACCCCTGTCATGGACAGACCATTCTCTCCTGAGGCTGGACTTTTTGACCGCTGCACCCCACCGCAGGGAGGCAGAACCAACTAGGTGGTTCTGCCCCAGGCGCCTGATGGACCCTGATAGGTTCCAGAGGGAGCTTGGGCCAGTTCCTGAAACTCTGGCTCACGACTCAACTGAAGACCTGGTGGCCGCCTGGGATAGGGTGGCCGCTGGTGCTTTGGACCGAGTCGTGCCTTTGCGGCCTCTGACCTGGTGCTGAGCCTGCCTGGCTCCTTGGTTTTCCGAGGAGCTGAGGGAGATGAAGCGCCGGAAAAGACGCCTAGAGAGTAGTTGGAGGGCTAGTCGCTCCGAATCCGACTGAACACTAATTAGGTCTCATATTAAGACTTATTTAGTGGCGATAAAAGCGGCAAAGTGTAATTACTTTTCCGCTCTTATTGCATCGGCAGATAATCGCCCAGCCGCCTTGTTTAGGGTGACTCGCTCCCTCCTACATCAGGGAGTGCGGGAGGACCCCTTGCAAGGGCAGGCTGAGGATTTTGCACAGTATCTGCACAATAAAATCGCTCAGATTCGGGAAGGCTTGGACTCTGACTGGGTAGATCCCGGCGGGATGACTGAGGCTGGTCTTGAGAATGTTATCTGGGATGAGTTCGACCCTGTGACTCCTGAGGACGTGGACAGGATCTTGGGGAGGTTAAACGCAACCACATGTTTATTGGACCCGTGTCCCTCCTGGCTGGTACTGGCCACCTGGGAGGTAACACGAGTGTTAGGATTCTATATGGTGTATATAATGTTAGAACCAGTTGTCCAGGCAATATATGTATACTGTAACTTTAAGCTGTAAATGTTACGTTCTTGCTGAGTCATGCTGTAATTGGATAATGACTAGTTGGGAGTATATTTAAACAAAGTATTGTAACCTGGTCAGTTACTGCTATAAACTGCTATTGTGAAAAAACTGCTATTGTGAAGAAACTGCTATTGTGAAGAAACTGCTATTGTGAAGGCGTTGCTATCCATTGATGGATCTGCTACCATCGTGGTTTGCTAACCAGAGTGAGTTGTTTGGACTGATTTACTGGACTGATTTATTAGTGAAGACTTGGGATTTGTTTATGACTACGCGACTGCTTTTTCCTACGATAAAGTAAACTTTTGCTAAACCAGTTTTCTTATTCATTGCTCTCAACATTTCCTTGTGCAGTTACTCTGCTGGTTGGTAAAACAACATAAATATCCTTAACAATGAGGCTGGCTCCAGAGGATTATAAATGCTTCTTTGAGAGAGGGTTTCTTGCCTCCCGCCTTGAAAGAGGCGGTGGTGAGGCCCCTCCTCAAGAAGCCTTCTCTGGACCCGGATGTTTTGGCAAACTACCATCCGGTCTCCAACCTTCGCTTTATTGCGAAGGTTGTCGAGAGTGTGGTTGCACGCCAGCTCCCACAGTACCTGGATGAAACCGTCTATCTAGATCCGTGCCAGTCCGGCTTCAGACCTGGGTACAGCACGGAGACAGCATTGGTCGCATTGGTGGATGATCTCTGGAGGGCCCGGGACAACGGCTGTTCCTCTGTTCTGGTCCTGTTAGATCTCTCAGCGGCTTTTGATACCATCGACCATGGTATCATGCTGCGCCGGTTGGGGGGATTGGGGGTGGGAGGCACCGTGCTGTGGTGGTTCTCCTCCTATCTCTCTGACCGGTCGCAGTCTGTGTTGGCAGGGGGGCAGAGGTCGACCTCAAGGCACCTTGCTTGCGGGGTGCCGCAAGGGTCGGTCCTCTCGCTGCTCCTGTTCAACATTTATGTGAAGCCACTGGGTGAGATCATCCGTGGTTTTGGGGTGCGATGTCATCTGTACGCTGATGATACTCAGCTGTACCCCAGACCACCCCAATGATGCCCTCGAAGTGATGTCCCAGTGTCTGGAGGCCGTGCGGGTCTGGATGGGGAGGAACAGGCTTCGACTCAACCCTTCCAAGACCGAGTGGCTGTGGATACCAGCGTCCCGATATAGCCAGCTGGTGCCATCGCTGGCTGTTGGGGGCAAGTTATTGGCCCCTACAGAGGGAGCTCACAACTTGGGCGTCCTCCCGGACACACGGCTGTCTTTAGAAGAGCACATGACGGCCGTGGCCAGGAGGGCTTTTTATCAGGTCCGCCTGATACGCCAGTTGCGCCCCTTTCTGGATCGGGACTCCTTATGCATGGTCACTCATGCCCTCGTTACATCTCGCCTGGACTACTGCAACGCTCTCTACATGGGGCTCCCCTTGAGGAGCACCCGGAGGCTCCAACTGGTTCAGAATTTATTTATTTATTTATTTATTTATTTATTTATTTATTTATTTATTTAATTAATTTGTATACCGCCCTTCTCCAGCTGGACTCAGGGCGGTGAACAGCCAAAATAAAAACAGAGCATACAAAATTAAAAGACAATTTAAAATAATTAAATAGTTTTGGCCCACAATTTAAAACAACCAAGTTAAAACCAATTTATAATTTAAAACCAGAACAATAGGGTCAAGCCAGGCTGGCTAGATGAAATAAATGTGTTTTCAGGGCTCGTTGGAAAGCCCGGAGGTCAGGTATCATGCGTATCTCTGGGGGTAGGTCATTCCACAGGGCGGGTGCCGCTACAGAAAAGGCTCTCCTTCTGGGGGTCACCAGCCGGCATTGTCTGGCGGACGGCACCCTAAGGAGGCCCTCTCTGTGCGAACGTACTGGCCGGTGGGAGGCTATTGGCGGCAGAAGGCGATCTCGTAAGTACCCTGGCCCTAAGCCATGGAGCGCTTTAAAGGTGGTCACCAACACCTTGAAGCGCATCTGGAAGACCACAGGAAGCCAGTGCAGCTCGCGCAGGAGAGGTGTCACATGGGAGCATCCTGTTGCTCCCATAATCCCCCGCGCGGCCGCATTCTGGACCAACTGGAGCCTCCGGATGCACCTCAAGGGGAGCCCCATGTAGAGAGCATTACAGTAGTCCAGGCAGGAAGTGACGAGCGCCTGAGTGACTGTGCGTAGGGAGTCCCGATTCAGAAAGGGACACAATTGGCGTATCAGGCGAACCTGATAGAAAGCCCCCCTGGCCACGGCTGTCATGTGCTCTTCTAAAGACAGCCGTGCATCCAAGAGGACGCCCAAATTGCGAGCCCTCTCCGTGGGGGCCAATGATTCACCCCCAATAACCAGCGATGGCACCAGCTGGTTATATCGGGATGCCGGAAGCCACAGCCACTCGGTCTTGGAAGGGTTGAGACGAAGCCTGTTCCTCCCCATCCAGGCCCGCACGGCCTCCAGGCACTGGGACATCACTTCAAGGGCATCGTTGGGGTGGCCTGGGGTGGAGATGTACAGCTGAATATCATCAGCGTACTGGTGGAATTCCACCCCAAAGCCACGGATGATCTCACCCAGCAGCTTTACATAAATGTTGAACAGGAGGGGTGAGAGGACCAATCCCTGCAGTACCCCGCAAGCGAGGCACCTCGGGGTCGACCGCTGCCCCCCTGCCAACACCGATTGCGACCGGTCAGAGAGGTAGGAGGAGAACCACCACAAAACAGTGCCCCCCACCCCCAACCCCTCCAACCGGCGCAACATGATACCATGGTCGATGGTATCAAAAGCCGCTGAGAGATCTAATAGGACCAGGATAGAGGAGCAACCCCTATCCCGAGCCCTCCAGAGATCATCAACCAACGCGACCAATGCCGTTTCTGTGCTGTGCCCAGGCCTGAAGCCAGACTGGAGCGGGTCTAGATAGACAGCTTCATCCAGGTACTGTGGAAGCTGCCGCGCCACCACACTCTCAACAACCTTCGCAATGAAACGAAGGTTGGAGACTGGACGATAGTTGGCCAAAACAGCCGGGTCCAGAGAGGGCTTCTTGAGGAGGGGCCTCACCACCGCTTCTTTCAAAGCAACCGGCAGGGCACCCTCACTCAAAGAAGCATTAATAATCCTCTGGAGCCAGCCTCATGTAACCTCCCGGGAAGCCAGCACTAACCAGGAGGGTCACGGGTCCAATAAACATGTGGTCGCGTTCAGCCATCCCAGAATCCTGTCCACATCGTCGGGAGTCACAGGATCGAACTCCTCCCAGATAATATTCTCAAGACCTGCCTCAATCAGCCCTCCAAAGGCCCCCTTACATTTGATGATACATAGTTTGGGTCTTTGCATGTCACTATAGTGTCAGTCTCTATTTTCATGGCTTTTTTTCTTTGTTTGCTAAAAAAATAAATTTCTAAAAATTAAATAGTACATTAGTTTACAGGAGTTCTTGGTCTTTTGTTCTCAGTCTGAAAAATTCATTACTATCTTCCCTGTTTTGAATTATCTTCTTGGATTTCTTGTTTTTTCCTTTTTAATGGTATTGAGCTGGATTAAGTTTTTATAATCACATTTTTCAGACTTTCCCAAGCTTCTTCAGTTGTTTTCCCCTTTAAAATTTTCATCCATGAAAATTTCCCAAGCTCTCTCTAAATTTGTTTAAATAAGCTCTTTTAAAGTATAAGCACCTAGATACACCCACATTACACCAATTCTCCATGAGCTGCACTGGCTCCCTATTGGTCTCTGGGCACAATTCAAGCTGTTGGTTATTATTGTTAAAGCCCTACATGGCTCAGGGCCAGGTTATCTTCGAGACCACCTTCTACCACATGCTCCCAGCAGAATTGATAAGATCCCACAGAATTGGTCTCCTCTGGGTCCCGTCAGCTAAACAATGTCAGCTGGTGGGCCCACGGGGGAGGGCCTTCTCTGTGGCTGCCCCAGCTCTCTGGAACAGGTTACCTCCTGAGGTCCGGACCACCCCCACCCTATTGGCCTTCCGAAAAGCTGTGAAGACCTGGCTTTTCTGGCAGGCCTGGGGCCGTTGATCTCGCTGTTGCGATCTTGTGAGATCCGGCCATGAATGGTGTGAATGGGTTTTAATGTTTTAATTTTTAAATGTTTTTATAATGGTTTTTTTAAAAAATGCATTGTAAGCGTCCCTGAGTCTCCGGAGAAAGGCGGCATATAAATTGAATTAATAAATAATAAATAAATAAGACACTAATTTTATTATGCTCTATTGCTTGTGTTTGCATTATATTAATTCCAATGAGATGTGGTCACTCTTGCCTAAAGTTCTGGCAACTTCAAATCCCTCTATCACTTCTTCTCTATTAGTAGGTCCAATATAGCTGTCCCTCTAGTTCCCTTATCTACCTTTTAGATGACAAAGTTGTCAGTTAGGTTGGTCAGGGACCTGTTTGATCTCCCACTTGCTGCAGACTTTGACTCCGTTGATATCAGGGTAAAGTCCCCCGTTACGACTGTGGTGTGTTTCCTACATACATTTGTTAACTGGTTAGAAAAAAGTTTATTTATTTCTTCTGCTTGGTTGGGTGGCCTGTGGTATATACCTATGGCAATGTTATTCTTTCCTTTTATATTGACCCATATACACTCTAGGAGGCTTTCGTTCTTGATTTTGGCCATCTCTATAGAGATAAAGTGATCTGTTACATATAATGCAACTCCATCTCCTCTTTTGTTACTGTAGGTCTGTTTCTTTTGAACAGTTTGTACAACAGTTTTCATCAGTACATTCCAATCATGAATTTCATCCCACCAAGTTTCTGTAATGGCAACTATATCATACCTGCCCTTGAGTACTAGTATTTCTGTTTGTTCCTTAAACTTTGAGCATTAGTGCATAGGCATTTGAGTCTTTTATGATTGACCCTGGGTATGCTTTCTATATCTCCTACTTTATAACTAAGTTTTTCTTCCTTCCCATCACTCCCTATATCATTGTTTGATAAGTTGTCTTGGGGTTTATGCTTGGAAATCGGTCCTAAAGATCCTAAGGATTAGTCACCTCCCCCCCCCAATTATAGTTTAAAGTCCTTCTGATAAGATGAGCCAGTTGTTTTTTGAATACATTCTTCCCAGTTCTTGCAAGTGCAGCCCATCCCTTGCCAGAAGCCCTTTATATAGGTAATGCAGACCATGTTCTAGGAATCTAAAGTTCTCTTGGCATATCAAAACATTTGAAAGTGATAACATCCTTACAATTTTCTCCATGACAATGTGTTCCTAACCTGGTCTTTCAGGGCTTCCAATGTTGCATTTATGGCCACTGTAACCAAGTCCATTTGCTTGCTTGCTGGTCATCCACTTCTCTTTTCTTTCACTCCTTTTAGCACGAGCTTCTCCACAGAGCTGGGTCTTTGTATAATGTTTCTGAGATAGGATAATTTGAGCCTGGCCATTTGTGCCTCAAACAAGGACTCTGGATTGATTTGTTTGATGATCCATTGGTTTGTTTCTTGACTGTCCACTGTATTCTCAGCAGCCTTCTCCTCTTGATTTCTATATATGCCATCTGATTATGTCCATCTATAGAAGTGCTGTTTTGGTTGTTTCTGTGTATATCTTAAATCTTGACATAATTCAATGATGAATACTCATCATTTTTAAGAATTAAAAAAAGTATAACCATGGTTTGATTTCCACCATTCTGATGCCCAGATATGGCTTAGATAGAACCAGCAAACAGAGATGGATCAGAAGAAATCACCAGAATCATTAAAGAACTATCCAACCTGGTACTAAGGAGAAATATCCTGACAGTGAGAACAATTAATCCATGGAATAGCTTGCCTCCTGGCGTTCTGGGTGCTCCATATCTAGAGGTTTTCTAGAAAAGATTAGACAACCATTTGTCCAGGATGGTATAGGGTTGCAGAGGATTGGACTAGATTGGACTACACCTCCAAGTCCCTTCCAGCCCTATGATTCTATGTGCCTGCATCTGCAGCTGGTAGAAGAGCAATGTGGACCAATCTACCCTTGCATTTTAACAAAGAAGATGGCGCAGCTCTACAGGGAAGCAGTTCTAAAAGTTACTTCCAAGATTGCTGCCACAGCTACTGTATTGTTTGAGTTGCTACCCCCACCTCCTTTTCTTGCTGTTTTCTACTACTCAGCTTCCCTCAGTTCAGCATAGAGAGAAGCTGCAGGGGAAACCACCCATTTGTATGCTTCAGTTTCACACACATAAATTGATCCTACTATGGCCTGGTTCTTTAATTTGGGCTTTGGAAAACACGAGTAGGCGATTCCGCTCAAGCATGCATGGTGAAGAAAATGCTGCTGCTGACTTTTATTCAAAAGCATTATAGCTCTGCTGAGGAGTAACAGAGTCAACAGCCAAATTTCTTGCTTTTACACAATACATTCTTGGCAACCACCCTCTGCCTAGTGCTGGGACAGTTTATTCCTAGTTCATTGGCAATCATAACAGAAAGGAAAGAGTCCCTTCCATGTGCAGTCCAGAAAACCAAGCATTATTGTAATCCATAGAGAAGCACACTGTATTCATTGGTTTTTCATTGACATTGTGCAAGACAAAACTAAAAGACGGCAAGGGATATGTGTAAAAAAATTTCTTCCCAACCACACATATTGTGAGCAAGGATAGGTTGCTCTAACAGAGTCCATGGTTTCTCCAAGAATGTATTCTTCTTGGCTTAAATGGGAAGGAATCAGGGTGCTAACACTATCATGGGCTCTTTTTAGGAGATCAGGTATACTAACTGTGTTGTGAGTGCAAGAAATTATAATGTAGGCTTTGCTCAGTTGAAAAGACACCCAGGTCTTCTAGTCTGTGGAACACAGGCATTTATTCAGCAGGTATACTTGAGAATCACTGGGAGCGACCCAGCTCAGAAATGCTGGCATTACGGCTTTTCCGAATGTAGGTCAAGATGCTCACAGCTGCTAAGAGTGGGGGGGATCTCATTTCAATATATGACCCTGAGGAACATGGGCCCCACTCTCAGTCTTGTGCTGGGACTGAGCAGTTTGACTTTCTTCCAGGCAGCAGGTCTTCAGCTAAAGCAGTTGCTCTACAGTATAGTTTACTTTAGATTTCAATTTCCTGGCCAGTAATATCATGTCCTATTTCTGGTCTCTAGGAACCATGTCAGTAGTGAATAGTCTTGATTACTTTATTCCCTTCTCCTTTTCTCTCAAAATGAATTTAAATGGAAACAAATTGCTTTTCTACTCTGCACCCCCACACACAGACACAATTTCCATGGGAAGGATGTGGAAACAATGGAAAGTGTATTGTTGGAAATGATCAACAGACTTCAAAGAGTTGCTCCCTTTTATTTCTTTCCACAAAAAAGTAAAGGCAGGAGGAAAAAGGCAGACTTGTAGTATATAGAGCCTGTATGCATGTGTAGGAATTGTGTACATTTGTGTTTATCTAGTCTGGTATAGAATGAATGTAATTAATCATGGATTGAAAATACTTTCTCGGGAGCCAGGCCTGGCTGTTCCTCATAGCTGTATTATAGAGAAACATATGAAGTGACCGACAGACAGAAAGAATATCAACTATAATATGTCCAAAACCTGACTTCATCTCCAGTGTTTGGGAGATGTAATGCTGCCCAGACTGTTTCTTCCAAGCAGCATAATTCACCATTTTCCCTGACTTCTTTTGAGTATGCCTGCTGTATTTAAGGCACAGCATACCTGAAAAATATGAAGGAAAGTTGAGATATAACTTTGCCAATATTCTGGTTTCAATTCAGTGCAGTTTCTTTCTGAAAGAACTGACTAGTAATGACATAGAATAATCTTCTTTTCATTGGTGAATAATATTCCTCAATAAAATAAAATCTCTTTCAATTCAAGTTCATAGTCACATGTTTATATAGTTTACTTGGCAATAGTAATACCAGTGTGGTTTACCACTGTCTTCTTCTTCTAGCATGGATTTTCAACTTTCCAGTCCAGCCTAATGCCCTGAAAGGGTGGGAATTATCCAGGCACTTATGGTTGCATTTTTCTATACCACTGATTCGTGGTTTTGGTCAGAGGTGGGATTCAGCTGGTTCACACCGGTTTGAGCAAACCAGTTACCTTTTTGCACAGTTAGGAGAACCGGCTGATCGCACCACTGGTTGGCCCCACTCTGCCCACCCTGCCCCTCCCCTCCCAGCCACTCCTTATCTCATCTCGCTCACCTAGAATCATGCCAGCTCCCCACTGTTTGCTCTCTGGTTCCTCAACCTCTACTGCTCCTCGCCCACTTGCCTGCCATCACCGCTCACCTGGACCACACGGCCCAGGCCCAGCTGCTCACACTCCTTACTCACTTGCCTGCCATTGCTGCTCGCTCAGACCCAGCTTCTCTCACTCCTTGCCCGCTTACCTGCCATCGCCCACCTAATTTTTGGTAAGTTTCTCTGAGTACAGGGATTGTGTGATGCCCCTCTCGCTTGCCTGCCATCACCGCCCACCCAGAAAATGCAGCACTCATGGCCCAGGCCCTGCTGCTCCCACTCCACACCTGCTTGCCTGCCCTTGCTGCTCACTGGGACCATGTGGACCAGGCCAAGAGGCTTCTATTCCACACCTGCTTCCCTGCCGTTGCCACTTGCCCAGACCATGCAGCCCAGGCTCTGCTGCTCCCACAGTGAGAGCGCCATTCTGGGGTCGAGTCCGCTGCAGTGTGACAAGGTGCAAGCAGGCAGCCCAGGGACATCTGCCTGCTGGCCAGTCAGGAGTGCTGCCTCCAGGCGCTGCCTCCATTGGGGTCTGAAGGATAGGCCACTCAGGCTGATGGAGATGGATGGAAATTCTTGAGACCTTTGGGACAGATCAGATCATCTAAGGCTTTGCTTCCTGGGGAGGGCTGTGTGAGAGCCAGGCCCCAAAACAGTCGAGCCTCACCATCCCCCTGTTGCCAACACCCCCACCCCCGGATCATCCATTTTTGCACAAGGCTTCCTTGCTGTGCCCTGCTCCAGCTGCTTCCCCTTGGCTAACGCCCAGTGAGGGAGAAGTTGCTCTGCCATGGTGGAGATGGATAGTGAAGGGTGTGCCCGAGCAACACTCCTGTGCTGAAAAACCTTCCCTTACCCTCCTCCAGTATAAAGATCAGACTTTTTTACTCCATCCTAGGCTGAGGGGACACTCCAGGCACAGGTCGCCATCAGCATTACCTTCGTGGGCAGCTGCAGTGTGAGCCCTGTGGGCTGGAAACTAAGATGGGCTGCCTTGGGGTGGGGGGATGGCAAGGCTTGGCAAGGCTCAGCCTGAGAGAAAGCGCCTGATCCGGGCACACAGCACTCCTTGGGGAGCAAAGCCTTGGGTGAACTGATCTGTCTCGAAGGCCTTGAGAGGCTCCAGAGTTTCCACACACCTCTACCGGCCAGAGTGGCCTGCCCCAATGGAGAGAGCACCTGTTGGTGACACTCCTGGTTTGCAGGCAGGTGTATGTCCCAGGGCTGCATGCTCACACCTCGCTGCACTGCAATGAACTCGGCCCCAGAGTGGCACTCTCCTCCGAGGGCTACTTGTTTGCCTACCCGCCGGCCAGGCTGGCCTGGAAGCAGTGTGTGACTTGCATCCCCCCATCACAGGCTGGATGCAGGACCCAAGGCGGAGGGGAGGGCAAATGGGCAGCAGCCACCCAGAGGGCCGGAAGAAGCTGAGAGCTGGGTCCCAAAGGCAGCTGAGCCTCGCCATTCCTCCTGAGGTGGCCCACTTACTTTCCAGCCTGCAGGGCTCACACCATGGCTGCCAATGAAGATAATGCTGATAGCAATCTGTGCCCAGAGTGTCCCCTCAGCCTAGGACCAAGCAAAAAGACCAAGTAAAAAATCTTTACACAAGGTAAGGGTAAGGGAAAGTTTTTCAGCACAGGAGCATTACTCTGGCATGCCCCTCACCACCCGTCTCCGCCCATTCATGACAGAGCAATTTCTCCCTCACTGGGCATTAGCCAAGGGGAAGCAGACGGAGCATGGCATGGCATGGCAGGGAAGCCTTGTGCCAAAACACATGGGCAGGGGAGGCAAGTTGGCAATGGAAGAGGGGCGGCCCGGGCGAGTCTCTTTATTGGGGAGATGGAAGGGGCAAGAAGTGGGGTGGAGAAGGAAGCAGGGCTGTTGGTCTCCTTTTCTGTGGTTGGAAGCAGCCAAAGTCTGCTTCCTTCTCTGCGCCTGGATTCTGCCTGTATTGCAACACAGAGCTGCACCCGAGAGAGATTGGTGGTGCCCCAGAGCATAAAATTGGTTTTTATTTCTTTGCACGGAAGGGGGGGAAGAGTGTATGGGATGTGGACCTGCTAGTGTGCGATGGCCAAAGTGGCCGGATTGAGGGGTGGTGCAGCCCTCCAAGCCAAAATGGCTGGTTTCCCAACTTTTTTTGAGCTTAGCCTAACATGTGAATAATGACGCAAAGCTAGACTGGCTGTATATCAGCCTGGCTGCAGTTAGGAACCCAGCCAGGGCTAGCTGTCTGTCCCCAACGGAGCGCTCTCCAGCAGCGAGGAATGGCTGGGAGGGGAGGGGAAGGGCCAGGTGAGTGATGCTGAGTTGGCCATGACTACCCAGTCACATGACCACCCGACACACCCACTCAGCCCATAATTAGGGCACAGCCAGTTGTTAAATTATTTGAATCCCCCCACTGGTTTTGGTGGTAGCCAAAAGAACATGCAACTTTGGTAGATGGGAATGGAAGACAAGGCCTCCTTGCAGATAGTTCTAGATAGTTGTGTATTTATGTGTATTTCCTTAAATTATGGTTATAGCTAACTATTTGGGGAATTTGATTAGGTCTTTGCATATTTCTCTGGAATCAGTTATAATGAACCATTTGTGATATTCAGATGATTATTTTTTTTCTAGAGCTGATCCAGAAATTTTAGATCACTAAAGTAACTATTACAATGGAGATGCCATTCACTGCTTTTCCAAATTGTTCTTCTGACCTCTCTCTGCAGGGAAACTGGCCTCATGATGATGACACTTGCAAATTGCCATTATAAAGATTGGCTTCTTCTTCTTAAACCAAGCCAGCAAGAATGAAGCCCTTTGAATTCTGTAATCATTAAACTGACTCCCTCTTCTTCCCCAGCCCCTCCTTTCAGAATGTATGTGGAATGATCTTTGCAGCCAGCTATGCAGCCATCACAGGTTATCGATCCATGTGTGGAAATTGCTATTGACTGCAAGGGCTGTGGCTGCACTGTGCTCTTCTCTGACTTTTAAAATTACACCACCCAACTGATTTCACTTTCCACATGATGCTGCATAGGATTGAATCTAGCACTATAGCATCTTTTTTTCCTAAAGATTTTGCTTCTTTTACTTCTGGGTAAG
This sequence comes from Ptyas mucosa, assembly GCA_012654045.1. Classification (NCBI taxonomy): domain Eukaryota; kingdom Metazoa; phylum Chordata; class Lepidosauria; order Squamata; family Colubridae; genus Ptyas; species Ptyas mucosa. Next base: position 1,170,667 of record WNWU01000089.1, read on the forward strand.
AAAAGGAATAAGATGCTGGCTTATCAGGCAGAATAGCAACACTTGCAACATGACCTGATTTCATCCCAGATGTTTACAATGATATTTATTTTCCCCCTATAAGAATATGTTATCATTTTGATGGTACAGGCAGATAAGATCCCAAACAAAACATATAAAGGAGGAAGAAAAGTGATTTGGGAAGTGTGACAATAATTCCTATGGCTTAATAGGGCAAGCCCAAGGGAACCTAAACATGTCCATCAAGGAATTTTGAAGGAAAATTCTCTGAAAGGTTTTGATCGTAGTTTCCCCCTAACATAGACTGTGATGGTTTCTGAAGACTACTGGGCAGGAATATGCAGATAGCCACTTTTTTCAAAGAGTAATGTGCCTTTTCATGAATCCAATGTGATCAGTAGATGATGCCAGCTGGCATCAGTAGATGATGCCAGCCAAGTTCAGGGAATGGAGGCAAAAGAAGAAGTGCTTCTTTCACAGAGGCCAATCTGATTGCAAGAGGAAGAATTTGAAGCAGTGGGCCACATAGAACAGTGAAATTCAAAGTAATACTACCTCCTTCAGAATTATGATATGTAGACTACAAAGAACATTAACTTGTGAAAGCAATAGAAAATATTTGTGTCTCCTATATATGTCTCCTTTTTTTCCATTTCAGTGTTTTGTTTAGACATTGCTGCAAATGAAAAATGTAAACATACAGTAAAGTACAACATCCACTAATAAGATTTGGCATCAGCTCAAAATACTCATCAAATATTCAATGCAAATAGGCAAATATATCAACATCTTATTAAGCCAGGTAATTTTGCTTGGAAATGAATGAATCACCTTTTGGGTTTCCCATTGATACCAACTGAATGACATGACAAAATGGACTCTATCGATTGCTATTTGTGATGTAGGTACTTGTACAAGGGGACCATTTCATCTGATGAAATATTTGTATTTGTTAAAACAACTCCCATTACGTACTGATAATGTGTTTGATTTTTGTGAGCTTTGTAAGTGAGATGTTTTTAGACAATAATCTGTTTTATATCTATAAATCATATTGGGATAAATTATAGATTACATGTAAAATCTTTTGTAGCAATTGTGGTAATTGGCTTGATGTTGCAATTTTCATCATTATTCTTCTCACTTTTCATCCTTTAGGCTCTCCTTGAACTCATATTTCTGGTCTTCTCTCATGAGGATTGTACCATTAACAACACCCATTGAAGTTCTGTTACAAGAGTTCCTTTATTGACTCACTAGTTATGTCCATTTCATGTCTTGCTGTACATGGAACAGTCCTAGAACATCTTATTGGAGTGCTTTCAGTGCTCTATATTTCAAAGGCAGATAATCTGACCAATCAGAGAACTGTAAAAATGCCTTTCTGTCTCTGCATATGCAGCAAGAGGTCCCAGAGCTTAGAAAAAATTGCTTTTGATGCTCAGTGCCCTTCACACTTAAAAGCTTGATGAATGGGCTTTGCAGATGGGTAGTTGAAGGGAGCCATCTGTCCTTGAAATCAAGCAGGAAGTGCAAAAATAGAGGGTTTGATGCCAGACGGTCAGCTCACAATGACACTAACCAATACACAAATGTTTCTTTGAAAAACAACCTCTAGGCACCTGGCAGCAACAAAATTGAATCAGAAAAAACAATGATAAACATAGAGTCCCCTGTGTTTTCTGGCAATTATTTTACTGATTTGATTTATATTTGTCCATAAGGCACTCAAGGCGGCTAACAATAAAAACATAAAACTTTGAAAATCTGGGGAAAGGATACTTAATCCAAGTTTGATCCTTGGATTTATCTGATATCTTTTGCCTCACATTTATCACCTACTCATGCTCTAGACTCTGCCACCTCCTTTTTGATGGTACATATGGTTAAATTATGTTGTCCGCAATTTGTGCATCCATCAGATGAATGACTTTCCACCTAAAAGGCCCAATCCTGAAAACCTCCGAAGTAGATGTTCTGAATTTGACACAAAATGGTGTCCATTGTGGGGTGAATTAGCTGTTATAGAGCAGAATTTTAAACCAAATAAAAACCATCTACTACTTCACCTTGTGATCTTTAAATAAGGTGACCAGACGTCCCGCTTTTGGCGGGACAGTCCCGATTTTCAACAATTTGTCCTGCGTCCCGCGGCATTTTTAAAAAGTCCCGATTTTTGGAAGGAATGCAGGACAAGCTAGGGAACGGCGGGAGAATGGGGTTTGCTTACCCCGCCCACTCTCAATCTATTGCTGCCTCCTGAGTCCCAGCTGATGGCTAGAGGGGAAAAAACCTGTTTAAATTCTTGCCACGGGGCTTCAAAGGCCCGCCCTACAACAGGCGGCCCTTTGAAGCCCCGCAGCAAGAATTTAAACAGGTTTTTTTCCCTCTAGTTTTTTTTTCTTCTCCTTGTGCAATTTAAACTGAATACGAAACCGAAACTAAAGCAGGTTGTTGGCTTTGCTGTTTGGAAAGGCAGATTTCTTTTTCCTCATCAAAAAAGGTAGGTGCAAACAATGGGAAATTTATTGCAAATGGCAAAAGAGGAGAGTTCAAGATTTTAAAACACAAAAGAAAAAAAAGCTCTATTTAACTAGGGAATTGTAATAATTGAGATACTATTAATTGTATATTGTGTTGAAAGCAGAAATTGAGCACAGTTGAGCTGTGGTTGGAAGAATATATGGGGGAAATTATTTGGTTTATTATTATTGGTAAATATAATTAATGGATTTGTAAGAAATTGGATTGCATGGAAATAATTGGAATATTCATGTTCATATTGATTAATATACAAAAAAGATAGTTATATAACTAATTGATTTATATTAAAATGTTGAATTTGTATTAAACAACTGTAATATTACATAATTAACCAATGTGAGGATGGATATAAAAATAGATGACAATGGGAAGGAGTATAATATAGAATAGAAGTGAAAAATTGAATTTGATTAAGATTAGAGATGAGGATGAAGGGTAATATTGGTTTTTTTAAAAAAATAGATGAGGAATAAATATGGCAAAAAGGAAATATAGAAATTGTAAATTTAAGTGAAATGACTAAACACTGTTTAAATTTGTGAACCGGCCAAATACTCTGTTCAAAAAAAATACATTGTATGTTTGTATGTGTGTTTCTAATTATTGCTATTTATTCATATTTGTTCTCTTTTATTCTTTAAAGTTTAACAATTCATTCTTTATCTTAATATCTTTATATTTGTTTGGGGTTGGTTTTCTTCCCTTTCATCTGTTTTATTGTACAGCAATCTTTCTCCTCAAACCTACCACCTCTCTCTTTCCTTTCCTTCTTACTTTCTCTTCCCCCCCTCTTCTTCTCCTCCTTACTTCCTCTTCCTTTCTTCTTCTCCTCTCTTCCTCCCTCTCTTAACCTCACTCCTACTCTAATTTCCCTTCCTTCATCCCTCTCTATTGCTGTATCCTTTTATGCACATGGACTACTCAGAGGGCTGAAAAAGTTATTTTTGACTGGTCCTCGCACTTTTGACCAGTCCTCGAACTTACGACTGTCCTCACATTTTATGTTTTTGCCCTATCTTGTCACCATGGTGAAGAGAAGCAGTTGTGAAATGAGTGACACCGTTTTTAAGAATGCTACAATGGGCATAAATGATGACCAGTCATAAGTGCGAAGACTGGTCAAAAGTGCGAGGACCTGTCAGAAATGACTTTTTTCAGCCTTCTGGGTAGTCCCTATACACATAGCCATGGCCACCCGGTCACATGACCAGCTAGCCACGCCCACCCAGTCACATGGCCTCCAAGCCACTCCCACAAAATAAGCCACACCCACAGGTGTCCCTCTTTACCAATGTTAAAATCTGGTCACCTTATCTTTAAATGACTGATTTCAAAACATGAGACCTGGCCAACCTATCTTTGTAGCTCATGGTGTGCCTTTCTTCTAGACTAGAAGCTTTTTGTGATAGCTTTTTCTTTTAGCTACTGCTAAGTAAAGCAGATACTTCCTTCTCTCTCATGTATAAGAAAGCTAAGACTTATTAACACAATTATTAATCTAAACCAAAGAGTAACAGGTCCTGCTAGCTGTTTGATCATGTAATTTATAGGCCAAAATTAGAACTCTGTTAAAGTACAATTATTTCTTAGAAAGCCTTTTAAAATGTAGCTTCTTCAGTTCTGCTCCTGTTTTCTCCTATTGCAACCTTACATCATCTTTTGCATGTTTAAAAATATGTGGTGTGGTATTGGAGACGTAGAATTCCTTCAGCCAGTCATGCTCCTCCACTGGTAGAATTTTCTTCCCCAAAGAGGCTTGTCTGGCTCCTATATTTATATCTTGCTGTCACTATACAAAGGTCTTTATATTTTTCCAGGCTTTTAGATCTTCTCTGTATTTTTGTTTCATGTTGTGATGCTATTTTAGTATTGCCTTTCTCACTCTATTGTTGTTTTTATTGTGCTATGAGCTGTTGTAAAGAATTTAATGTAAACATAGAAAATATCTTTGGTACAGAAATAAAAAGTTGGCAGACATGATGACATTATGGTACATACTTCCGGCTATAAAATGATGCCACTGAGGGAAGGGAAGCAAACACAGTTCTTCCCATAGCTCACCCTAGCCATTCTGTTCCCGTTAGCCTGCGTGAAAATGTTGTGTTAGATCAGGCGCAGGGAAAGAAGACGAGACCAGCGGGGTCTGTTCAACAAGTTTTATTCAGCTCTCAACTAAGTCAGAACAGACGAACGGCTGTGCTGCTGGAGCTCTTTTATAGCGCTCCGGCAGACCAGCTGTCCAATGACAGCGTTTCAAATTTCCCGCCCGGAGGATTATCCAATCCCCGGGCGGATGTCCTTATAAGGACATAACACTCCTCCCCCCTAGATGATGCTGAGTCTGCTCATGCCAATCACTGTACGTAGTCACGCAGGTAGGCGGGGCGTCTGGAGGTTCTGCTCGACCTGCGCAGTTCAGTCCGTGCTTCGCCGCCTGCCTGGGAGGTGGTCGCTCCTGCTTCCTCCGGCTCTCGTCCTGGGCATGTCTGGATTACGGCCGTTGATGGTGCTGGACCTGGTCGGGCGCCTCCGGCCTTGGTTCTGGGCTGCGATATGGCCGTTGAAGGCACGGGCCTTGTTGTCCCGCCTCCGGTCACATTCTTGGGATGTCTCTGCTGGTCCTGCTGGTCTCCTCCCTGGCCTGGGTGCCGGGCATCATGGTGCTGGACGCTGCTGTTATCCGCAGGTGGACGACGGCTGGCCGGTAAGTCTACTGGTTTTATTTTATTATTTTGCAAATGTCTGTTTCCTTGATTGGATTGATGGTCGACCCTGTTGGGGTGGTGCAGGTCAACCTTGTCGGGTTGTTGTTGTTGCCGGGGTTGGTTGGCAGCTGGATGGGGGATTTCAGTCGGGCGTCTTGGGTCCCGTATGCAGGTGTGTCGTTGGTCCCCCTCGTTGGGTTGTTGTTGGCCCTCCTCGTCGGGCATGTCCCGGTCTACTGAAGCTCTTTGGAGTTCTTCTCCGCTGGGGTTGAGCTGGGCTGCCTTGCCGGGGTGGTGTAGGAAGGTGCTGCAGTAATGTCCCCGGTCTACTTGGCATTTGTGGCACAGTTCCAGAGTGGCTGGTTGGCCCGCCTTGCCGGGGTGGCGCAGTCCTACCTTGTCGGGGTGGCGCAGGCCTCCCTCGAAGGGGTGGTGTTGTCCTGCCTGGTAGGGGTGTTGTTGTCCTACCTCATCGGGGTGTTGTTGCCCAGGCTTGTCAGGGTGGCGCAGGACTACCTCAAGGGGGTGTTGCTGTCCTGCCTCGTAGGGGTGTTGTCATCCTACCTCATTGGGGTGGTGCAGGGCTACCTCTTCTGGGTGGTTTCCGTCAGCCCCTTCCCACCTTTTCCGGAGTTGGTCGACGTGACGTCTACAGACCACTCCGTCTTGCAGTTCGACTGTGTAGGACTTCGGGCCGGTTGCGCTCTCGATTTTCCCTTTAAGCCATTTTGGTAGGCCATGGAAATTGAGCGCGAAAACCGGATCGCCTGCGGAGAAACCCCGAAGCGGGCAGCTCGCGGTTGCTGTGACCTCAGAGTGGTACAGGGGGTGCAGTCGATCTAGGGGTGACCTCAACTTCCTGCCCATCAGCAGTTCGGCCAGGCTCTTTTTTGTGGCGGCATGCGGCGTAATGTGCTGGATCAGGAGGAATCTGTCAATTTTTTCTTGCCAATCGCCCGGTCCCATTCTGGCAAGAGCCTCCTTGGTGAACCTCACCATCCTCTCAGCTTGTCCATTCCCTGCCAGTCTGTAGGGGGCAGAGAGGGCATGATGGATGCCCAAGCCGGCCAGGAACTCCTCCATGGGCTTCGAGGTCAGCTGCGGGCTGTTGTCGGAAACGAGCATGTCCGGTAGCCCGTGGGTTGCGAATAGGCGCCGGAGAGCTCTAATTGTGACTTCGGTCGTGATGGATGCCAGGGGGATGACCTCGAGCCATTTAGAAAAGGCGTCCACCACAATCAGAAGGTACTTGCCCTGCATTGGCCCCGCAAAGTCAATGTGTACCTGCGCCCATGGGTTGCTAGGTGTCTCCCATTCGGCAATCGGTGCCTGCGGTGGGGCGGGGCGGACTTCCTGGCACGGGTCACATCTGGAGACCCAGTCCTCAATGTCTTTGTCCAAAGATGGCCACCAGACGTAACTCCGTGCCAGTCCCTTCATGCGTACTATGCCAGGGTGCCCATTGTGCAAGGTTCTTAATGTCTTTTGGCGCAGTGCTTGGGGAACCACGACCCTGTCTCCCCATAGCAGGCAGCCCTTCATGGATGACAGCTCCTGCTGTCTCTTTGCAAATGGTTTGAAGTCGTCGGTCAGCTCTCCCAGTGGCCACCCGCGCAGCACCCAAGATAGCACCTGCTTCAAAGTCCGGTCTTTCTGGGTCTGCGCTGCCACGTCTGCGGATGTGACCGGGCAAGCCTGGTCATTATCGATGTGATGCAGTCCCAGGGTGGGGGCTGGGTCCTCCACCAGGTCTTTTGACGGGCACCTGCTTAATGCATCAGCGTTGCTGATGTTGCTGCCGGGTCTGTGGCTCAGCAAGTAAGAGTATCCGGCCAAGAAAATTGCCCAGCGTGTCATCCTGGGTGATGTGTAGTTCGGTGTGGGCTTGTCTCCGGACAATAGACCCAGCAGTGGCTTGTGGTCTGTGATGACGGTGAACTTTCGCCCGTATAAGTATTCATGGAAACGCTTGATGCCAGCAACGATGGCCAGGGCTTCTTTGTCCAGCTGGCTGTAATTTCTCTCAGCGCTGGACAGCGTCTTTGAGAAATAAGTGATAGGCGCTTCTTTCCCGTCCAGGAACTGGTGGCTGAGGACTGCTCCGATGCCATAGGGAGATGTGTCGCATGTCAACAGTAGGGGGAGTGTCTCGTGGTATTGGATGAGGACACTCTCGGAAGATAGCAGGTCTTTGACAGATTTGAATGCTGCTTCCTCTTCCTTCCCCCATCTCCAGGGAGCCGCCTTCCCCAGCAAGCGATGGAGCGGTTCAGCCACGGAGGCTTTCTGTTTCAGAAAGACACTGTAAAAATTCAGTAGTCCCAGAAACGCCTGAAGCTCCGTCTTGTTTTTAGGGGCAGGAGCTTCATGTATGGCCTTAACCTTGGATTTGGTGGGGTGGATGCCATTCTTATCAATGAGATAACCCAGGAACTCGACCTCCTGGACTCCAATGATGCACTTGTCTCTCCTGACTCTCAAACCCTTCTCCTTGAACCGTTGTAGGACCGTGCGCAGTCGCTCAAGCAGTTGGGTTTTAGAGTGGCTGGAGATCAAGACATCATCGAAGTAAGGGACCACCCCTGGAATGCCTTGGAGATGGCGTTCCATAAATGATTGAAAAATTCCTGGGGCTGCGCTGACTCCAAATTGGAGGCACGTGCATTTAAAAGCCCCCCTATGGGTGACAATAGTTTGTGCCTCCGCAGTCTTTTCGTCCACTGGCAATTGCTGGTAAGCTTGGGCCAGGTCCAATTTTGTGAATATTGATCCGCTCCCAAGTGAGTGCAGCAGATGTTGCACCACTGGGACCGGATATGCACTCTGCTGGAGGGCCCTATTTATTGAACACTTATAGTCGGCGCAGATGCGCACAGACCCATCATGCTTCATTGGGGTCACAATGGGGGTCTCCCATGCAGCATGATCGATCGGTTCCAGGACGCCTTGGGCGACAAGCTTATCTATCTGGGCATCGACCTTGGGCCGCAAGACGAACGGAACCCTGTGGGGCTTTAGCCTGATGGGGGTAATGGTTTTATCCAAATTAAAGGAAATAGGTTTCCCCACAAATTTCCCCAGCTTACCATCGAAGACTTCCTTGAACTCTTCGATGAGGGTGTCGAGTTCATCCCTGCGAATTTGGTGAATCCCGCTGATTGACAGCCCCAATGGCTCGAACCACTCCATCCCCAGCAGGCTCGGGCGGCTGTGCCCCACAATGGTGATGGGTAGGACGCCCTGGAAATCATGGTAGGTGACCCGGAGCGACGTCCTTCCCAGGATCTCGACAGGGTTGCCATTGAAGTCAACGAGACGCGCTCACAGAGGCTTGAGGTCTTTTTTGCAGACTTCTGGTTTCAGACGCTTCAGCTGATGCCAGTCCATGATGGAGTAGTTCGATCCCGAATCTACTTCCATGGAGCAGGGTGTTCCTTCCACAATGATGGTGGCATGGAACTTCGCGGCCGTGTCATCGATGGTGTGGATGCCTGAGGCCTGATGATCGACTCCGCTCGCCGTGTAGCCGCTGCCGTGTTGTTGGCACCTGGCCGAGGACCGTTTGGATGACCTTTGGTTATGTTGCCGTTTTTCGCCCCAGCCGGGGGGAAACGGGCCCGGAGCGGGTGCTTCGGCCCTGCAGACCTCTGCGATGTGGCCCCGTTTGTTGCAGCGTCGGCAGATGGCATCTCTCCAGCAACATTTGGCCCTGGCGTGGTTTCCTTTACAGCTAGCGCAGCGCTCAGTCCTGGTGCCATCTTGAGTGCGCTCGCGATGGTTTTGGCGGGAAACCTTGTGGAGAGCCATTTCGTCGTCGGAGCAGGAGCTGGCAAACGAGTCTTCAGATGAGCTTTTGGGGTGTCGCTGTAATTTGTGCACCCCTTTAGCTCTGCTCATAGCGGCCGCTGCTTTTTCCGAGATTTCGGCTGCGATCGCCTCCTCGACGACGTCTTTTAACAGGATCTTCTTTCGGCTGAGGAACTTCCGTTGAAGTCCAATGTCCCTCATGCCGAAGACGATGCGGTCCCTAATGGCGTTCTCCACATTGTCGAACTCGCAATTTGACGTGAGTTGCCGGAGAGCCGCCACAAAGTCTTTGATGGATTCCCCTTCCAACTGATTCCTCTGTTGGAAGGTGAACCTGTTGGCAATGGGAGTCCCTGTGGGTGCATAGTGCTCCTTGAGCATGTCTTGCAAGTCGGCCCATGACATTTCCTCGATGTTCCTTGGGGACACGAGGTCGATGGCCATCTCCAGCACTTCGGAGCCGCAGTGCGCCAGGAAAAGGGCTCTCTTCCATTCATCGGAGAGGTCCTGGTAGTTGTTTCCTTGCAGAAACTGGCGGAACCGTACCAGATAGGAAGTCCATTTCTCCACTCTGGGGTCGAATTTGGAGATCGGAGCCATCGTGGCTTGCGAAGCCTCCATGTTCAGTGACCAGCTCAGTGACTTCAGCTCAGTGAGGTTGGCTCGATGAGCGAGGTTTGTTCCGCGTGGCGGTTCTTCACAACTCCTTCGTCGCCAGTGTTAAATCAGGCGTAGGGAAAGAAGACGAGACCAGCGGGGTCTGTTCAACAAGTTTTATTCAGCTCTCAACTAAGTCAGAACAGACGAACGGCTGTGCTGCCGGAGCTCTTTTATAGCGCTCCGGCAGACCAGCCGTCCAATGACAGCGTTTCAAATTTCCCGCCCGGAAGATTATCCAATCCCCGGGCGGATGTCCTTATAAGGACATAACATGTTGCACTTTCACTTTTGAAGCAACACCCCACCCCATACCCTATATAGTGAAAGGGACACAATTAATTACTGTTCGGATTATTCTAAACAGCATTACCTTTGGAGCTATGTTTTAATTATTTTTATGACACTTATTTGCCATAATTCCTCAAATGCCAAAACAGTTTTAAGAATGAATAAGCCTTTTGCACTGAAGACTAATGTTTTGATATTTGTATTTCTTTTGTTAAGTTACACATTTATATCTATCAGTACTGAAATTTATTTTTGGATTTTAGATAAATTGCTATAATTAAGTTGATAGAGTATTTTGAATTCTGTAAGAGTTTTCAGCTTTTGTCTATGGCAAAAGATACAAAACCTTAAAGATTAGATATAAAACATTTCAGACGCCTTTTTAGTCCACCAACAAATTGTTCCTACTAATGGCAACTTTTATGATACAGGAATCTTATATATGTAAATATAGATTTTATATGTGCAGTTTCCTCCCTCCACTGCATTTTTCCAAACAAGTAAAAACTGGTTTTCCCATTGAAATTTGTAATGTTATTGGTGTTGTCATATTTGAGGAGTTCTCCTCTATTTGCTTTTATTCAGAATAACAGATTTGGAAGGGACCTTGGAGGGGACTGAAAAAGAAAAACAAGAAATCCAAGAAGAAACCAGCATGGCTGCACAAAGATCTCTCTGACAAATTGAAAGACAAAAAGGACAAGTACAAAAAATGGAAAGAAGGATACATAGCTAAGGCAGAATATCAACAGATAGCCAGAATCTACAAAGCTGAAATCAGGAAAACATAGTCTAGGAATGAACAGACTTGCAACAAAAGTCAAAGATAATGTAAAAAAGTTTCTTCCAGCACATAAATAACAAGAAAAAAATTCAAGAAAACTGTTGGTCCACTAAAGAGAGAAGACGGCAAAGAAGTAAGAGAGTAGAGAGAAAGCATAGCTACTTAACTCATTCTTTGCATCAGTCTTCACGCAAAAGAAACAATAGTCCAACCTACCAAAAACGTAACTGTAAAAGACAGATTAGAAATAAAAGGTAAAATAAGCCAAAAAAAAAAAAAGATAGGAGAACACCTGTCTGATCTTGATGAATACAAATCATCGGGACCTGATGGATTATATCCCAGAGTTCTAAAGGAGCTGGCAGATGTCATCTCAGAATTACTGTACCACATCTTTCAAAAATCCTGGAGCACCAGGGAAATACCCAAGGACTGGAAAAGAGCTGACGTGGTTCCCATCTTAAAAAAAAAGGGGGGGGGAGACAGACCCATGAAACTACAGACAAATCAGCCTAACATCAATACCCAGGAAGTTATTGAAAAAGATAATAATAAACCAGATCTGCCAACATCTAGAAACGAATAAAGTAATAACTAGAAGTTAGCATGAGTTTGTTAAAAACAGATCATGCCAAACCAATCTTATTTCATTCTTCAACATAGCGACTAAATTAGTAGACCAGTGAAATACTGTGAACATAATATAGTGTTCTGCCCCAGCTACGGACCCCAAAGAACGCAGCACACACAAAGTCCATTCAAACCTCAGTTTACTGAATAAACCAGTCTTTTACAACAATGGCTGTTAATTAATTGCATTAACAGCCACCAAGAATTCAAAAAATAATAACTGAAAACTTACTATGGTTGGCAGAATGCCCAGAAGCAATTTGCAGAAAGCTGATAAGATAAGCAAGACAAGATACAAAGGTATGTGAAGTAAGTTGTTCCCTGCATATTGCTTCAGTCGGCGTTCCTCCTTAAATAGGCTAAGGGAGTGGCCAATTAGCCCCAAGCCTTACTCTCGAGGAGACCTCCTCCTAAGGAGCCACTCCTGCCTTTTGGCAGCTCTGCGCGCCCGTGCATTGAGAAGAGGCTCCTCCTCTTCATCCTCTTCACTTAAGGAAGCTTCTGGAGGTTCTGAAGGCCCTGGCTGAATCCCCGCCTCTGGCATCACATCTTCTCCAGCCTCCTCATTGTCTGACTCAAGTGCCAGCTGCACAGGCTGCTGGCACAGCACCACACCACCCTCCTCGCTGTCTGAATCAGCTACTAGATGCACAGGCCGCGTACGGGCCACAACATAGTTAGACTTCAGCAAGGCATTCAACAAAGTAGACCACCAGATGAATTTGTAACTGGCTGACAAACCATACTCAATGAGTACAGGTAGTCCTTAAGTTATGAATGTAATGGAGTCTGCCCATTCCCGGCCATCCAATGCTCCGTTTGGCCCTCCACTGGCCCATTGCAAACCAAAATGGAGCCTTTGGGGGCTGGATCTGGCCCTCTGACTCTCTATTCAGTCCTCCTTGGACCTCTCCTGATCCTTTGCAAGCTGAAATGAAGCCTCTGTGGGCTGGATCCAGCCCCTAGAAGAACCATTTTAGCCTGCAATGGGCCCGGGGAGGCATTGGAGGGCCAGATCCGGCTCTTGGAAGCTCAATTTTGGCCTGCAATGGGCCAGCTGAGGCCTCTGGACATCCAAACTGGGCTTCTGAGCGGGTGTATCCACCCCTCAGAAGCTTCATTTTGGCAGGCAACGTGCAGGACAAATATTGCAGACCCTCTGCAGTTGTTCATAAGGGCGAACAGCTGCTGTGGTGCTGCAAGATTTATAGTTTCACAAATGCTAGGGGCACTTATCGCATAACTTCAAATGTTCACTAAGGGAACTCTCGTAACCCAGGGATTACCTGTAGTCCTTAATGGTACTACATCTACATGGAGGAAAGTAAGCAGTGGGGTACCACAAGGTTCCGTCTTCAGCCCAGTACTTTTCTATATCTTCATAAATGACTTAGATGAGGGAATAGAAGTGGACTTTACCAAATTTGTGGATGATACTAAGCTGGCAGGAATAACCAACACCCTACATGATAGGCTCAAGATCCAGATGGATCTTGACAGACTTGAACATTGAGCCCTATCTAACAAAATGATATTTAATGTAGAGAAAAGTAAAGTCTACACTTAGGCAAGAAAAACCAAAAGTACACATATAGACTGGGTGAAACCAGGCTTAATAGCAGTAACTGTGAGAGGGATCTTGGAGTCTTAGTGGACAATTAAATATGAGTCAACAGTGTGCAGCAGCAGCCAAAAAAGCCAATGCAATCCTAAATTGCATTAACAGAGGGATACAATCAAGATCAAGTGAGGTACTAATACCACTCTATAAAGCCTTAGCTTTATAGACCACACCTAGAATATTGCATCCAGTTTTGATCACCACACTATAAAAAAAACATTGAGACTCTAGAAAGAGTACAGAGAAGAACAACCAAAGGGAGACTGGAGGCTAAAACATATAATAACCAGTTGCAAGAACTGGGCATGGCTAGTCTAGTGAAGAGAAGGACCATGGGAGACATGATAGCAGTGTTCCACAGAGAGGAGGGGGTCAAGCTATTTTCCAAAGCACCTGAAGGCCAGACAAGGAATAATGAATGGAAACTAAAAAAGTCTGAAACTCTGGGGCCAGCCAGAGGTGGTATTTGCCAGTTCTCCGAACTGTTCAAAATTTCCATTAACGGTTCTGCTGGATTTCACCCCTTCAACTCTGTTAATCTGTATCTGTCTTCTTGTCCAAATCCCTGCTCAAGTAGGAAACCCTATACTATTTCAGACAATAGTTGTCCAGTCTCTTCTTACAGTAAAACCTCAGTGATGAAGCACCCACAACTTCTGAAGGCAAGCCATTCACTGATTGTTCTAACTGTCAGGAAATTCCTCCTCAGTTCTAGGCTGCTTTTCTCCTTGATTAGTTTTTAATCCATTGCTTTTTGTCCTGCCCTCAGGTACTTTGGAGAATAGGTTGACCCACTCTAGTGAATATATACATCAATTCCTGCAACCGTTCTTCGTATGTTTTAGCATTGAGGATCTCCACTGCACTCTCTGTGGGAGGGGTATCTCACCACATCTCCACCTTTCTGCATCTGGGCAAAACATCACAATGTAATGTCACCTGACACTTCAGTAGATACAGCAATCTTGTTTTTATCCTGACTTATGGAGAAGGAATTGTACATTGCTGAAAATCGATTCCGACTGGGGTGGCTTATGAGCCCTGTAAATACATGCATACCTACACACTGCAATAAATGTTTCTCTCCCCATAGCTTTATAGGTGTAACATATTTTTCACATAACTCAATTTCCCTGTGCATGCATTATTTACAAGTGAACTTTCTTCATTCTCATCTCCAATAAATTGCCCAGAAAAGCTTCTGTATTATAGGTTTGTCATGATAAAAGTAAGTTTAGGAAGTTTATTTAAATAAACTTTTTAACATCCTTTCCAACTTCAAATCGTTCTGAGTTTTTAATCATCCTAACTCTCTAATCAGTTTCTGGTTACTTGTATTTTTCTTCAGTGTGTCCTTTTGTTTGCTTTCAATTCTTCAGTAAGCTTTTTGTGCGCTCATATTGATTTCTTTTTCCCTCTTCCATTTTTTCCCTTGCAGTTTGCAATTAGAGATATATTTATATGTCATTTTTGAAGAACCACCATGCATTCTAGATCGCCTTCTCTCATTAGCTTAGACTGCTGTGAAAACCCATTTATTGTTGCTCTCCATTTATTAAAGCTCTAATTTCTGAAACTCAAGATACATGAGTTTCAAGATACAATCCTGAGGTATTGGCCAGCTTGAGGGCCCCCGAGGATAGTTTCCTGTAAAGCTCCAGAATTGTAAATCCTATGTTCAAAGATTAATATTTTGTGATTTGATTCTGTGATTCACTGTGCTTAGAGCATTCACCCACCAAAGCCCTTGGAGAAAAAAACATGGGTTTGTCGATTTTCCTCCATGAGGATCATTGTCCCAATATTTGCACAAAGCAGAATTTCTTGATTTTTTTTGTTTTTCTTCACAAAAATCCATTTAAAAGGTACAATTGGGTTAGAACTATTGGTGAGGGGTGGGGAAAAGCTGCATTTTTGTTTCATAACAAAGCTTTTTTATATTTTCAGGGAGTGAAAAACATGACTAGTCTTTGTTGCCATTCCTTCCTCACAGCCCCTTTTCCCTAAAAGATAAATGGCTACTTAATAATGAGTTAGTTATTAGTTTAGCATAATATATATTTTATGAGAGACTATAATTAATCTATAACAAACCATTGGTATATATAATGTTTAATGCACTCCTTAAATTGACAAGCAGCTAAAGAGCTAAAGATGCACCAAAAGCTTTATCAAAAATCACACAGAAGAGAAAGAGGATTTTCTTTCTATTTCCCTAGAAGGCAAGACCAAGACCAAACAGATTAAAATCATTGTAGAGGAGGTCCAAGTTAGATATCAGAAAAGAACTTCACAATAGGAGTTCTCAGCCAGTGGAACGGACTTTCACATGATGTGATGAATTCTTCTGTATTGAGGTGTTCAAACACTGGCTGGCTGGTAATCCATTAGAAATGCTTTATTGCAGTGATGGCTAACCTTTTCCGGACCAAGTGCCCAAAGCATGCATGCACTTGCGCAAATGCATGCATGTGCACCCAAACTCCCAAAATGCAATGTGCGCATGGCCCCCCTGCCTGCGCTCCGCACCCCCGCATGCGCGGCAGAGACCCAAAGACCAGCTGGCTGATGGAAGGCATGCACACATGTGCAGCAGAGCTGAGCTGGGGCGACGGCTCGTGTGCCCACAGAGAGGGCACTGTGTGCCACCTCTGGCATGCCTGCCATAGGTTTGCCATCATAGCTTTATTGGATCCTGCAGGTTGAGTTAGGTGACCTCTGTATTTCCTTCCATGGTTGCCCACATTTTTAGCACACTGTGCAGATATAGTCTCCATGAGTGTATATTTAGAGAAGTGGCTATTTTGTATGAATTTCTCCTAACTATTCCTCAACTGTTAACATGGTCTATACTGAGTCCAACTAATAAATTCTATCCTTAGATTCTGGTGGGGAAAATGTGAAGTCTACAGGAACTTTTCTTTCTTCTACTTAAGAAGAAATGCCTTTTACTCCTTACTTTTCCAGGTTTGATAAAGGGAAATGAATATTAATTTTTTTGTATATGTCCAATAGGAAACATTGTGCAACTTTTATAGTGGCTGGCAGTTTTGCTTCTGCTTCTTTAAATTGCTTTCCAAAAATCTTACACAGGCACTTAAGAATCACTCTGGCTTCTAATCTGAGTTACTACCATTACCATAACTTTAAAAAAAATTGTCACTGCAGGAAAGTACCTAGTGGTGCTCCTCCTTTTCTGTAGTGTTTGACAAATTCCACTAACTCTAGTAAATTAATCAACATGGTTTCTACCAACCTGCCAATAAAATTGTGGGTCTTGGGGTTTGACTTGTGATTATAGGTTTTTAGCTTTTTCAGGGAAATGAGTTAAATCTAATGGGCTCTGCAGTTTATATCACCTCACTATCCCAGCATGATTTTCTGATCTCAGTGTATTTCTTTCTTTCTGTAGCACAGCAATACAGAGATGTTATCTAGTAAAATCATAATGGACTCTAGCTACATGTGGAAGCAGGGATTCTTCGTGGGTTCCCTTCAAAAATTAAACAAAACAAAGGGATTCATGAGGCTGCTCCTTTCCCCATCAGGTTCTTAACTTCAGACCTCAAGTGGACACAAATTTATCCAACATTTATAGAATCAAAATGGGGGTAGATGCATTATGTCTCTCAGTTTTAGGACACACAAAATAATTAACACAAATTCCACAAAAAAGAAACTGTCCTACAGGCATTTGACACAGTTGTACTCACAGATGCCATATTGCCATGATTAGCTGTAATAGACTGTAAGAGTAACCTTGAGGAACAGGAAGAAGGGCTGCAATCAAGACAACCGTCAGATAAAATAAATCTGAGAATAAGACAGAAATGTAATTTGAAAAAGTCTTAGATCTGAACCTCCCTATGTGATGACCCCGGCATGGCACAGAGATAACACAACAGCTAGCAATTTAAACCACCCCTTTATTGCTCCAAATTTCCCCAAATGCTCCCACGTTTCTGACAATTCCCAGAGCAAAGTGATAACAAACCCCCACACAAACCTCAAGCAGCCTCTGCTGCAATTAGTCCTGCCCAGTGCTGTGTACACCAGGGCTGCACAACAATAAATCCATCAAGGAGTTCAGGAAGCAAAAGATCCAGGTAATTAGTCCAGAATGCCAGAAAGAAAGTTCAAACGTCTCTCCTGCTTGGGTGGGGGAGTTGGACTAGATGACCCACAATGTTCCTTCCAACTCTGTTAATCTAATCTAAGATAAAATAAGATAAAATAAGATAAAATAAGATAAACCAAGCTAAACTAAGCTAAACTAAGCTAAGCTAAGCTAAGCTAAGCTAAAATAAAATAAGCTAAAATAAGCTAAAATAAGCTAAGCAAATCAAGCTTTCTGTTATGTACCATATAAGGAGTGAGCCATAGGCTTCACTCAGGTCCTCTAAAACGGTGGGAAAATACTTGAAGTATGAAGTTTCCGAAAGTTTCATTGGTTAAGCTGTCTGACAGCCCTCTATAAAAAAGGACACTGTCAGATAAGCAGGTTATTGGGTTGCATTGGTCTACTAATAAAGAGCTGTTGTCACTGAAAGAGCTGTGTCTGTCTCTTCCATCATCGAATCTAACACTGGTGACAAAGATAGGATCGGAAGAATAAGGACTTGTAGACCAGAAGCCCAGTGGAATAGGGAACAACCGGCATCGCTCACCGTTCTGCAGAATCACCGTCTGCCAGCATGATGACCGCATATGCCCCACCAACTCTGTTCAACCCAGCCAACAACAATTGGGACTCCTATATGAATCGTTTTGAATGCTTCATGGAGGCGAATGATCTCCTGGGACTGTCCAATGTGCAAGTGAGCACTATTCTTCAGTTATTGCGGTATGGGTGTGTTCGACACAGTCAAGGCAGTCACGGTTCAAGCGGTACTGTGGGCCACGCTACAGAACACATTACAGGCGCATTATGCCCCAGTGAAGTCGAAGTTTGTACAGCGGTGTGAGTTTCACCGCAGAATGCAGGAAGAAGGCGAGTCCATGAACCACTATTTAGCGGCACTTAGAAAAGCCACCGCATACTGTAAGTTCCGAGAGCTGGAGGATGTGCTGTTGGAACAACTCATAAGTGGGGTGAGGGATGTTAGCCTACAATGGTGGTTATTAGCCAAGCTAGCCCTCACTCTACAAACAGACAAGGCCAGAGCGGCAGACAACTCACAGAAATCAGCCGCTGCCCTGCAAAGAGCGGGAAACGTGCCAACTTTGCGCCAAACCACCGCAGTGCATCAAGAGAACACCAAGCTGATCGAGTCATCAGAAGATGAAAATGACATCTACTGGCTACAAGATGACCAGAAAAGAGCCTACCCTGATGCAGAGTGGAGACAACTCTTGTGTACAGGGTGCAGAGGGCCACATTCCAGAGCAACTTGCAGATACAAGGACACTGTGTGCCAGACGTGTGACCATAAGGGACATCTGGCTCAGGTCTGCCGTGCTAGTATGCCATCTGCGTTCAGAGCTAAACAGCAACCGCTTGCCTCTGCAATGCCAGAGAAGAGGAAACCCAGACTGTGGAAACCCAAACACAGGGAGAAATCTCCAGCTGCTGACAGAGAGGCATATCAGATGAATATACGACAGACCAGGTCATCAGCCAAAAAGATCCATGTGACAGTACTGATCAAGGGGACAGAGTGTGAGATGGAAATTGACACGGGATTGTCCCTAACCATTGTTGCGTGGAACACTATGATGATCATTGTTCCAGGCATAAGGAAGAAAGACTTGAGGCCACAGCGGTTACAACTCAAAGACTAACAAGGAAACCGCATCCCCATTGTGGGCTGTGGAACATTCCAACAGCGATTTCAGGGGTTTTCCAGTCCCTTAAAAATAACTGTAGTTGAAGGGGCATTGCCAAGCCTGCTCGGCTTGGACTGGTTCGAGACCTTGGGCATTGGAATGACTGGTATCAACACCATCGCAGACGACAGCACCGAGGACCTTGTGAAGCAGTTCGAGGATGTATTCAGCAGCGGCCTAGGCAAGTACAAAGGAACGCCTAGATCCCAAGGTGGCACTGATTCAAATTAAGACCCATAGGGTTCCCTTGCAATTAGACCTAAAATTGACATGGAATTGGATAAATTGACTGGCCAGGGAATCCTTGAGCCAGTGGACCATGCCCATTGGGAGACCCCCATAGTAACGCCAGTCAAAGTTTGATGGTTCGGTCCACATCTGCGCCGACTATAACCGCACGATCAACAAGGCCTTGCAGCAGAACTGTTCCCATCATTCAACACCTACTGCATTCACTGGGAACAGGAGCAGCAGGAGCAACAATTGCCAAACTCGATCTCGCGCAAGCTGTCAGGTATGCTTCCTTCAAAGTCAAGGAAAGAATGACCCAAACTCCATTGTTTATAGAGAAAGGTACTTTTACTAGAAAATGAAGTGATCACAACCAAGGAAAAGCAGAATCTGAGGCAAAAGCGTGAAAATTACAGCTAGAAAGCATCCCCTCCCACTGTCCAGCGTAAATCATCCAATCCAAAGGTCTCCCAGGGGTCAGGTGGAAGCACACATCTGGTGGTGTCATCAATCAGGAATGCCATGGCCGTTGACCTGATAGCAGCTTCAAAGATGCAGTTCTATATCTAGGTATCACTTTCGTTTCTCCCTCCAGCATGCTTCCCACTAGCTTCCCCCCCCCCCGTTACCATGGCAGCCAAAGCAGCAAAAGGCAGAGGCTGACATTCGGCCACCCTACAGAAGAGAGGAAACCCTTATTCCTGAAAGAGAGGAGAAAGGAGGTAACCACACAATACAATCCACATATAAAGAAATCAGGGTTTATCAGGATATTTGGTGTGAAACAATTGTACTTTCTTTGGCGCCCGGACATCATGTTTGTTCACCCATTCAGCTTTAGATAATGGGAAATGTTTCCAGGACACCAGATACTGCACTTTACCATGATGCTTCCTGGAATCCAAGATCTCCTTAACCTCAAAATGTTGTTCTCCTTCAATCAGTATGGGGACGGGAGGAGGTTCTTGGTCTGGACATAAAGGGGACAAATGTTCCGGTTTCAATAAGCTGACATGAAACACAGGGTGAATACATCGCAAATTTTTTGGCAATTCCAATTCAACCATGACTGGATTAATGACTCGAGTAATTGGGAAAGGGCTCACATACTTGGGTCCAGGCTTTTTTGATTTCTGGGGAGTTTGTAAATATTTGGTAGAAAGGTAAACCATGTCCCCCACTTTATAAGCATGAGGTGGACACTTCTTTTTGTCGGCTTGTGCTTTATGTGCTCTATGTGCTTCGTCTAGAGCTTTTCGGGTTACTGCCCATGTCCCCCATGTAACTGTTCGATCCAATCAATTAAAGAGGGGTTTTGTGGGTTATCTTGAGGTAGCTCTGGAATTGGCACAAACTCTTGGCCAGAAGCCACCTTGAACGGAGTGAACCCTGTGCTGCTATGTATGGAGTTTTTATACGCCGCCTCTGCAAATGGCAGTAAATCCACCCAGTTATCTTGCTGATAATTTATATAACATCTCAGATACTGTTCTAACACGGAATTGGTTCTCTCACAAGCCCCATTTGTCTGGGGTTGGTGGGCGGAGCTTAACCCCTGGGTGGAGCCTATCAACATCAGGAATTCCTTCCAAAAGTTGGAGGTAAATTGTACACCCCTGTCCGAGATTATACATTTTGGAGCACCATGTAACCTATACACATGTTGGATAAACATTTTTGCAAGGGTTTTAGCTGAAGGGATCTTTGGACATGGGATGAAATGCACCTGTTTGGAAAACAAATCAGTTACTGCCCATATGACTGTGCACCCCCCACTATCCGGCAGGTCTACAATAAAATCCTCTTTCCAAGGGGCATTTGGCCTTGCCACATTCTGAAGTAGACCACATGGCTTCCCCGGAGGCCTCTTAGCTGAAGCACACACTGGGCAACTGGCTACATATGCCTCTATGTCCTTTTTGAGTGCAGGCGACCAGAATTGTCTTTTAACAAGATGTAGAGTTTTGACAAATCCAAAGTGTCCCACCACCTTGGCATCATGAGCGTGCTGCAACACTGTTACTCTCAAACTGGCAGGAACATACAATTTGGCTCCCACCCAAACTATTCCATCACGAAGTGTACATTCATTTGAGTGGGTTTGAAACCACTCGTCAGTTTTCAGAGCTTCCTGTAGTTTCTTTTTTTTTTATTAAAAAGTTTTACAAATTACAGAATTAATTTCCCCCCCCCCCCCCCCCCCCCATCCCTCCCTTCCCAACCCTCCCCTTCCCCCCCTGACTTCCCAGGATTAGCTCAGGGTATTACAAGTACAAACACCAAACTAAAATTATCTAACAATATAATAACACACCATTAACCTTGAACTTTAACTCCTAATAACAAAACAGCAATATTCTAATTAATATAACTATTTCTACAAATTATTTCATTCATAAGCTAATTGAAATTTCTTGTTACAATATTTGTTCTGAATATAATCTATCCAACTTTTCCACTCCTTTATATATCTTTCATTTGGATAGTCTTTAAGATATGCGGAAATCTTCGCCATTTCTGCCAAGTGCACTACTTTTAATGTCCATTCTTGAATTGTAGGCACATCTTGTTTCTTCCAATATTGTGCCACCAGTAGTCTTGCCGCTGTTATTAAATTTAAAATCAACTTTATTTCAATTCCTGTACAATCTGTTATAATACCTAACAAAAAAAACTGTGGCGTAAATTTAATCTTTTTCCTTAATATATTTTGGATTACCCACCAAATTTTTATCCAAAATGCTTTAATTCTATTACAAGTCCACCATATATGATAATAAGTAGCATCTTGACATCCACATCTCCAACATTTGGGCTGAATATTCGGATACATACAAGCTAATTTTTTGGGGTCTAGATGCCATCTATAAAACATTTTGTAAAAATTTTCTCTCAAATTTTGAGCCTGTGTAAATTTTACATTTCTAACCCATATAATTTCCCATGTGTCCAACGTTATTGTTTCACCTATATTTTGTGCCCACTTTATCATACAGTCCTTAACTAATTCTGTCTCAGAATCTATTTCCAGTAATACATTATATAACCTTTTTATATGCATTTGGCTCTGATCTCTTATCTGCTTAATCAAATTCTCTTCATGTTGCAAAATACCCTTCTTTTGGTCCTCTTTCCATCTGGCCTGTAGCTGGCCATATTGAAACCAAGTTTTAATTATTCCTTGTTCTTTTAATTGTTGAATAGTTTTTAGTTGATACTCATATCCTTCCCTAACCAAAGGTTGCTCATAAGAAGTCCCATCTTGCTTTTGTTCTATATTAATATTTTCAATCGTATGTCTAGGTATCACCCAAATCGGAATTTTATCATTTAATTTATAACTATACTTTTTCCATACCCGTAACAAGGAACTTCTCAATATATGGCTTTTAAATGTATTATCTACCTTTTTATCATACAATAAATATGCATGCCAGCCAAAAACCAGACCATACCCTTCCACATTCAATATCCTATCCTCTGTTAAATTAATCCAATCACTAACTAATGATAGTACAGCTGCCTCACAATATAGCCCTAAATTGGGCATTTTAAGTCCTCCTCTTTCTCGAGAATCTTGCATTATTCTCTGTTTAACTCGAGGTTTTTTCCCTGCCCAGACAAACGTATTTAAGCCTTTTGCCATTCTTTAATTAGTTTATCAGTTTTTAATATTGGTATTGTTTGAAAAAGGAATAAAAACCTCGGAAAAAGATTCATTTTTACGGCAGCTATCCTACCTAACAATGACAACTGTAACTTTCGCCAATTTTGAATCTCCGTTTGCATCTTTTGCCACAATAATTCATAATTGTGATAGTATAATTTAGAATTACTTGTCAGGATATTTATACCTAAGTACTTGACCTTTTTAACTATTTCAAATCCTGTTTGATTTTCCATTTCTTGTTTCTGTGTAACAGTCATATTTTTAACTATTATCTTCGTTTTGGCTGCATTTATTTTAAAGCCAGATATTGATCCATATTCTTTAATTATGTCCATTAATATTTTAACAGATTGTAATGGTTGAGTTAAGGTAACAACCAGGTCGTCCGCGAATGCACATAATTTATATTCTTGTTGCCTAATCTGTATTCCCTTTATTGTGTCCAAATCTCGTATGTTATTCAGCAATATTTCCAGTGACAAAATAAATAATAATGGAGACAAGGGACATCCTTGCCGAGTACCTTTTTCTATTAAAAAATTTTCCGTTACGCCTCCATTAACTATTATTTGCGCTGTTTGTTTCTGGTATATTGCCTTAATTGACTGTGAAAAAGTATCTCCAAACTGCAATTTTTCAATTAATTTTAGTAAAAACTGCCAATTAAGCCGATCAAATGCTTTTTCGGCATCTAAAAATATTATGCCCGCAGGGACCTGGTTGTTCCTTTCTAAATATTCCAAAACATTAACAATATGTCTCACATTAGTTTTCATTTGTCTGCCACTTATAAAACCAGTTTGATCATGATGTATCGTTTGCTGCATTACCTTCATTAATCTATTTGCCAAAACCTTAGTAAAAATCTTATAATCAGTATTTAACAATGAAATAGGCCTATAATTTTTTGGTTCTGTATGATCCTGACCTTCCTTTGGTATTAAAGATATAAAGGCTGCTTTCCAAAAGGGAGGAACCTTTCCTCCCTGCTGTATTGTATTAAATAATTCTTTCAATGGTTCAGCCATCTCTTCACACAAGTTTTTATAATAAACCGCCGTCAGGCCATCTGTTCCCGGGGCCTTCCCCAACTTTAAGTCTTTAATTGCAGACATAATTTCCTCTAATGTAATTAATTCGGTTAACATATCCCTATGGTCTTGTGAAACTGGCTTAATATTCTGCTTCTCAAGGAATTTATCTATATCTGTATCCTGAATCCTATCTACCTTGTATAATTCTGAGTAGTATTCTGTAAACGATTTTTTAATTAATTCTTGCTGAAAGACCTCTTTTTCTTTATATTTAATTTTTCCAATTGTTCTTTGATTTTGCCTCTTCTTAAGCATAGAAGCCATCCATCTTCCAGGTTTATTAGCATTGCAAAATGTATTATATTTAGCATACTGTAGGTTAGTTGCAGTTTGGTCTGCTACCAACATTTTAAATTGTTCTTTCAGCAAGATAATAACCTCCTTAACTTTGTTATTCCTTGGGTTTTTTATCAAAAGTTGTTCATTTTCCTTAATTTGATCCTCCAACGCCCTCCTTTTTTCCCCTTGCTTTTTTCTAAACTTATTGTTCATATAAATTAGAACACCCCACATATAAGCCTTACTTGTGTCCCACACCATTTCCATTGGGGTACCCTTTCCCATATTCATAGTAAAATATTCTTTCAAATATTTCTTACATTCCTTAATATTTTCTCCATATCTAAATAGATTTTCATTTACTCTCCAGGACCTCTTTGGTCCCATACTATAGTCTATTTCTACCCATACAGGGCTATGATCTGTTAACGTCCTTGGAAAAATCTTGGTTGTCTTCACCCTAGGAAAAAGATCATTAGATATTAAGATAAAATCTATCCTTGAAAAGGATTGATGTCTATCTGAGAAGAAGGTAAAGTCTTTATCTGTTGGGTTTCTATCTCTCCAAATATCTTTCAACTCCCATTCCTCCATCAAATCAAAAAAAGATCTTGGCAATTTCGCTCTTGAGGCAAAACTTGGTTTCAATCCTGTCTTGTCTTTTTTTACATCTAGTACTCCATTCCAGTCTCCAAGCAAAATATATGATTTATAGTTCCAATTGATCATTTTAGAATGTAGAAAACTGTAAAAAGTCTCCTGTTGTTGGTTGGGTGCGTAAACTCCCACTATTAAAGTTTTTTCACCTTGAATCAAAACTTCAATTGCCAAATATCTACCTTGTACATCTGCTTCAATTAATTTGGCAATAAAATCCTTCTTCAGGTAGATAACTATACCATTTTTCTTTTCTGGTGATGCTGCGACATAATGCACACCCAACCTTGAATTTATTAATAATTTATTATTTCTGATCCTGTATTCTAATATGAGTCTCTTGCAAACACATTACATCATTCTTATATTGTTTAAGGTAAGTATATATTTTTCTTCTTTTTTGCGGAGAATTTAAACCATTGACATTCCAAGATAGGAATCTAATTCCCATGCTTAAATTTCTGAAGCCTCAGGAGCATTTGCTGGTTTTCCAGCTCTAACCGACTTTTCGGTCTGCCCCCCCCCCCCCACTGCTTCCGTTTTAGCAAGCTCTCGACTTGGTAATTGCAATTGTTGAATTTTTAACTCCTCCTTGCGTTTTGCTGTAGCCGCTCTTGTCATTCTTTGCTCTTTAGGTAATTCTTCAGTTACATCCAACAGGACTTGAAGAAGATCTTCTTGACTTGTTGAGATTCCCCCCTGGGCAATAGATAGCGCTTCTTCCTGCGTTTTCTTTTCAGCTATTTGTTTTTCTTTAATCTCAGGAGATTTGGGTCTTCCAGCTTTTAAAACGTTTATGTAAAAATCCCTTGTTTTGTCTGTTGTATTAAGCCTGTATCTTTCTCCAGAGAAGTTCACCACTAAACCAGCTGGAACATCCCATCTGTACTGTAGCTGATGATTCTTCAACTCTTCCACCAGAAAAGCATATTCTCTTATGCTCTTAACATCTTTGGGGGAATCTCCTTCATTGTCATCACTTCTTGTCCTTCCACTTCTAGCTTTTTTTTGTAGGTTGCTTGCAGCACTTCATTACGTACATGTCTTGTAGTAAAATATATTACTATATCTCTAGGCAATTTTCTTTGCCTAGCCACCCAGGAGTTAACTCTGAAAATTTTGTCGATTTGCCACACCACCTCACGTTTTGGCATTCCCAGTGCCTTTGCCACTGCTTCTCCCATCTTTTCCTTTAAATTTTCTTTTTTATCTTCCTTGACTCCTCTAATTCTCACTGTGAACTCCGTTTCTCTGTATTGTACCAAAATCAAATCCATCTCAGATCTCTCAATTCTTTGCTGAGCCATATCCAGCTTACTGCTCATAATCTCTGTGGATTCCTTAACCTCATCAATCTTACAGTCAAGGCTTTCAGCCTGAGCAGCCAGCCCTTGAAAGGCAAAGAGTATATCTTCTCTAATATCCACATTGCGTGCTGCCAATTCTTCTGTAACTATTTGAATTTTAGAGTCTATCACAGCAGTGAGATCATCTGCTACAGTTTGAATCCTGTTATCCAATACAGCTGTAAGTTTATCTTCTGTAGCACTTAAAGCTCCTTGAATAACCTGCTGTATCATTTCAATTGTTAAAGTTTGTGTCTCCTGTACTTTAGAGACATGAGCAGGTGAACTTCCAGCACTGGGTGTGCCTTTAGTTGGAACAGTTTTAGCTGAGGGGATTTTTGTAGCCATCTTTGGGAGGATTTATTTTTCCCCCCTCCTCCTTCTTTTATTTACTTTCTTTCCTTCTTATTTCTTAAAGAGCTTCCTGTAGTTTCTGAAGCAAATTGCCCGATAGGGCTGGATCACCCCTCACCTGCGCTCGGGTAGTCACTGGTGCTGCCAGTTGGGTCGAAGGGATGATCGGGCGAACTACTTCGTCCTTGGTACTGTTGTATTGAGGCAATCGGGAAAGCGCATCCGCCATGAAGTTCTTCCCACCAGGAAGGTACCATAGAGTGAAATCAAAACGTTTGAAGTGCTGAGCCCAGTGAACTTGCTTTGGTGACAGCTTACATGGTGTTTTCAAAGCCTCCAGGTTTTTATGGTCAGCCAAACTTCAAAAGGATGCTTAGCTCCTTCAAGAAATTGTCTCCACGTTAACAGTGCCCAGCATACTGCAAAAGCTTCCTTCTCCCATATGGCCCATCTCATTTCGGTCTCTGACAATTTACAGGATGTATAGGCACAGGGCTGTAATTTCCCTTCTGCATTCTTTTGCAGAAGTACTGCTCCTACTGCTATGTCGCTAGCGTCAGCCTGTACTACAAAAGGCTCTTCCATGTCCAGATGTTTGAGGACTGGTACAGCAGCAAACAACTGTTTCAGCTTTTCGAATGCTGCCTGACAGTCCATAGTCCACTCAAGGGCCTGGGAGGGCTTTTGTTTTAAGGAGATTTGTTATTGGTAGCGCAATTTTTGTGAACGAGGGGATGAACTGTCTACAGAAATTAGCAAATCCCAGGAAACTCTGTAGTTGTTTGCGGGTGCATGGCGCGGCCCATTCCAATACAGCCCGGACATTTCCAGGATCCATCTCTATTCCCTCATGCGATATGCGATATCCAAGATAATCAATTTTGCTTTGGTGGAATTCGCACTTGGAGAGCTTCTCATACAGTTCAGCAGCCCTGAGTTTTTTCAGGACAGTATGCACCAATTTCACATGGTCGTCCATGTTCTCAGAGTAGATAAGAATGTCATCCAAATAGACCTGCACCCCCTTATACAGGTGCTCATGCAGCACTTCGTTGATCAATTGCATGAACACAGCAGGGGCTCCTTGTAGTCCAAAAGGGAGCACTCGAAACTGGAAACATCCCAGTGGGCAGTTAAACGCTGTTTTCCATTCATCCCCTTCCTTAATTCACACTCTCTAGTATGCCTCTCATAAGTCAAGTTTGGTGAAGATCTTCCCCTTTCCTAGGTGGGCTAGCATGTCCTTCATGAGAGGCAGGGGGTAGACATTTTCCACGCAAATGGTGTTCAGGTTCCTATAATCAACTTCTAGATGAAAGGAGCCATCTTTCTTTTCCTGGAACAGTACCAGTACCGCCACCCTTGGTCTGCCTGGTTGGATAAAACCCCGTTCTAGGTTTTTGTCAATGAACTTTCGTAACTCCCCCAGTTCTCGAGGGGTCATGGGGTAGATTTTTGTCTTAGGGAGCTTCATCCCAGGGAGTATTTCAATGGTACAGTCCATAGCTCTGTGGGGGGGCAGCACATCTGAGGCCTTTTCGCTGAAGACCTCCCGAAGATCCCAATACTTCTTACGAATCTTCTCCTCCCCCTCAGTGTGATCTACTGCCATCTCCGCTCCCTTGTTTTCTACACCATCCTCCAAGGGGGTTTCTTCCCTCTGTAGCCCTGGCTTCTCAGTGCAGATGCACAAAACCCCTGTCCTCCAGTTAACCTGTGGATTCCATTTTCGGAGCCAAGGGAATCCAAGTATGAGGGGTTGCTCCATGCCAGGGCCAAATAAAACTGAGAGTCTCTAAATGATCCCCCAATTGCATTTCAATGGGTTCAGTCACAAAACTGGCTGGGCCCCCTCCTGCCATCGATCCATCTAACTACAAGAAGGCCATGGGCCTCTTTAACATGTTTAGCCTCAGGCTCATCTTTTCCACCACTTTTGGGCTGATTATGCATCTAGTGCACCCAGAGTCTAGGAGGGCTGGCATCTGCCCATGGGCCCCAGTGGCTGGCACTCTTAGTTCTATGGGGACGAGCATGGGGCCCCCTGTGTGACTCACCAGTCGTCATCGTCAGAGTCGGTGTCAGTCTCGCGGTCGTCTGCGATGGTCGGAGTTCCCAACTCATCCTGCTTTCGGGGAGTGAACTGAACAACTTCTCCTTTCAGGGTGGCCTCGCGGGGTTTTGCAGGCGCTTTGTCGGTCTTCTTGGCTCCCAAGCTGGTGGCTTTCAGCGCTGGCTTGGAGAAACACTCCGCAGCCTGGTGCTCTTCCTTTCCACATTTGAAGCACGTGAAGGACTTCGGCTTGGGCTTGAACTCCGTCTTACCCCCCGGCTGTCTTTGGCACACCTTTGCGGTAGTGGGAGGATGACGGATCCCCTGCGTGGGCCCCATGGAGTTGGCTTCAGGCCAGATCGATCTCCACGTCTTCAGCTACTATGTAACAGCTCTGCAGGTCTTCGGGGACCCCCCGCACCCTATAATCTTTGTAGATGTTTTTGTTTAACCCATCTTTATAACTCTCCAGTAGGGCCACCTCTGACCACCCTGTCATGAAAGGTGCCAGCTCACGAAACTCTTGGTTGTACTCTGCCACTGATCTCCGGCCCTGCTGAATCCCCTTCATTCAGAGTCTCGCCTTCTGTTTGGCTAGGTGGTCCTCAAACCGTCTTCTAAGAGCCCCCATGAATAGGTTATAATTTCTCAGCAAGGGGGAGTTGTTATTGTAGAGGACCACCATCCATTCAGTTGCCACTCCCTCTAGGGTATTCATGATGCATCTCACTCACGCTGCATCTGACAAGTAGTCCTCCCCCCAGTCCTGCATGTGGTTCCACACCTGAGTCAGGAAAAACCCCAGGGTTTGTGGATTTCCTCCATACTTGTCAGTTAGGGTGGAACGGAAAACCCTATCTCCTACCTTATAATCTGTACCCTGAAGTCTTTTCTTATCAGCTTGGACTTTATGAGCTCGGTGAGCCTCATCCAGGGCCTTACATGTTACGGACCAGGTACCATGTAGGTGTTCAATCCAGTCAGCCAAAGAAGGTATTTGTGGCTTTTCCTGAGGTAATTCTGAGATGGAGACAAATTCTTGGCCGGAGGCTACTCTAAAGGGGGTAAACACACTACTGCTGTGTATAGAGTTATTTAGGCGACTTCTGCAAACAGCAACAAGTCCGCCCAGTTATCTTGCTGATAATTTATGTAACATCTAAGGTATTGTTCCAACACTGAGTTAGTTCTTTCACAAGCCCCATTGGTCTGAGGGTGGTGGGCAGAGCTTAACCCCTGGGCCTCTCCTCTCCTTTTGTTTTCAGAAGGTTAGTAATTGGTAAGGCAATTTTTGCAAACAAGGGGATGAACTGTTGATAGAAATTTGCAAAACCCAGGAAATTTTGTAGTTGTTTGCAGATGTGTGGGGGAGCCCACTCCAACACGGCCTTTTCTGGATCCATTTCTATCCCCTCATGCGAAATGCGGTACCCCAGGTAGTCAATTTTAGTCTGGTGGAATTCGCATTTTGACAACTTAGCATACAGCTCAGCAGCTCTAAGTTTTTTCAGGACGGCCCTCACCAGTTTTATATGGTTGTCCATGGTCTCGGTGTAAATAAGAATGTCATCAAGGTAGACCAGCACCCCCTTGTAAAGGTTTTTGTGCAGCATTTCATTGATCAGTTGCATGAACACGGCAGGAGCTCCTTGCAGTCTGAAAGGGAGCACCCGAAACTGGAAACATCCCAGCGGGCAGTTGAAAGCAGTTTTCCATTCATTGCCTTCCTTAATCCGAACTTTATAATACGCCTCCCGCAAGTCCAACTTAGTAAAAAATTTTCCTTTGCTCAGGTGGGCTAACATGTCCTTCATGAGGGGCAGGGGGTAGACATTTTCTACGCAGATTGCGTTCAGGTTCCGGTAGTCAACCACCAGGTGATAAAACCCATCCTTCTTCTCCCAGAATAGTACCAGGGCGGCTACCCGCAGCATAGCTGGTTGGATGAAGCCATGTTTTAGGTTTTTATCAATAAAGTCTTGTAGTTCCCTCAACTCTCAGAGGGTCATGGGACAGATTTTTGGTTTAGGGAGTTTTACCCCAGGAAGGATTTGTATGCTACAGTCTGTAGGCCAGTGGGGTGGGG
The DNA here is from genome assembly GCA_012654045.1 of Ptyas mucosa. Classification (NCBI taxonomy): domain Eukaryota; kingdom Metazoa; phylum Chordata; class Lepidosauria; order Squamata; family Colubridae; genus Ptyas; species Ptyas mucosa. The sequence goes on from WNWU01000089.1 coordinate 1,201,302, forward strand.
CAGCACATCTGACGCCTTTTCACTAAACATCTCCTGGAGGTCCTGGTACTCTTTTGGGATCTTTTCTTCCCCCACAATGTGGTCTGTTGAGGTCGCCGCCCTCTCGCTCGCCACTTTGGCCACACAATAGGAGTCCTCCCCTCTCTTCCCTTGTTGATTAGAGTGGATGCGCAACACGCCCGTTTTCCAATTTATATGTAGGTTCCATTTTCAGAGCCAGGGCAACCCAGGTAGGAGGGGCCATTCCATGCCAGAAGCCACAATAAAACTTAGAGTCTCTGAGTTTGATACCCCTGTCCTTTCATACCAAATTCAGTCCTGTTCTGTTCAGGTTTGGAGAGTTATTCTTTCCAACATTGACTTGTGAAGACTGAACACTTGACCATGTACTTTTTTTCCTTCCACTGACTCAACAATATTTTAAAACAGGGGTATGAAACTTTGTCTAGGCTAAGAATCATAGTTGGCTTTTTAACAGGTGTCAGGACTGGACTCCAAAATACAGCAGGTGAGAATAAGACATAATTATTCTTTTCTGTTACATTAAAAATGACAATTGGTAACAATGTTGTAATCTCTGTGTGTTGCACTGAACCTTTAGAGCAAATAGTCAAATGTACCACTTGAACACTGGACCTGATCTAACAAAATGAAATTCAATGGAGTGGAAAGTAAGCTTCTACACTTAGGCAAGTAAAATCAAATGTACAGGTACAGATTAGGTGAAACTTGGCTCAACAGCAGTAACTGCAAGAGGGATCTTGGAGTCCTAGTGGACAATCACTTAAATATGAGCCAGCAGTATGCAGCAGCAGCCAAAAGAGCCAATTAACAGAGGGAATAGAATCAAGATTATGTAAAGTATTAGTACTGCCGTCAGGCCTGCCATCTTCAGCTTTTTCACTTTGCTGGCATCCTGCCATAATGCAAGAGAGTGGGGAGGAAATTGGGGAAGTAAAGGTTGGGCATGGGAATGGGGAAGACAAGGGGAGGGGAGACAAGCTGACAAGAACCAGAGGTGTCTTTTTTTTAAAAAAAAATTTTTATTAAACAGTTTTTAAAAAACAAACAAACAAACAACAAAAACAGATATTTACATCTTTTCAACATCTTTGCATCAGTAATCCATATTTATACATTTTCTCTTTCTTATCTTAATCTATTTTTTATACATATATTTCTAGTATATCATATATATACTGTTATAATATATTCTCTTAATCTAAATATTTTATTTACATTTAACATAAACAGGTACCTAGTTTCCTTTCCATAATTTATAACTTCCCATTTGTTTCCATATTCGTCCACCTAATTTAACCATTGTTTAGTTTTCTTTTGTCCCCCACTTCCCCCCCCTTCTCCTCCAACCATTTATACCATTTCTTCCAGACTAAGTAGTATTTTGTTTTATCTTTTTCTTGTATCTCCTTTGTGAGCTTATCCATTTCTGCACACTCCATAATTTTTCTAATCACTTTGTCTTCTGATGGTATGTTTGTTTGTTTTTTAAAAACTGTTTAATAAAAATTATTTTTTTAAAAAAAATAAATAAAATTAAATTAAAAAAAAAAGAAGCAGAGGTGTCAGACCAGATTAAACTGGCCACCAAAGACATACAGCCTGAGAACAGAATGCAAAACTACATGAAGAGGCGCCAAACCTCAAAGTCGTTCTCAAAACATCAAAAATGTATACTATTGGACTGGTAAAGAGGGGACAAGTGCAACCTTTGCATGGGAAATACTCAGATTCAGCTTTGCTTTCACTGTTACCTGATTTTAATAAAAGAACCTTTCACTTCAAGGAAATCGTTCCAGTCGGGCTTCAGGCTTGGATACAGCATGGAAATGGCATTGGTTGCCTTGGTTGATGATCTCTGGAGGGCTCAGGACAGGGGTTGCTCCTCTGTCCTGGTCCTATTAGACCTCTCAGTGGCTTTTGATACCATCGACCATGGTATCATGCTGCACCGGTTGGAAGAGTTAGGGGTGGGGGGCACCGTGTTGCGGTGGTTCTCCTCCTTTCTCTCTGACCAGTTGCAGTCTGTGTTGGCAGGGGGGCAGAGGTCGACCCCAAGGCCCCTTGTATGTGGGGTGCCACAGGGGTCAGTCCTCTTGCCCCTTCTGTTCAACATTTATGTGAACCCGCTGGGTGAGATCATCTGTGGTTTCAGGGTGAAGTACCATCAGTATGCTGATGACACTCAGCTGTACATCTCCACCCCGGATCACCCCAATGATGCCCTTGAAGTGATGTCCCAGTGCCTGGAGGCTGTACGGATCTGGATGGGGAGAAACAGACTCAGACTCAACCCATCCAAGACCGAGTGGCTGTGGTTTCCGACGTCCCGATATAGTCAGTTGGTGCCATCACTAACTATTGGGGGCGAATCATTGGTCCCCACGGAGAGGGCTTGCAACTTGGGTGTCCTCCTGGACTCACAGCTGTCTTTATTTATTTTATTTTTTTTATTGAAAAAGTTTTAACAATACAAATTTTTCCCCCTTTCCCCCCCCTCCCTAGCCACAGATTGTAGAATACATGTAAAAAGAATATATAAATCCTTCCCATCCCCACCCTAACCCTCCCCCTCCTCCCTCTTCCCTCCCCCCCTTGACTTCCATTATATGCAATATTAATATTCCCAAACAATATATATGTTATTCAAACTTCCATATCTTTTTTCTATATTTACTAACATACTAACATAGTCATCTCAGCTAAAAGCGATATAATATTTTCTAGTCTGATACTTATTCTGTACATACTCAATCCATAATTTCCATTCCTGTATATACTTCTCATGCGTCTGATCTTTTAAAAAAGCTGAAACCTTTGCCATTTCTGCAAATCCAGCCATCTTCTGGGTCCATTGATCAACCGTCGGTAAAACATCACTCTTCCAATGTTGGGCAATCAACAACCTAGCTGCTGTCACCATATACAAAATCAATTTAGTTTCACCCAGTGTAAAGTCTTTAACTATACCCAATAAAAAAAATTGCGGAGAAAATTGTATTTTTTTCTTTAAAACATTTTGCATAACCCACCAGATTTTTATCCAAAAAGCCCTCACTTTCCTGCAGGTCCACCAGATGTGATAATATGTAGCATCTAAACAATCACATCTCCAACATTTTGGCTGCACATTAGGGTACATGCAAGACAATTTCTTGGGGTCTAAGTGCCATCTATAAAACATTTTATAAAAATTTTCTCGTAAATTTTGTGACTGTGTAAATTTAACGTTCTGAACCCATATTTTTTCCCATGTTTCCAACATAACTGGTTGAGAGAAATTTTGTGTCCATTTAATCATACAATCTTTAACTAGCTCATTTTCTGAGTCTCTTTCTAACAAAACATTATAAACTCTCTTAATGTGCATTGGACCTGTCCGCTTTATCTGTTCAACCAATTCTACTTCATATTCCATTAAACCAGTTTGTTGATCTTCTTTCCATCTCATCTGTAATTGATTGTACTGCAACCAAGTCAACGATTTCCCTTCTTCCAACAGCATATCCAAAGTCTTCAATCGCCACCTGCCCTCTTCAAAGTAAAGTAACTCTTTATATAAAACCCCCCCGAGTGACTTAATATTTGTATTCCACATGGTATCAGCGAGATCCAGCCAAAACGGAATCTTATAATCCCAATTAGTTCGGTGCCTTCTCCAGACTCTCAGCAAGGCATTTCTAAGTAAATGACTGTTGAACACTTTATCCACTTTGGTATCATAAAATAAGTATGCATGCCAACCCCAAACCAGGTCATGGCTTTCTATATTCAACAAGTCAGTCTTAGTTTTGCCAAACCAATCACTTAATTGTATCAATGCAATTGCTTCATAATATAATCGAAGGTTTGGGAGTTTAAGACCACCTCTCTCACGAGTATCTTGCATTATTTTCAGTTTGACTCTTGGTTTTTTATCATTCCAAATAAATTTGTTCAGTCCTTTTTGCCATTCTAGCAATGGTTTGTCTGACTTAAGCACCGGTATCATTTGAAATAAAAAGATCAGTCTAGGTAAAACATTCATCTTTACTGCTGATATTCTTCCAAGCAGTGATAACTGCAGTTTCTTCCAGTTTTGCATATCTTTTTGTATCTTTTGCCACAGAACCTCATAGTTATTTTGAAACAGTTTAGCATTGGAGTCTGTGATTTGTACTCCTAAATATTTGACCTTTGAAACAGTCTCGAAGCCTGCCATTCTTTCCAGTTCCTTTTTTTTGCTCTCTGTCAGATTTTTGACAATCATTTTAGTTTTCTTCTGATTCAACCTGAAACCAGATACCATGCCATACTCTTCTATAATATTTTTCATCTGGATTATTGAGTTCATAAGTTGTGATAGGGTAACAACCAGGTCATCTGCAAATGCCTTAGTTCTATAGTCCTTTTGCCTTATAACTATTCCAGTCAAGGAATTCGAGTCCCGTATTGCATTGAGTAAGACTTCTAAAGTTAAAATAAATAATAACGGGGATAATGGACAACCTTGTCTGGTGCCTTTTTGTATGTTAAAATTCGATGTTAAGCATCCATTGATAATAAGTTGTGCATGTTGCTCTTGATAAATTGCACCAATCGCTTGTATAAACCGCTCCCCCAAATCCATTTTTTCCAAAGTCTTAATTATAAAGTTCCAATTCACGCGATCAAAGGCTTTTTCCGCATCCAAAAAAACCAGCACTGCAGAGATCTGTTTATTCTTATCTAGATAGTCCATTAAGTCTATAACTTGCCTAACATTCTCCTTCATATATCTGCCTTCAATAAATCCTGCTTGGTCATGATGAATTATCTTTTGAATAACTGGCATCAATCTGTTGGCTAGTACTTTTGCAAAGATTTTATAGTCTGTGTTTAATAAAGATATTGGTCTATAATTTTCTGGTTTCTTAGGACCTGATTCTTCTTTCGGAATCAATGAAACAAAAGCTGTTTTCCATGAGGAAGGTATCTTACCTCCTAGTTGTATATTACGAAATAAATCTTTAAGATGCTCAATCATTTCTTCTTGTAAAGTTTTATAATAAATTGCAGTTAAGCCATCCGTCCCTGGAGCTTTAGCTGTTTTTAATTGTTTTATAGCAAAACTGATCTCCTCCACTGTTATCAGTTGTTCCAAACTTTTCTTTTGGCTCGTTGAAATTTTTGAAACTCTCTTGTTTTCCAAGTATTCATCTATAGTAATATTCTGTATGTCATCTTTAGCATATAACTTAGTATAATATTCCAAAAAGGCTTTTTTAATTAGATCTTGTTGGTAAACTTCTTTATCAGCATATTCAGTACTATCAATAATTCGTGTCGATGCTTGCTTCCTCAAAGTATACGCCAACCACCTGCCCGGTTTGTTAGCATTGGAAAAAGTATTGTGCTTTGCAAATTGTAAGTTAGTTGCCGTTTGGTCTGCTATAAGCATTTGAAATTGATCCTTCAGAAGTTTTATAGCCATTTGCAATTTTCCGTCTGTTGGTTTTTGTATCAATTGTTGTTCTTTCTTTTTTATCTCAGATTCCAATTGTAGTCTTTTCTTCTGCTGACTTTGCCTGTGTTTAGAATTCATTTGAATTAGTACTCCCCGCATATATGCTTTAGCTGCATCCCAAACTGTTTCAATAGGGGTGCCTTTGTTCAGGTTAAATTTAAAAAACTCCTTTAAATGCTTTTTGAGTTCAATTATATTCTTTTCATATCTAAATAGATTCTCATTTACTCTCCAGGATCTTCTTTCTCTTTTACCCATCTCGATTTCCATCCAGACCGGACTGTGGTCAGTCAAAGTCCTAGGAAATATCTTTATTTTCTTTACTTTAGAGAGTAGATTAGAAGTTAAGAGAAAAAAGTCTATTCTGGAAAAGGATTTGTGCCTGTCTGAGTAAAAAGTAAAGTCCAGTTCATTTGGGTTTCGAATTCTCCAAATATCTTTCAATTCCAAATCCTCTTTCAGTTCGAAAAAAAGCTTGTGGTAATTTATTCCCTATTTTGGCCGTGGTTTTTTTATCCAATCTAGGTTGGATTACTCCATTCCAATCGCCCATTATTATAGTGTTTGAATAGTCCCAATCCAAAATTTTTAAATGAAGTAGCTTGTAAAAAGTTTCCTGCTGTTGATTTGGGGCATATATTCCGACCAACAAAATTGGTCCAACATCTGTAATAACTTCAACTGCAATATATCTTCCATCTTTATCTGCTTCTATAATTTTTGCTACAAGTTTCTTATTTATATATATCACCACTCCATTCTTCTTTTCCTGATTTGAAGCAACAAATTGCATTCCCAATTTTGAATTTATCAAGTATTTCTGATCTTGCAATTTTACATGAGTCTCCTGTAAACAGATAACATCATTATGAAATTGTCTCAAATAGTGAAATATCTTCCTTCTTTTTTGCGGAGAATTCAATCCGTTTACATTCCAAGACAAAAATTTAAGTGCCATTTGACCCTGTCTGAAGTTTTGAGAGCAATTATTGAAGATTCTCTCCTACAGTAGGAATCTTCGGTTTAGCTCCTCCCATGACTTCAGCTTGCTGTTTATCTTTGGTTCTTTTCTCACGCTGTGGCTTACTATATTCTTGCTGCTGTTGCTTCATTTGTTTAGACATTGCTCTGGTTATGCGTTGCTCTTCCACTTTAGATGTTGTTACTTCCAAAGCCATCGCCTCCTCTGTGATAGTTTTAGACATTTCTTCCAAAGGAGAAGCTTCGAATGGTGCAAAAGGATCAACCACAACACCATCTACTGCTCCCATTAATTCTCTTGCCTCCCTTTGCGACTGCCTTATTTGTGCTTCTGTTTCTTGATCAATCTCGGCTTGTAGTTGAGCTTCTTTATCTATTGGTGAAGATGTGCGTGGAGGAGGAGAACCCGCTTTCAAAACATTGTAATAAAATTCTTCTGCTTTTTCAATAGTATTAAGGCGGTATCTCACTCCTCGCAGCCTGAGTATTATACCTATTGGGGCATCCCACCTAAATTGTATGTTCTGTCTTTTCAATTCTGTCACCAAAAATCCAAAATCCTTTCTATCTCTTAACATTTTAGGCGGTAGTTCTTTAAAAACTCCAATCTCACTTCCATCAACTTGAACTGTTGTAACAAAAGAATTTTGCAGAATTTCATTTCTCATTCTTCTATCTGTGAAATATATAACCACATCTCTAGGCAGTTGTCTTTGTACCGCCACCCGAGAATTAACTCTGTAGACCTTGTCCATCTTGCACAAAACCAGATCTGGTTCCACTTTCAACATAACTGCCAAAGCCTCTGCACAAATTTTCCTAAGATCTTCTCTGGTGTTCTCTTTAACACCTCTCAATCTGATAGCATATTCCATTGATCGAAATTGCATCATAGTAATCTCATTTTGCATTTTCTGTGTAACTTCTTCAATTTCTATAATTTTTGAGTCAGAAGCTCTGAATTTAGTCTCCATCTCTGAGGCAAGATTCTCCACTTTTTTATCAATCTGCAGCGCTACCTCAGACAGGCCTTTAACCACTGTTTGAATATCTTGTTTGAGTGAGTCATATTTCTCTTGAAACATTCCTTTAAGCTCCTTCTCTGATCTTTGAATTTCTTTAATAATAATATCATATTGGCTTTCTTCCTTTGTCTGAGATTGCAACTGCGCTGTTTGAGGCTGCTTCTGTTTATGTGTGGGGGAGCCCCCACCTGGTTGCTTTGTTGCCATTTTACCTCTTAAAGATCTTCCTTTTCCACAAACTCTAACAACTTTTCCCAAAAAGTTCTCCAGATTCAGTCAGGTCTATAAGAGTCAGTTGGTATTTTTATTTTATGTTATTTTGTTTTTTTGAATACTTCTGCCGCTTCCAGCCGGATTTGTTACTTTAAAATGTAGCCGGATACAGTAATCAAATTACTTTCACTTTCAGCTCTCTCAACTAAGAAGAGGCGCCATTTTTTTTCCCTCCGCTTTCCTCAAAGCCAATTCACTTTCACTTTAAAAATTCTTTAAAATAGTCCAAAAAGCTTCCAATACTTGCTGTTTAGTGAGAAGTTTGAAATCTTCCTTATTTTTCTTTGTTATTGGTAATGCTGCCGCGCTGTCTTGTTCTGCTTTAAAGCAGAGTTTCCCAGTCGTCCGGAGCTTCAGCGGGGTGGATAGGGAGTCCCACCCTGTTAACTCCCCAGAAGCAAGAAAAGCTTTCTGGGGGTCTCACAGGGGACTCTACCTGCAGCCGCCGGCTCTCCTCACAAGCCCTTTGCGTCTCGGAGTTTTACGAGCCGTTTCAATTGCCGAAACGACTCTTTTACGAGCGATCGGGCTGGCGGTCTTCAAAGGACCGTCCACAACAGCTGACGGCAACAGCGGAAGTCCCTCACAGCTGTCTTTAGAAGAGCACTTGACAGTTGTGGCTGGGAGGACTTTTTATCAGGTCCGCCTGATTCACCAGTTGCGCCCCTTTCTGGATCGGGACTCGTTAAGTACGGTCACTCATGCCCTCATCATTTCCCACCTGGACTACTGTAATGCTCTCTACATGGGGCTCCCCTTGAGGAGCACCCGGAGGCTCCAGCTGGTCCAGAATGCGACCGCGTGGGTGATTATGGGAGCGATGTGGCGCTCCCATGTGACTCCCCTCTTGTGCAAGCTGCACTGGCTCCCGGTGGTCTTCTGGGTGCGCTTCAAGGTTTTGGTTACCACCTTTAGAGTGCTAAAGGTGGTATCTACCTTTAGGACTAGGGTATCTATGAGACCGCCTTCTGCCACCAGTAGCCTCCCACCGACCAGTACGCTCCCATAGAGAGGGGCTTCTCAGGGTGCCGTTGGTCAAACAGTGTCAACTGGCAGCCCCCAGGGGGAAAGCCTTCTCTGTGGGGGCACCTGCCATCTGGAATGAGCTCCCCCCCGAGATACAGAGGATCCCAGATCTGCGCACTCTCCAGCGTGCCCTCAAAACATTCTTATTTCAGCAGGCTGGCCTGGCCTAACTTCCCTTTTAAATTGCTTTTTAAATTTGTCTCATAAATTGGGGTGTTTTAAATTTGTTTTGGGCCAAAGTATTTAATGTATTTTAAATGATTTTTTAACGTTTGTACTATGTGTATTTTATCTTTTGGCTGTTCACTGCCCTGAGTCCTTTGGGAGTAGGGCGGTATATAAATTTAATAAATAATAATAATAATAAAATGGAGTTGAGGGTCTTTCTTTCTTAAATAACTAAGTTGAGACAGACTTGACAACCGCTTTATAAAACCTTAGTAAGATCACACTTAGAATACTGCATCCAATTTTGGTCACCATATTATAAAAAGATGTAGAGACTCTGGAAAAAGTGCAAAAAAGAGCAACAAAGGTGATTAGGGGACTTCATAAAAAACACGAAGAATGGTTGCAGGAATTGAGTATGTCTAGTCTAGTGAAAAGAAAGACTAGAGGTGACATGATAGCACTGTTGGACTAGAAGATGTCCAAAGACCCTTCTAACCCTGTTTTTCTCTTATTCTTTACCCCTGCTTCAAAAGAAAGAAAACACTTAAGAGAAAATAAAGCAGAATTATTATTGTCCACCTCCTACAAACCCAGCAGACAGAGTTGCCAGTTCTCTCTCTTCCTTCTGCATTGAAAGTTTTATGTAATGGTGAGGAAAAATTAGGGCAGCATGGGAAGGTCTGGAGCAGAGAGAATTGATCCACCTAAAATACTGCTTGAGGGGGCGGGGGGTTACATTATTAACTAAGGACATTAGTCAGATGAAGGGAAGGCCAGACTACCAGCCTGTATAGCTTTGATAGAGGACAAGTTAGTTGTTTATCAAAAAAGGTTGCAAACAGGAAAGTGTTGTATCTCTGTACCTTCACATTGCTTGTAGTTGTATGAGAATAGTAATAGCATTTGGGCAATCCAATTTATTATCAATTGTATTTTGCCTGTCATCACAATAAAACATGGCCTACCTTATAGTGGAAATTGCACAACAGTTGCACACAGTTGTTGCTGTGCAGATTTTACTTGAAACAAATTCTGTGCTCAGCCATGCTTACTGCTTTCAGTAAATGAATACTGGATTGCCACAATACTCATTTCTTTAGGAAATATCAAATGCTGTAATTATTATGACTCATTTTTAAAGGTAAATAAAACAACTGTTTAATTGAATTATAATAATAAATTATTATATTCCACCATTTTGCAGGTTTAATCAGCAATATGGTGGGAAGGGGGAAATTAAGGAAAAAAGAAATGCTGGTATACTAATGCCCATATTTTTTTAAATCTAGGCAGTAGTGATTATACTAACCACCTAAATTGTTTTGAACTAGATCAGGAACACGTTTTTCCCAGAATGTACAAATCTTTGAAAAGGACTTTTTGGCTAAAAAGTTCCTCATGATCCCAATAGAGATCTCTCTTATCCCTAATAATCACTTTGGAATCAAAACTATAATCATCTATATACACATTTTTTAATTCCAGCAACATATTCATGGGTCCACTGCAGGTTTATACATCCACTAAATTCAACTAGGCTTATTCTCAACTAAGTGCATAGTGACTGTACATAATAATATTTAATTCATTCATTATTTTTGAATATGGATCTAGTGCTCTTCTGAAGAAGCCCTAAACCGATGTTAAGAAGAATAGCTTTGTTGATGGGTCCCTGACATGGAGATGTGATACAGGATGAAGCACGAGAGAGCATCTGATAATAAGCTAGTGCTATCCTTGACTAGTGCTGGCAGTGAGTGACTGTGGCTGGCAGGATCTAGAAATAGCCCATGGAACGGGCAAAATGATATGAATTCAATATTGGTCTTTTTCTCCAGGAGCTTGAAATAGTTAGAACTCCCGCCTTCATTTTATTTATTTAATTTATATGGCTACTCATCTCACCAAATAAAACTCTGGCTGGCTGACAGCTCACAAAATTGCAATACAAAATAACCATCAATAAACAACAGTGTATTTAATTTGAATATTTAATTGAATGTTTTAGTGTTTTTTATGGTTTTATTCAGTGGTAAAATCCATTTTTTTTACTACCAGTTCTGTGGGCGTGGCTTGGTGAGCATGGTGTGGCTTGGTGGGCGTGGCAGGGGAAATATACTGCAAAATCCCATTTCCTACCCCACTCTTGGGGGAAGGATATTGCAAAATCTCCATTTCCACCTCACTCTGAGACCAGCCAGAGGTGGTATTTGCTGGTTCTCTGAACTACTCAAAACTTCCGCTACCGGTTCTCCAGAACCTGTTAGAACCTGCTGTTTTATTGCTTTAAAATGTTTTATTGCTTTAAAATGTTTTATTGCTTTAAAATGTTTTATTGCTTTAAAATATTTTTTTTAATATTTTAACTAATATTTTTTGAATTGTAAGCCACCCATAGTCATTGATTGAGATGGGCAGGCATATAAAATGAATGAAGAAAGAAAGAAAGAAAGAAAGAAAGAAAGAAAGAAAGAAAGAAAG
>WNWU01000089.1:1212774-1230966 GCA_012654045.1 Ptyas mucosa
AAGAAAGAAAGAAAGAAAGAAAGAAAGAAAGAAAGAAAGAAAGAAAGAAAGAAATATAAAAAGCACACAGAGGCCCATTTTCTCCATCACAAACCATTGACTTAACAGCAAAGTTGAATGATCAATTTGTGATAAACCTCATATCTCATCCGTACTAATTTCAGCATCATACATGCTGAAAAGTACTATATATTTATTATATATTTAAAATAAATATCTTAATTAAAGAAATCTATAATAAATGGAATTTTAACTCATTAGAAAAAAGAGAGCCAGTCTGGTGTAGTGGTTAAACCACTAGACTATAAACTAGAAGAACTCCTGCCCTGGGCATGAAGCCAGCTGAGTTACCCAGGGCCAGTCACTCTTACTCAGTCCTAGGAAGCAGGCAATGGCAAGCCACATATGAAATCTTGCCAAGAGAACTGCAGGGGTTCAGGCAATCAACAGAAGTCAAGGGCACCCCAGGAAGTATCCTTTTCCCAGCTAACAGCAACTATTGGGGTGGGCGGGTAGAGTGGGGCAGGGTCCCAAAGCTACAGAAGCTCAGTAGGGAACCATGAGCAAAAAAAAAAAAAGGTTGAGAATCTCTGAAAGTTGACTGTGTGCAGAAACGTTATTGAGTAACCGAGTTAGCTGAGCACTATTCTCTAGTGCCACTTTAAGTGCTACACTACCCAGACTGGTTATCTTTATCATTTCTTCTAATCTCCAAATGCCTTTTATATTATTTCACATTAATATCATGCCTCTCATAATTAAATGTGTGCAGACAGAATTGGGTGGCCCGGCTAGGATGTTTTATTCCCCCCCTGAATTAGTTGGGCTTCCTATATTATTGGAAGGATGGACAGGAATTAAATCTGATCTACCGTGGATCTCTGGCTGATCTGTTGCAGATCGGGAAGGCTGGGTGGCTCCCAGTTTAATTTCGTTTTGTTTTAACAGAAAGAAACAACAAATGATTGTCCCGGCCAAAATAATAGTGATGACTAACTAGAAGTTTATTATTGTACGCAGGATTTGCAGGCTGTATTCAAGTCTGCTACTTATAACAGAAGCTACCTGGCTCAATATGAGTCAGTTGCATTTCTTTTATATCAGACTCCCGGGTTCGAGTGAAAAACAACCGTTTGACTGAAGACGGCCTCTTCTGTACGCACTACCATCAACCGGCAGTTGCTTGCCCCACTAAGTCGGAGGCAGGAGCTCCTTTTTCCCTTCTAACTCCAGCTTGCCTCTTTAAGGCCTGGAGCCTCCAGCGCCGCGCACCTCTGAACCCGGTGACTGACAGGCAGCCGCCCGCGGGGGGAGGGGGATCGGTGATGGCGAAAGCGGGGAGGAGTTATCGGCGGCGAGCGACGGCCAATCAGGAGGGCAAGGCGCTTCTCAGTTCTCTCATCAGCACCACCCATCTGCTCTCCTCCTCTCCCTCCCTCCCTCCCTCCCCCCTTCCTTCCTTCCTTCCTGGCTGTGCCTTTTCTGTGTCAGTTTCAGGAGTCCTGAGCTTGAGCCTGAAACAAAGCAGGAGGCTGGAAAAGGGCTCTCCGGAGTTCGCCGAGACGCCGAACTGAGGGGGAGGCTCCCTGCCTTGGCCGAGGCGTCGGGTTGTGCCTTTCGCCGTCAGGTCTGCGCAGCGCGAAGCTCCTTTCGGGGAGAGCATCTGGCTCCCGAGCGGGGCGGGCGGGCAGGGAAAGTTTGCTCGGCTCTTTCCTTCGCCTTTCAGATCGAGGCGGGTTTTTGCCAGAGAAAGGATTAAGCGGTAGCTTGCCGACCGCCGACCGCCTCCAGCGCTGCTCTGTCGGCCACCTCAACAGCGAAAAGCGAGAACCTGGCTGGGACGGGGAGAAAAAGGAACAGCAAAAAGCGAGCCCGATCCGGCTTCTCATCTTGATCCTGCTCCAGTGCGCCGCTTCCTTTCCTGCTGGAGCCGACAGCCTCCTCACAAGAATTCCGAGAGTGTTGCTTCCTACCCTCCTTTCCTCCCTCTCTCTCGGGAGGTTTGAGGTTCGTTAAGGGATAATATTATTCTTTTTTGAAAACCCAAAGAAGAAAGGCAAGGAAGGAAGGCGAGTCCAGCAGTTGATTCCTCTCTTCCAAGAAGCGCGCTCCCGAAAAAGCTCGAGAAGGGGGGGGGGGAAAGAAGGGGCCCCGTCCGCGCCTAGCCTTGGGGATGGATGATCAGCCCAGGTTGATGCATTCACACGCCGGAGTGGGGATGGCTGGCCATCCGGGCCTGTCCCAACATATGCCGGACGGAGCTGCCGGCACTGAAACCGAGGGGGGACGAAAACAAGACATTGGGGACATTTTACAGCAAATCATGACCATCACCGATCAGAGTTTGGATGAAGCGCAGGCCAGGTGAGTCCTTGGGTGATGACGACGACGAAGATGATACTTACACGTATTTAACACGAGGATCTGATCCAGGCAAATACTTGGGCTTTCTGTGCTCTCGTTAGCCTTCGGGAAACAAAGTAATCCCGAAGAAATATCAGATTTTCATTGGACGACCCTATTAGCCTAAAATTACGTTTTTACTAGGTCTTCAGAGAAAAAGGGGTTCCAAGGAATGAATGTTATTCTTGTGACTGACTTTAGTTAAGTTAGACAAGGCTAAACAGCTAACTTGACTGGATGGTTTGTTTGAGTTGGGAGCTGCAGCTTCCCATGTGCTTTTGTTTGTGGTAGTTCATGAACCGAAAGTCTCAAATAGCCAATTTAATTTGTATTTGATCCGAAAAAGAAGTTAAATCATGTCATTTTCTTAGCTGTAATATTTGAGAGATTAAACTTTGGGTGTAAATATCAGACTGTATCTGCTATCTAACAGAGGAGGCAAATAGATTATCGTATCAGCCATTATTTCAAAAATATTTTGAGGGATTTTTACTGTTTAAAAGAAAAATGCAAATAGATTGGCTATAAAAAAGGCTGGTGTTTTGTTTTCTGTTTTTGAAAGAGCAAAAAAGCAAAATCTTTTGAAGGCCATGGTTGAAAGCTCTTCCCTATAGCTCTTTAGGTACAGTCCAAAAAAACTTAATCACACTTAATCACACTGAAAGTCTGTGAGCTTAATATCATTTAACGCTTGTTCCCTTTGGTGGCCCCTTTGTACAAACAGAATAATTTCCTCTCCTCTTGTGATAGCAAGTATTGATGTTGCATTGGTAACTCAGTTTTTTTCTATGTGATATTTTGTGTGATGTTTTTGATATTCGAAAGGATAAATATATATTTCTACCATAAGGAGTTGAGTGTCTTAAGAAGCCTAGAAGACAGTAGAATGCAGCCTGTAAATGTCGCTACTTTCCCAACTAGATATCCATTCCGGGATGTACTTCCACATATGAAACCACATGAATTTATATGAAACAGCAGGTCATAATCTAAGGCAAGTTGCATGTGCCTATATATGCACATTGAAGCATTTGCCAGTTTGTACAATACTTCTATCTTTAACATTGCAATTGTTTTCACAAGTCACCATGTTAGTTTGTTTCTCTTCAAACTGAATTTTGGGGAAGAGAAGCATGCTTTTTAAAAAAAAAATCCCTTAGAATTATTTTGTAAAACTTCAGTGTCAGTACTATAGTGTTAAACTTTTAGTGCCTCTGTGCATTTTAAAAATGGAGCTTCTTAAACACACTTACATCAGTATAAATAACTATATGTATGCACTCTCCTAGAACATTTCTGCAAATCTTTATCTAAAATTAAAATGAAAAAAATAAATCAATTTCCACAACATAGAATTGGAAAATAAGAGAGAAATAAAATAGGAAAATAAAGGACAATAGTTAATAGAATAATTTTACCTAGGAAAAGCTGTTAGCATTTTATTTGCACTCCTTGTCTAATCCTTTTCACAATCACTTGGGATAGACTGTTAGACTTTATGTGTCAATGGTAAATTGCATATCTTAATATGGTTTGTAACACCTAATATTCACTGAGATGGTATTGATATATAGCACCAGCTAACGGTGGAATTCTTTAAACGATTACAAGTAAGTTCCATAGATTTCAGTAGCTCTTGTTACTGAATCTTGTTATTATAAGGCGTATAGCATAGCTTTAAAGCATCACCGGGCCAAGAAGTGCAGGGTTCATAACCTTGTTTTGTTAGAACCCTTGGACTTGATGAACAATAGCTTCTGCTGAAGGATGCTTCCCAATATTGCTATAAGACAAAGCAGAGGAAAGATGTTGTTTCTAAAAGTTGCAAGAGTTGATGTTTGGTTTAAATATTTAGTGTGTATAGATACTATTAAATGTGCTAATCAATATCAAACATAATGATGCTTTTTGTTGCTTGTTACTCTTTACATACCTGTGTATGCAGCTCTGCTTACAGATTTTTAAAAAGCAGACCAGGTTTTTAAAAGGAAATGTGTATTTCATTATTTTTCTGCTTTGTGTAACCCACTGATTGGAAATATCAAAGATATTTTTAAAGTATGTGCTAGCAAACTTACTTGCACTATTTTTTTAATAGTTCTGATATTTGTGAAATCAAAATATACTGTGTGCTGGTGTGCCAGTTGCAAGCCACAGAGCCATGGATCTTGGGTACTGTTAGGAATGGAAAGAAAGCAGTTCCAACACATTGTGTACACACCAGTGGGATATTCTCTTCCACATAGAAATGATGGGCTGCTGGCAAAAGAGTGCAGCCTAATGGATTGCATTCCATGTTAATCAGTGGAATGAGAAGGTTCTTCAATTTTTCTGCCCGAGGCACCAAAATGTTCATGTTCTGATGACATGTAATTTTGATTCTCAAACCCATTCTTTGATGCCCAATGAGATTAGACTTCTTGCATATTATAGCAGCATATTTTCAGAAGAGATTACTTGTCAAAGAAATAGTAATTGTTACAGCAATGTTAGATTGTTTCTTTCTTTCGATGGGCATCTGCTGGGACATGAAACTAATCAACCTAATAAACAAACAACTGGCCAATTTTGGCACAAGGAAGTGGGGCAGGAAATGACCCATATAAATTCTCTCTTTTTGCATACTAGAATAGCAACATAATGGTAGTGGTGATGGTGATGATTTGTTATTCTGAGATATATATATATATATATATATATATATGTGTGTGTGTGTGTGTGTGTGTGTGTGTATGTGTGTGTGTGTGTGTATAAATATATATACATAAATCATATAAATAAATCATATACATATATATGTATGTATATATATATACACATAAATCATATATATGTATGTGTGTGTATGTATGTATGTGTGTGTGTATATATATATATATATATATATATATATATATATATATATATATATAAAAACTGTATGGTTTTTACTCCTTTAAGGAAGCCAGTAAGTTATGAGGACCATGAAAGTAATTGTTTTTTCCACTTGCATCCTGCCTTATTAGATTTTTTCTCTCTCTCTCTGGCAGTATAGCTCTGCATTCTGAGACTATTTTACTTAAAAATAGCTATTCTGTACTTCAGGTTTCCTTAAAGGGCTTTCAAACCTTTCCAGTAGAGCTGCTTCAACACAAAGAATTGTAAGACATGGATGAATGTGGGCGGGTGGGGGGAGAAGAAGAAGATACAAAAGTTCCCTACATGGCTGAATAAGATCATCATTAAACACTGGAAAGGCTTCTACATGCTCCTGGCATTGATCAGTTAATAGCCTGGCCAGCAAGTATAGTTTATGGATGCTGCTGGAATAGCGGTGTCAAATAGTTCCCTATTTGGTAGCATTTACAATCGCCAAACTGATATCCTATTCAATACAAAATTAAATGACTGTTTTTCACTTGGGCACAATTTCCACTGAGCTATAACCTTTAATACTTTTTTTGCATAAGGAATCCCCTGTAATTTATTTTTAAAGATATTCACAATTCTGTGGCTTACTTCAAACCTAACCCTTCTGATTTCCTTGCAGAAAACATGCTCTAAACTGTCACAGAATGAAACCTGCACTTTTTAATGTCTTGTGTGAAATTAAAGAAAAAACAGGTAAGGAAAAATTTAATTATTTTCTTGCATCTTTTACCCTCCTTTTAAAGCATATCTCTGCAAACTTATTTCATTCCAAAAATATATCTCAATGAAAAGGAACAGATTTTCACCTTTGCTATTGCAATTGTTAAAGTAAGCATATTTTTAAATGGTGCAAATAGAATGTGATTTATGTGATATTGTACCTATGTATAAGAGGAAAAACAAAGGGGGGAATATTTTTCATGTCATTTTTACCTTAACACCTTTTCTACAATTTGCATTAATTTAAAAGAGTCCAGAAGCGGCTACATGATTGTAATTTATAATCTACTCAAACAGAAATATTTTTCTTCTTTTATAATGCTTTATAAAGTCATTGAAAAATGCATGAATAATTACAAATGTTTCATTTTGGCATATACCAAGACCAGAAAAAACCTTTGTCAAGGCAAACATACAAATATCTATTGGGGATTAGCCTTTTTGACTATTGTTTCTCAGGGTTATTTTATTTTACATTGTATTTCTTGGATTCAAGTGTTAATGACATGAAAATACCCGTTCTGTGTTTCCCACCTCGCAGGCCTCCTGCCATGCGCTAATACACTTATAACATGTCTCAGGGGGGCATTTAAATTTTAAAAGCAACAATTAAAAATAGCTGTCATCAATCAAGGGTGATCTTAAACAGCAGATGCTCAGTGAACAATGTTCAGTGACATCCGGTACTTATTTATTTCAACTTCCAAATGTTTTTCTTCATGGAAAAGAGAGATTTGTCTTCTGCCTTAGCTCAGAGGAAAAAGCAAGAGTGTGAACTGTTGCTGAGTTTCAGCTCTTGGGTCAGATGCTCAGTTGTGGAGTGTTGTCTCCTGTTCTTTCCCTTTTTCTTCTCATTTTTCAACGAGGATGTAACAGTCAGTAACTCAGATCTCAATCAAATAAGGAAAAGGTCTGACATGAATGAAAGTGACAACAAATATGATTGTAAACTCACTTGATATACATTGAAAAGTGATGCATAAAAGAAAATAGTGCATTTTAGAAAACTGAATTCCTGTGCCTCTGAAATTCTGTGTGTGTGTTCTGCATCCTGAGAAAAGCTGAATGAAATAGGATTATTTGACTCCAGCAATCTGTATACGATGACTAAGGAGATCCTTTGTTAAATCTTATTTGTGCAGCTAGTAACCTAGACAAAGCACCTAACATTGGCATTCAAGCCTCTGAAGCCCTTAAGGTTGCAGAGCTGAAGGCTGACCTTCTTGAAGAGCCATTCATTATGTGTCTCCTATAATATAATGTAAAGGGGTCCCTACAGTCTCTCTTAATGGGATGTAATGCAGCTTGAATAAATATGTAAGTCTAGGAGGAACAACAGATGACCCTTACCAGGTTATATTTTCTTTTACTATTAGTCTTTCCGATCTTTTCTGAACAAACCTCATCTGAGTTTGTGGTTTTAAGATGCAGTATAATTCATTTTCCGAGACACTTTTTTTTTATCTCTTCTTTATCACAGTCTTTAATTGATTTCTGTCCTAAATGGAAATTGGCATGGTTCAAAGTTGTAGCAGATGGTTGGTGAGAATGCAACTTCTTTAAATTTCTTCCTCTTCTCTCTGAAGTTTAATGGTTGGGGTGATATGAGAAAACTTGCATTATCCAAACACTGGTTCATTCCATTGCATTATTAGCCACTGAGAGAATATTGAGAACTGAGGGATCAGTCTGAAACTCTTATTGCCAAAAGCAATGTAACTAGTTATGCATGTTATCTGCATATTGTAACTTCTATATGACCTGACAAAAGATGGAACCATTTGATTCTGTAAACAAATATAGAGTTTGGTAGCTTTAAAAAAAAATCAGTTAGTTTGTGACACTTTTCTGCTTATTTTATCATTCAGAAGTATTACTTGTTGAAATGTGGAGACAGGAAATTTGGGAGAGGGAATTGTAATAAACAATTATTAAAATCCTGTCTCTACAAAAATGTTAATGGGAAGTGTTATGTCCTTATAAGGACATCCGGCCGGGGATTGGTTAATCCTCCGGGCGGGAAAGTTAAACCGCTGTCATTGGACGGCTGGTCTGCCGGAGCGCTATAAAAAGGGCTCCGGCAGCACAGCCGTTCGTCTGTTCTGACTTAGTTTAAGAGCTGAATAAACTTGTTGAGCAGACCCCGCTGGTCTTGTCTTCTTTCCTGCGCCTGATCTAACAGGAAGTTTGTGAATTGCCCACCTATGTGCCACGGGATAATCTGAGGGACTGCACATAACAAAAGCAAACTCCTATTTATATATGCATATTTTTATCTTACTGCTCCTTTTTGTGTATTTTGTTGTCTTCTGCCCTTGCCTTTGCAACCAATATGCATGCTAACATGCAGACATAATTGTGATTTTCAAAACGGCGAACTCTAAGGTAGGATTGACTATATTCCTGAGCACTTTGATTGGTCTGGGGAACTGGGATTGTGGGATGCAGTACAGGTCCCAGGAGTATTTTGGGCAGATACTTTATTTACATATGCTTTCTACCCGGTTACAGATTGAAAACATATCTTCTTTCAGTATTCTGGCTATGAGCAAAAATTAGGTGATAAGCACCTGGCCATTTCCAACCTGTTTAGTTTTAGCAAATTTATTTTTAGCACACCATTTTATTTTCCTTCATGTAATACGTCTGTGCTATTAGAATATTTCTGGCTAAGATTTATGATGTTCAATTTAAATTGCCGAGGGAGTGTAAGAAATAGATTTGATTTTTTTTTAGATAGAATAGGAATAAATACACAGGCCAATACTGGGGAATACTGCAACCAGCACATAAAATATTATTTTCATCACAACAGATGAAAATATCACTTTGTTAATATGGTTTTCAGCTAGTATTTTTTTCTGTATCTCTTTTCAGCCCGGCGTTCCAATATACTGAATTGGTATTCACTCTATTACTATTTTTAGACGACTCTAGAGTATGCCGAAAATTATACCACCATTCCTTGTGACAGTGCAACTAATATTTCATGGTGTTAACATTGCTAGAATAAACTCAAAGTGTCTATAAAGTTTTTAGAGAGCAGATTGTCTTTACTGGCCAAAATTTTCCCTTACCTGCTGTCATTTCAATTTATTTTAAAGGAGTTATGGATACTTTTTATATAAGCTTGGTTGTCATGAATCATTGATATATAATGCCGTGAGTTGTATGAAATCTTAACATGTTTGTTTTTTTCAAAAATGATAAAAGACAAGATTTAATATTGATGTATCACGAAGGGAATTATATTGCATCTCTATATTATTTGTCTAGATTCAGCATGCACTTCATGGGCAGAGAGAAAGTTATGATTAATTGATTGGTTCATATTTTACTATTGAATGAGATAAATGTAATAGATTTCACAATTACTTGAATTTTAACACAGGAGTTGTTATGGAAAGCATGATAAGTTGTACTGGGTATGTATGTAACGGGTGGGTTCTACTTACCTTTACTACTGGTTCGCAACAGGGCCGCTCATGTGCGCTTGCTTTGCTCGCGCGCGTGCATGCATGCATGCTCTTCTCTACATGCGCATAAGCGTTCTGATGACCTAGGGGTCGGTGGGCAGTGCCTCCCGCTGGTTTTACTACTGGTTCTATAGAACTGGTGGGAACCAGGGGCAGCCCACCACTGGTATATAAGAAGAAGAAAGCTGTGGATGTTCTTGCTTGCAGGATCAGAAGGCCTGAAAAGGAGAGTTTGATGTCCCCCAAATGAGAAATATTGGGGGATTGAAAGGCATCACTCTTTCAGCAGCAACCTTTCCTTTGGAATGCAGGTAGTTCTTGACTTACAACCATTTGTTTAGTGACAGCTTGAAGCAGGGATTCAAGCATGTTATGACAGGTTCTGGAGAACCGGTAGCAGAAATTTTGAATAGTTCAGAGAACTGGCAAATACCACCTCTGGCTGGCCCCAAAGTGGGGTGGGAATGGAGATTTTGCAGTATCCTTCCCCTGCCATGCCCACCAAGCCACACCACACCCACCAACCCATGCCCACAGAACTGGTAGTAAATAAATTTGAATTCCACCACTGGCTTGAAGTTACAACAGCATTGAAAAAAGTGACTTTTGACCAGTTTTCACTTACAACTGTTGCAGCCTCCCCATGGTCACATGATCAAAATTCAGACACTTGGCAAATGGCATGCATTTATGAGGGTTGCACTGCCCCAGGGTCATGTGATCACCATTTGTAACCTTCCCAGCTGGCTTTCGACAATGGGGGAAGCCACATTCGCTTAACAACTGCATGATTCATTTAACTATAGCGATTCATTTAACAACTGTGGCAAAAAGGGTCAAAAATGGGGTACTACTCACAATTGTCTTGTTTAGCAACAGAAATTTTGGATTCATTGGTCATAAGTTGAGGACTACTATAGAGAGAAAATAGGCTGGTGGTGGATTGTTAGATTTATTGCATTGTATCTTTCATTCTTTCCTGTGAATGTTTTTGAATATTTCATTTTGTATTCTAAAAACAATTAAAAAAAACAATTCTAAAAACAAGTATGAATGTTCCCATGAGTGTGTTCCTCAAGTTGCCTTAAATGTACATTTTAAAAAAAATCATCCTGCAAGAATTACAAACATTTTTAAAAAATATGAAACAAAATATGAATCAAAAAATATTTCACAAAGTGTGAAATATACATTAAGCCATTATTCAGTGCTGGAAATAACAGTAGTTTGCCATACAGAGTCTAATAACTTGATTGATTCATAAGGAGTGAAGTGGTCCCATAGATAGTTGGGATTTAAGTTTTAAAGGTTAGAACCAACATCTTAAATTAAGTTGGAAAATAAAAATAAACAATTGATACCCAGGATTTAAATTTAGAGTCAGTTTTGCTCCAACTGGATTTTCCAGCATTCTTCAAAAGTAGGTTTTTTCAACAATGGTTTCAGAAGAAGAAAGCCTATCTACATTGCAATATTTTAGATGCTATTTTAAATTGTATCTATTTGTACAGACATTTTAATTGATTTCATCCCCTTGTCTGTCTAGATGTTATTAGATTGCCAACTGTTTTATTGAATTGCGTTAGTTTTTAGTAATTTATTATGTATATTCTACATTATGTTGGAATCTGAATGGATGAAAGGTGATGTAAAAAGGGTTGTTACTGGAAAATTGACTGAACTAGAAACTGCTTTTTTGTGGGGGTGTTTTTAAACGGAAAAAGCAGTAAACTAAAGTTTTAATCTGTGTTAGTGAATGACAACAGCAGTCAGTAATCAAATTGACAATTTAGCTTCCACATAATCTCTAGAATAATATTCATATGCACTCGGGTAGTATGACTGAGATTTAAATTTGTATTATGAAAATGTAGCTTTGATATAGCTTAAGTTAGTTGAGAAAGTGTTCCTCGACTTATTATTCCTTGAGAAAAAACTTTAGCATTACCTACATCTTCCTGTTACAAAGACATCTCTAGCATAGATACCGATACTAAGAGCAGGCAGATATTTGGTGTCATGCAGTACATTATTTGTTTTTTATTTTTTTATTCATTTGTTTACTTTAGGGTGAGGTGCTAATAAAATAGCTTAACTGTTATTGATTCTGAGGCAGTAAAATGTTTTGGGCCTGCCTTGACCTTAAAGATCTTCCTTCTTTTTTTGTTTTGTTTGAATCAATGGCAAAAAAATGTAAGTAGATTTACTTTTCCCAAGGAGAAAAGGCAAAGAAACTCTGGTCTGAGGAAATTAGAACATACCAATGATTTCCTCAGATCAGGATCCCTTCTCCTTTTCTCCTTGGGAGAAGTAAATCTACTTACTTTATTTGGAGCTGAACTTGAGATGGAAGAAAGGATAGGCAGGCAAGCCTAACACTTTGCCTGCAATCACAGGCAAGGTGATCGAAACAATCATACAGCAATAGCAGTAGCACTTAGACTTATGTACCGCTTCGTAGTGCTTTACAGCCCTCTCTAAGCAGTTTACAGAGTCAGCATATTGCCGACAACAATTTGGGTCCTCATTTTACCAACCTCGGAAGGATGGAAGGCTGAGTCAACCTTGAACTGGTGAGATTTGAAGTGCCGAACTGCAGCTAGCAGTCTGTTGAAGTAGCCTGTAGTGCTGCACTCTAACCATTGCCAAAGAGAAGACTTTGGAAGAGAATTACCTTCATTTTTACAGACATGTATCTGATAGTGATGCTGAGCAAACTTGAAATGAACAGCAAGAGATACAGAATCCTTACCTTAGCTAAACCTTGTCGTTTCCCATTCCTTGATTCCTTAAAAGAAATGTGTGAGACTGAGTCTTTTCCTGTACAGTAACTATTTCAATGTGATGAATCCTCCATTTGAACAATAACTATTCCCCCCCCCCCTCCATATCTTAGACAAGACTGGCATCCTTTCTGCCTGGGCATGGGTGCTGGTGGTAATAGAGCCATTCCCTTAATTCATGCTAGCTGCTAAGTGATTATTAAATTTATAGATGCTATGTAGACAGAAATGGGGATTTGCAATCAATGGAAGGTGTTTCTAAGATAGTACTGCCATCACACACACAAACACATCCTGTGATGATGATTCTTGGCCTCTGTGAGTCAAAGAGGTGATTATAAAGTCTCACTTGAACTATGTTTGACTCCTGCTGACTGCTTGGACTATTATTTCATTGGCCAAATTTTTCCATTTTCCTGAATGCTTTATGACTTCCTAGACCAGTCCACAGCCCAGGGATTTCCTGGTGTCTTCCTATCCAAGTACAAACAAAATCCCACCCTGCTTAACTTTTATGGATCAGCCAAGGTCACTAACAGTTTACTAACTACTGGTATCTGTATTTCTTTATGCTTTCTGCTCATCTCTCCTCTTTCAAATGTTCCCTCTGTGACATAGGATTTGGTAGAAGAGATGGATTTTATTTAATTTCATCCGAAAGACAGAAATGACTTGACTCACTCATATGCTGTCATTTGCTAGGGGCCAGGTTGGGCCTAGTGTTGGCTAGCTTGCATTAGTTCTTTTGGCAGTTGTAACACACAAGTGACTTATGCTTAATCTGTGGTCCATTCTCATAAGCAGGATTGCTGAGCAATAGACTACTTATAGACTTATAGTTGTGCATTGATTTTTCCTAAGTGCAAAACTCTGACTACTGAACTGCATTTTGCTAAATAAAGCCCACTGTTCAAACCTATCAAGATCCTTTTGAATATTGAGCTTGTCTTCAGAGAGGTTAGCAATCCTTCCTCTCCCCCCACCACTATTTCAAAGCGTCTTTTCAATAAATCAGCATGGGACAAAGAGCAAGCCCAATCTGTACATGTTAAGACATGTGTTCCATATCTTGGTTGGAACCTGACAACTTCTGTCTCTGCATTGTCATAGCATTTGCCTCCTTGCATGCCATCAATAAAGAATAACTTGCATTCCCCCAATGCCCCAAGCCTTCCTTTTGCTTGCAGGCCAAAGAGTCTTCTCCAACCATGACTATTGAAAAGCAATGACATTGGTCTCCACCATTTTGAGGAAAGAAAGAGCACTCATATCGGTCGCAAAATTGATTGGACAGGTTTTTTTAAAAAAAATAAAACTCCTCCAAGCCATGAATAAAAGTTAAACAATCTCCATCATGTCCATATTTATGATATGATCAATTTGGTAGGATTGTCACAGTCACTGTGTCAGTATCCCTCCTGCAAATGTTAAGGGCCCCCTCAGAGGCACCAAAGCTTTTTAAGTCCTTTAGCCTGTTGCTTAGGTTCCTGTCATTTTTTATTTCTCTATATGAAAAATCCATTGATTGGTTTTTTGTTTAGTTTTTGGGACTTAAAAGGATGGTACTGAGATGTAAAATCAGGAGCAGGGCAAAAGCATGTCAATATATTTTAATAATACTGTTTAAATGTTAATAACTAATAACTCAGAAAATAAACACCAAATTTTTATTGGTTTGAGACTATAAATTCAGTTCAACACCGAAGGTGCTCTCAGTTCCCACCAGAGTTAAAAATGACTCCATTGTCCTACTGCCTCCATGACTCCTAATTCCTCCTCACCCATTACTGGTCTCGCAACTGAAAGCTTTAATTTATTCAGCATACAGTCTCTTTACTCCATTGCTTTCTGTAATTTATACTTTATACTGCCTGCTGTCTCGAATTATTTAACTCCGTAAGGCATTCAGTTTGAGACTGGATACAAAATCGCAGTGAAGAATAAGGCTTGGTTAGACGATCTGCCTTTTATATTATTAGTCAGATTTTAAAATATGACCCTAATCAGATACTGCCAAAGGAACAGAAGACAAGAAGAATTACACACCAATACCCAGTTCTCACACTTATTTGCCTGAACAGGATATGTGAATATCCTGTTCCTAGTCCCATGCGTGAGCAATCACATGGACAAACAGAAGAATGAACCATGCTGAATACAATTAAAGCTAGGTCAATACATGATTATGGCAGTCTTGAAGAATGCTGCTGGACCCCCCCCCCCCTTTGTTGTAGAAAACCATACAAAAACCAAGTTCAAGGGTTTGTTTCTCCTTTTAATTATGAGCACATGTGTCTGAATGTGTGTCATGTTGAGTTGTCTGCTCATGTAGATTAAGAAGTTAAGTGAAACAGCTGGCCTGGGAATAATGGAGTTCTCAGCAGTTTCCACTTGGTTGCCATTTGCAAGCCAAGCATAGAAAAAGCATTGAAGGATAGCCATGTCAGGAGACAAGGTGGTTTGGCCATCTCAAGTGGTATAGGTTTCAAAATTATTAGTAACAGCAGAATGGGAAGCCTTGACAAGCCCTATTGAAATGAAGAACAGTTTTGGGCAGAATATGATGGAACTTCAGTGAGTCTATGGCAACATGACATTTTGCTAATTAGCAGCCACAGGACTGATGGAAAATATGTATTATTGGTACAGTGAATCACCATACTGATGACCATTTTAGGGTTGGGGCATATCTGAGAAGCCATTTCCTTCTGGCCTGCATTTGATTGGAATTACTTTAGTTTTTATTGGGACTCAGTGAATCTCAATAATGCATTTAAAAGCAAGGGAGAAAGAGATGCTGGAATCCATTCTGTTATTTTGAATGGGATGATTTGCTAGCAAATGATTGTGGCCTCTTTTTTCTATTGGATGGGATGCTCTGTAGGGCTGTGAATTGATATTTGGCTCCACTAATTTCCAGCCCATTCTTTTTGCGTGTGTATGTGCTTTGCATTCTTGAGCAAATATCCCTCGTCTTGAGGTATCCTGGGAGGATTAAGGGTGGGTATATCTGCCAAAGCTTTCTCCCCTCCTTCCCACAATCTCATGCTATTTGCAGAGCCTGCATTTATATGTTGCTCAATATTTCCCGAGGTGGCTGAAATTTGCTTTCTGCCTATTCGGTCCATTCTCTAACATTTGCACATCTGGAGTACCTTAATCTTTGCACACAAGGCAATGAAGTGCTCCCCCCCCCCCAATCTTTTCCTCTTCTTAGTTTGGAGGTCACGATGGGAAGAACAGAGTTTTAGAGATATGGACAATTGGACACTATAAGCTGTCCTTTTTTGTTTTAAAGCTTTTGAGAAAGCTTTGAACAAACATAGGAGATAAAATCGCAGGAAGAATATTTAGCCTGTGGACAGATTTACTTGCTTGCCCTTTTCCTTCTTGATTTTTGTAGTGCTCATCACAAGTAGAGGTGCTTGTTATTGTTTTGTAGGTTTATCTCTTGGAACTAAATTGCAAACAGGGTGTTCAGTAGACTTGATAGCTAAAGGATTTTTTTCTTATTCTAAATGTACAATATGCTTTTTATTTTGTGTGTGTGTGTATCTTGAACCAGGTATTTAGTGGTAACACTAATATGAAATCACATAAAAACATCAAGATAGTTTGTGTATCATGACAGTTTGTGAATCACTCTCTTGGTTTAGCAAAAAATATATACAGAGATAATAAGGTTCTTGCTTGCTCCTAATCTACTCCAGATTTCTGTAAGGAGTTCTTTAATCTATTTCTATAAACTTACAATTTATGGAAATAATCAAGACAGCAATACCACTTAGACTGAATAATCAATTTCCTTTATCTAGTTGTTTTATGAATGAAACTTAGTTTCCTTAAGTTTTGCCTGCAGGCTGCTTTAGTGGAGGAAAGACTGGGGCTGCTTTCTGTCTTTGTTAAGGAGATTTTTCTCCTCTTTCCTTTAGGGAAAATATTCTCTTCTGTTTCTTTTCTTATCCTGTGGAATATTTTATTCTGGAGAGGGGACCCTTCCTACAATATTTTAATTAATTTTAACTATTTTAATTTGAGAACAAGTAATTTCCTGGGCAGGAAAGATGGTATATAACATGTATTATATTTGTTGTTCATTATATATAGTGTTTAAGAATAGCAATAGCACTTCAATTTATATACCGCTTTACCGTGCTTTACAGCCCTCTCTAAGCGATTTACAGAGTCAGCATATTGCCCCCAACAATCTGGGTCCTCCTTTTACTGATCTCAGAAGGATGGAAGGCTGAGTTAACCCAGAGCTAATGAGAATCGAAGTGCTGAACTGCTGGAAGCCAGCAGTCAGCAGAAGTAGCCAGCAGAACTGCATTCACCACTTTACCACCACGGCTCTTAGTATTCCACAAGAATGAGGGTAAATCCAAGGTAAAATCAGATTTCAGTTCTGAATTTGGAGCATTAATAAACAACTTGGATATATTTTCATCATTGTTGAACTTCTCTGGTAGAACGTGTATATGTAAAAGAACTAGCTCTGGAATTCTTTGAAGTTTTTTTTTTCTTCTAGAAGTCATTCTCTGGATGTTATGATCAGATCCTGCTGCCAGTTCTCAAAACAGTCTTGCAATTCTTGTTCAGGAGTCAGTTTTTTCTCTCTGAAAGAAAAGTCAGTTTAGCAATTTAGAATAAAAGCAGATGAGATTACAAGTGAGGGAGAGGTCCTTTCTTTTATATTGAATCCTATAATGCAAGTTTTGCCAAATTCTTCTAGAAATGGGAGATTCCAGAGAATTAAGAATTATATAGCCTTTGCATGCTGCCCTCTATGTGCCCCCTCCTTCTTTGAATTGTGACGAAGGTAAATTGAGAGAAACATATAAAGACAAAGGAAATCTGGCTGCAGAAAACGAGCTAGAGAACTTTTCATTGGAAGGAGAAATAAGTTATAGGAGCCTAGATAATGGTTTAAATAGAATTTCATAAAGTTATGCTTTTGAACTTTTATCTGGGGGTGGGGGGAGGGGGATCTCAATTTTCTTGTTCTTTTTATAGTTGTTTTCAAAACACATTTTATCCAGCAACTTGCAAACTTTATTTCCAGGTCTGAATATTTCTATCTTTGCAACTTGTTTTTTTCCAGTTTTGTTTCTTTCTGATTTGATTGTTCCTTGTTTTCCTCCTCCTGTTTCTTGAACAAATGTAATTTTGCTGTTAAACTCTGTTCCCCATTTTTATATGTATGTGAGAAACAAGAAAGCGGCTATCTTAAATGTAGTATTTTGCTTTTCAGACTTCCCTTGAAAGCATCAAATTGTAGAGGTATAAATCAGAAAAGGGACATGGGATTTTTTGAGACTTGCTTTAGAGAAATTGCAAAGGAATTCTCTTGTTGATCAAAGAGTTGTACTGTGAAGACACCTTCACAGTAGCCCAAGGTTGAATTCATGGATGAGAATTCTTAAATGAAATAATGATGAGTGCTGCTGAAGACACACATAGAATTGCAATACCCTTTGCTCAAACAGTTTTGATTAAGTTGTTAAACTTAAACTATACTTGCATATTTCCCATACTTTTATCAGCTAACCTGAGCCAGAGAACATTTTGTTTTTCTCAAAATTGTTTTTCTCCTCTTTTCTAACTTCTTCACAAATGTTTTATGTTTGCCCAAGCTCTTTCATTTTCAAAAGCAATGTTTTGTGAGCTTTCAAGTTATTGTTGACCTCCTGGCCATTGCCTGGACAACGAGAGAGAGGGGGGAGAGGGGGAGAGAGAATTTTAGGAATCAAAACCCCAACATTATAATTAGAAGACCTTATAAAATATCAGATGGAATAAACCTACTTTAAAGTAGAAACTTAATCTGGATACATTGTGTAGAGGTAGGTATGTTGGTGAGTTTATGATAGTGTGTGTGTGTGTGTGTGTGTGTGTGTGTG